>JADLZK010008514.1:0-429778 GCA_015847255.1 Hyparrhenia diplandra | reverse complement strand
GTTTAGGCCATGCCTTGCCCATTATCCATGCATATGCGGCCCTTTGATCAAAGTTAACCACTGCAAAGTGGCCAACAAATCATCGTAACCGTCTAGATCCATCGCTTGACCAACCCAATAACCACATGGATGGTCACCGTTCAAAGTTTCAAACACATCAAGACATTAATCACGTGCAATCATCTGGTTCGGGCCGCTTATTAGTGTGCTAGAGAAATATGTAAATCTTATACATTAAAAAAAAAAAAGACAACAGATCTACCAGCCCATTTTGTAAGCCTACACATTGTTGGCAATAATAGCAATCATACAAGCCAGTTGGGCGTAGCTCAGCTGGTTTGGTCCTATACGATGGAACTTGCCTACCCAAATTCAAGTCTTCGTACTTAACACAAGTCCCTTTATGTTTTTCGTATTTGTCGAGGAATTTAACGGTGTTATTCTTTCAGTGACGGGCCCTTATAGTTTTCACACCAAATTAAAATTTTTATAAAAAAATAATAAGGTTGGTGCGTCAAGGTCCCCGCTGTTGACCTTGCGTACGTGGCTACGGGGTGCTCGGTGTGTCAGGGGCGGCTGGCGAGAGGCGTCAGAGTTGCTAGTTGTTGCCTCACCTGGTCACACACGCAATGCGGTAGATTGGCGGCCCATGGGCCACATCTAAAGCTTCGGGCCTGAGCCGTAGGCCCAGTTGGGTTTTCTCTTCCCGTTTCTTCCCCGTCCCGGGAAGACGAAACAGCGGAGCAGTAGCCGTTCCCCCCTCTCCACGCACTCCACTTCCTAGAACCTTCCAGTTCCACTACTCGCTCGGAAGTCGGCGCCATGGACCTGGACCCCGAGGGGCATCTTCCGAGACGACAGCGATGTAGACGAAGACATCGTTCAGGTTCGTCCTCTTTTTCCCTTTTTATTATTGGATTGGATCAATCAATCAGTTTTCTGAAATACTAAATTGACCCTGCTGTGGCACTGCATTCTTCGCGGGTGTTGGATTGCTTGCTCGTGGAATCAGGAGAGGGAGGCGAACAAGGATATGGCTGTCTACCTTATCGACGCCTCGCCCAAAAATGTTCACCCCCTGCTACCACCCAGGTCAGGCACAGCTAGTGTAAACCATTTCATTTGGCATTATATATGGGTATCTCTATTTTGCAAATTAAGACCTAGTCTCAAGTTGGATTATTAATTTTGTTCTGGATTTTTGCAACTAGTTTATCTGTTACAATCCATGGCCATATAGTGTTTTAAAAGAGAAGGAAACTGGTCTATCCTTTTTACGTAATCGTGCTAAAATGCACTACTTTGTTAGTTTTCCCTTATCTAATTATTTAGTCTCTGGCCAAGTTTTGCCCCTGACATTCTTTTAGTTTTGCTAAATGACAATGTAACATTTTTTCAGGACAATGAGAAGCGGGAGACACATTTTTCATGTCGTTGTTAACTGCATCACAGAGTCTCTGAAGAGACAAATTATTGGTAGATCTTATGATGAAGTCGCAATATGTTTCTTTAACACTGTAAGCTCTTTCTCAAATCAGTAAGCATACACCTCTGCTTCTAGCAATTTTCGTTTTGTTTTTCCTGTTTGAGCTTCAGTTTTATCAGAAGCATCTGTGGGGCATAAGAGTGCAAGAAACAAATAGCATGTTGGCAGCTCTTCTTTGCATTATGTTACAACTCTATGCACATTTCCAGTTTTTTTCATTATATCATTACTACACCTGTCACAAATAATTGATATTATTGGACACCAAAATGGTATCCAAAAGCTCATAACACAAATTTGAGCACTAGTTTCTATTGTAACTTCATTTATAAACCTAGAAAATATAATATTAATATAGCGTGTTGTGAGACTAATCGAAACAAAGTTTTAGATTGCTGTTAAATATTGACAGAAAAACATCGATAGGCAAAATTTGAAAGCTTCACACTGCATGTATCTCAGTGACCCCCAACATTACTTATTGTTGTCTGTGTAGAGCGCACTAAGGCACTAAGCTTGATGAATAAGGAGCGAACTTGAAGGCTAAATAATAGTATAACACAGTTTAAGTGCTGCTGCATCCAGTAAAAAGAGAGAGAGAGAGAGGATCAGTATCAGGAATGACAGTTTCTGTAACATAGATAGATGTAGAAGAGTTGCATTATTTTGCTTATTTTCCTAAAAGTGAAATAATGAGCTAACTATGCAACTATCCTTTTTGTATTAGTTTTTAATCATTTATCAACAAGTATTCAACTTTGCCTGCTTAGGTCCCTTGCGCTTTTTTTGCATTGATAGCATTTAAAGTAGAAGCATTGCACCGATATTGCTAAGCATATTGCCCAGTTGCATGATCTGGTTTGTTCACAACTTCATGAAGAGAAGAAGAATTTACAGGACACAGCTGGTGTTTATGTTTATGATGTTGGAGACAGAGAGCAACTTGATAGACCCACTGCAAAGCTCATCAAAGATTTTTCTTGCATAGAAGGTAATATCTACTAAATGAATTGTTCCTTGGTGAAACATGGTCGTAGTTTGAGGGGTATGCATGCTCAACTTTTTTCAGTAGAATGTGGTTCGTGGATAATATTTTTTGGCTATAAGTATTTATTGCCCAGTAGAATCCTTGATTTCGTTTTGGTGCAGTGATGTTATCTCCGTCATACTAGTATCTTTGTTTGGGTCTCCCTGTTTTTCCCATGTCACTAATACTGCTTCCAAGTTCCACCCACTTTCTTAAGTACAAAAAGTTTACGCCTTTTGTGCTGTAACTTTAGTTCGTAACTCGATCGTAAAATTTCACATGCCTAAAAAATAAGACATATAGACTTGATTAAAAAATAAATCTCATTATAGTTTGTCATCAGTCTGGCTTCATGTTCTCAAATTTGACAGTGTAGTGCGTAACAGTATATACTGGCTGGATTATCATACTCATCAGGTTTTCTTGTTAACTAGAAGGATACACATTGCTGTGGGATCACATATGGTTTGAAATGAAATGGGACGGTCTATAGTTATTGGCTTATATGTGACTTACTAGTGTGGAAAGCTTGCATGGAGGGTAAATTATCATAAATGAATGTTACTGTATGATGTGGCTTCTGATGTGGAGAACTAAATGCATGTTAACAGGTGTTGTGCCTTCCTGATGTGGAGAGATAGCTTTCGTACTTGCACGCTAGCGGGCTGCAGACATGGATAGTTTGCATGGAGAGATAGATATGTAGTGTGGACTGCTTTTAAAAGATATATAGATATAAATTTTGTTTTGGTCTGGATAGATTAATTCAACGAGACATCTTTGTATGTATAGGGAAAAGTCAGAAATCCTTTTTTTTTCTGGTTATAAACCTTGTTTTGATTAATCACAGATTCTTTTATGAGCACCATCGGAAGTCGATTTGGAATAACAGCTGGATCTCGGGAGAATACCATGTATAATGCTCTTTGGGTTGCTCAGGCACTGCTGTGCAAGGGGTATGACTTCTTCCCTTCTCTTGGCCTTTTAGCAGTTTCATGTAACTTGCATCCAATAGCAAAGTGCTGTTTCGTGGGGGCTATTGCCTATTGACATGTTATGTAGCCTTTGTACATCAACATTTCATGTAGGATGACTCCGTGAAGCTAAAATTTGTTCGCATTATGCAAACTAGACTGCATCAGTTTATGTAGGTATTTGATTGATAAAAAGTGATTCTAGCATGCATGTAGTGCTTTCTCTTGCTTCAAGTCCCACCATACCTGTTTGAATCTAGTCATTCCATGTTCCTCATTTGAAACTTTTCAGATCTCTGAAGACTGTCAGTAAACGAATTCTTATATTCACCAATGAAGATGATCCTTTTGGTACTATTAAAGGAGCAGTGAAAACTGATATGATTAGGACAACAGTTCAACGTGCAAAAGGCAATTCTTCTATTTAAAACTGCATGCTGCCAGCACATGTCAAAAATGTTTTTGTCCCTTTGTTTACCATAACAAAACTTTTCTTTTCTCCAGGATGCCCAAGATCTTGGCCTGTCTATTGAACTTCTTCCACTTAGCCAGCCTGATGAGCAATTCGACATGTCCCTATTTTATGCAGTAAGTCTCCATAATTGCCTTTTTCTCTTCTCTATGTGCTAACTGCTGAACAGCTCCAATTTCCCAGGATTTGATTGGTCTGGATGGAGATGAGATAACAGAGTGTTTGCCACCTGCTGGTGATAAGTACTATTCTGGAAACATCATATTACTTATGTATTTTTGGATTTAGATGATATTTGTTTAATGGTGCTTTATTCTCTGAATCTCCTAGCACAAATAAATCAATCATTCGCACTTGAGTTATGAACAGAGATAGCAGGGCTGTTTGGATTGCGACCTGGCAGGCAGGGTGCCAGCAACACAGTGATGCCAGCCGCCCGGGTGCTCAAAATCGACAACCTGGGTTGCTGCCTGGCCAAGCAACTCTGCCTGGAGGCACAACCAAACAGGCCCAGCATTGTCTTTTCTTATTTGAATAGAGGGCAAGATCTTTGCAATTAATTGAACACACACCCCTCTACACACTGGGAATAAACACCAACCACAAACCACTTTTGCACCATAGCTTCATAGCAGTATCTCATGTAGACTTGTTCTTGACCTCTATCAAAAAGTCTGTCATGGAGGGCACTTTTCAAAGAATTTTGTGTGTCTGTTGTAGTGATTTTTTTTTTTTTTTTTTTTTTTTTTGCTTTCTAATCTTCTTAGTATAAAAATATGCAGTTTTCCTCCATGTTTGAGAAAAAAATTGCACAGAGTTCTCCATGTATTTGATGTTGTACAATATTTTTGTGGGTTTCTTATGTCACTATGCATTATCCAATATTAGAACATGAATTACTTATTTGTGTTTAGTGCATCTATTAAAAATGATTGTTTTATACTAGAGTTTTTGTAGACTCCAGCTATAGAGCTATGTTGGAGTATGTTAAAGGTTATAACATGTTTGTGTCTTGCTCGGCCTTTATGCTATGCTATGTTGCTGGTCTGTTGATCTCTAATCATTTGGGAAGTTAGTATTTTCTCTGAATGGATGTTTTAGTTTAAATTCCCTCTCTTCCACAATTTTTATGATGTCTTTAAAGGCAGGATATGCTAATCAACTGAGGAAACCACAATTTTTCGTTTGTCTTTAAAGGCTGGGGGATATGACTAATCAACTGAGAAAACAAATAATGAAGAAGCGCAGATTCAAAACTCTTTCATTTGCGATTACCAATGATGTATGCATAGAAGTGAATGCATATGCGCTGGTCCGTCCTACTTCTCCAGGCATGCTCTGACTTTGGTTTATTTCATGCTATTGCTAATTACAAACTATTGATGTTGAATCATCTAAGCGTATGCTGATTTTTTTTAGGGAAAATAACATGGCTTGATTCACTAAGTAACCTTCCATTAAAGGTGATCATATGATTAAAATCAGTTCCATGTTGTATTTTCTTTGATTAAACTTTGATCCTAACAAGTTTTGTTATTTTTTTGTTTACTGTCTTTCATGAAAGAACTTAAGAAGTTGTCGTTAATTCATACATGGTACATAGAAAAAGTTGTAAACCACCTCACCGGTCACGACAACACAGACATAATGCATACTTGTGGCCTATTTCATACATGGTACGTAGAAAAATTGGTTGGTGCACTCTCTTATGTTAGTGTCTCTGGCTTTGAGTATATAGTGTCCCAGTCCCCTGCTGCAAAATGGATTCATTCTCAAGCTCCTCACAGTTTATTGCTTATCACAGACATGGGTATAGAATTGCTGAATAATGGCCCATACTTTTATACATGTCAAGGAAGGAATGGGAAAATACTTGTAAATTATTTTATTTATTATTATTCTACAGTAGAATATGCATTATCATAACTTGCAAGATCTGGGATACTCTACAATACATTTTTGTGTTTTTCTTAAAAAAATGTGGATCTGTGTTTCTTTCACTACCAGATAATAACATGCAAAAACCAGTAATAACCAAACTGACCATATAAGTTGGTGTCCAGTTCCCTTGACTCATGGATGGGATGAGACTGCAAAGGAATAGCTAAGCCACATGAATACATGATTGTGGAGCTTAGCGCACCAAAATGGAAATTGGCCCAGAATACAAAGTCTTCTTTGTGAACTATTGTAGTGCCTACAGATTTTTAACATGACACAAAAGTCTATTCATATGATTGTTTGGATGCACAACCACATACGATTGTTAAGTTGGGTTTGAGTCTTGCATTTAGTGATAAGTGTTACTTTTATGATTCTTCCACATATAAGATAAAAACTAGAATGTTTATGCAGGCTGAGAGGTCTTTCATATGTAATGACACTGGGGCTCTACTTCAGGATCCACACACACGTTTCCAGATGTACAATGAGTAAGCACACACGACACTGGCACTGTTGTCTATGATCTTTGGGTGATGATTTACTGTTGACTTTTATGATCATCTTGCTGTCTATATAAATGTGGTTGAAAAGGAGGATACTTATAACTGCACTCTTGCACAAAACTATTTCATTGCAAAGACCTTTTAGAACATATCATTATTAAACATTATTTTGAGAATAGCCTTGGGAGCTGGCATGTGGGGATGTTTTCAGATGGAAGAAATGAAATTCTATAGAGCACTAAGAATTCACAGACATGGATGGCTCTGAAACCACTTATAAGTTTCAAAGTGCAAACTACCCTCACTTGTGCACTGATAACGCTTTTTATTTATGTTTTAGAAAGTCTATTGCATATTACAGAATCATGAAGCTTATTTTTGCTATGCATGCCTTGCAAAGATAGTTTTGGCTGCACTAGTATTGTGATGGATTTTGTTGTGTTGTATTACACTGTTATATATTAGTTTCACTTTTACTATCCATTCATGCATTTGTTTTGTGCAGCACAATTGTCAAATTTTCTGTACTTGAGCTCTGTGAGGTTAAAAGGGTTGCAAGCCATCATCTTCGCCTTTTAGGTTTCAAGCCATTGGATTGCTTGAAGATTATCATAACTTAAGACCATCGACATTTATTTATCCGAGTGATGAGGTATTGTGTTATTCTGGGATTGCTTCAATGTTCAGTTGTATTTTGGTGCTGTACTGCAACTATCCACTGAATGCTGAGAATGTCTTATTTTTTCCATGTCATCTTGCTTTTGAGCTTTCGGCAGATAATATTAGTTTCGAAATTTAAAGAATTTCTTCATGAATATATATTTTCACTGTGAAAGGATAAGGTGAACACAGTATCCAACTTGATTTAGTATTGAGGTGCATACTAAACCAACTTTAGTTATTTTTGTTCCCATATAAAATTTCATCTTCTGTTTGAACAATGAGTTAGCAATTTGTCTGCATCATGTTAGTTGTTATTAATTTGAACCAAAAAAATTCTTTGGCCATATAAGGACAGTAGAGGACCCTAGTGTCGTAAATAAATTGTTACTCAGTTTAGGCAAACAATTGGTTATGCACAAGAGGGCTGCAATACCAAAATTACAAGAATGTGCAAGGGACACAAGACCTGATTACACATTAGAACTAAGGCTATGCATAAACAAATAGTTTAAACTAAAAAGCAATTTTCTAGGTGAGGTAGAAATTTCTTTGAGGCTCTTCCATAGGATTCTATTTGACGTGTGTTTATTCTTTTCTTGGTTTCTCTTGCTTCATTGTTTGGAGCTTCCATGTGTAAAATTTTCTTTTATTGTGCATTTATCAGATAGTTGGCTTACCATTATGCTCTGATACAGCGTATATTTGGAAGCACTCGTGTCTTCGTTGCTTTACATAGCTCAATGTTACGTCTTGGAAGGTTAGCCACTATTATTTTCACATCAGCCTTTATAAGGAAAATACTCTGTATCAAAAAAACTAAATACTCTGAATGTGGATAAAGCTGCACTGAATCATCTTGGTGCATTGTAAATTGCTATTATACTCTTATATTACATTTTGGCAGTAGCCTTGAATTGTGCAATACACGCACATTACATATCACATCACTAGCTGTGGTTAACTGGTTGGTACCATGACATGCAATTGCATGCCGCTGTTAGTCTGGAAGTTTGAGTCTCAGGAAGCAAGTCATTGGCCATAATTGGTTTTCATGTGTTGATTAACCAACCTTTGCCAGTGAGCAAGGAAATCCTTGTTAGGGAGAGTAAATTTGTCTCTCTCAAAGTCAAGAAACTTTTAGGTGGCCAATGTAAGACTAACTTTATGCTAGGTCAGTTGAGGCAAGAGAGCCAGACACAGTGAGGTGATCTATAACAAAATAGACTTACTTAAACAATCATATATGTAAAATATAGCTTGTGTGTGATTTCAGGTTTGCACTTGCATTTTATGGGAATCGAACTCGACCACAGCTCGTAGCCCTTGTTGCTCAAGTGAGGAATTCTGTCCTACCATGTCTAGTTAACATTTCGATATCAATATATATCCTAATATGCTTTTTAAAATTACTTCCTCTGGTGGCCAGTTTGAACCGCCTGGCATGCACATGATCTATCTTCCATACTCCAATGATATTAGATATCCTGAAGAAGTAAGGACTACCGTTGTATTTTCACTTTACCATCACTGTAAGCTAATTGTCTTACTTTGGTTTGCAGTTTCATGTGACTTCTGATGATCTTTGCAACAGATGAACAGATCAAGAAAGCTTCGAATCTATTGAAACATATTGATCTGAAAAAATTCTCTGCATGGCAAATTGCTAACCCAGGTAAATAGCTATGAAGTCATTATTGACATTGCTACTCTTATGCTATTGACTCCTGCATTTGACCCTATCTTATCAGTTCATATTAAAACTGAGTGCAAAATGAAGAACAAGAATGAAATGGGCCCTCTCAAGTGTTTCATGCCCTAAGTGATCAGAAAAGTCTTCTTAATCTGGACATAAACTTCTTAAGAAATTTACCTTTAGAGTCTTGGGTCAACTATAAGGGCACAACATCTAGAATCATCTGCTTTACTGGCTCCACTATGAACATGCTCCATAGCTTTGAAAAGTATTTACACTTAACAGACGTTGCTCTAATGAAGATCAGGAGAACTATTGCAGGCACATTTTTTTTGGTGGACTGTAAATGCTCAATATTTGAAGAGTGCTGGTTGCACAAGCGATGTTGCTTGTTGGGCTAAAATGCCATTGATGTATATTATTACAAGCATTTTATTCACTTGCGAACCACTTCCGTAATTACACAAAATTGGCACATATACATGATCTGATAGTACCGCTTCTATTGTCCAACATCAACAGCTTTGCAAAGACACTATGGGCTCTTGGAGGCCTTAGCTTTAGGCGAAGAGGAGATGCCTGATATAAAGGATGAGACCCTGCCGGACGAAGAAGGCTTGTCTAGGTACTTCTTTTTGGTGAAATATATACTCCCTTTTTCTTTGAAATAGGCAATCTTGTTAGTGATGTCAGTCTTCCCAAACAGGGCAGCATAACTTAATTTGCAATAATTTCTCCATTCTCTTTTATAAGGTGCACACGCACGCCAAGATTCAAACTTCAAAATCTTTGACCAATTATTTGACTTAACAATTTTTAATTATTAGTATAACAAAATTTGATATGGTAAAAATTGTAATTAAGTCTACTACCCAATTATCTTAAGTTCATTAGTATAAATAATATAAAATAACATAAAGTAAATAGATGGTCAAAGTGCAATTTAGTAGACCGTGTCATGTCAAGTTGTGCCTTATAAAGAGAACAGAGGGAGTAGTTATCTCTTAAACTTATTTGTGCCTTGTGTGGGATTTTACTTGCTGTTCTTATCTCTCAGGCCAGGGGTAGTCAAAGCTATTGAGGAATTCAAGACTTCAGTCTATGGTGAAAATTATGACCAAGAGGAGGCAGCAGCAGGGAAAGCTTCTCGTGGTGGTGCTTCAAAAAGCGGAAGGAAATCACTGATGCAGCTGTGCAGATAAGTGCAGCTTATGATTGGGCAGAACTTGCACACAATGGAAAAAATGAGTCAGATCCTTTTAGCAAGAGCCATAGATCCATAAACGGGGAGGCAGTGGATTTATACTGCAGACATTAAATGCCCTAAAATTCTTCTTAACCAACGATCTAAAGTTAATTAAAAATTTGTCTCCCGAGTCTACATGCAACTAGAATTCAGTATATCACTTCTAGGTGAAATATGCCAATGAATTTTTATAGCTGAAGTTTGTTTGTTTGCAATGCCAATAATCATTGGCATGTTTTGCAATATTGTTTGGTTAATATAATTCCGAGGTTGTCATTTGCAGCTGAAGGAAAGGAGGGTGGCGGAATTGAAATCGTACCTGACCGCACATGGCCTCCCGGTTTATGGTAAGAAAGAGGTACTTGTCAGCAGGATCTTGACTCATCTGGGAACTTGGACACGTCTGGTCCGTAACCCTCCCCTGTGTAGGCTACGTGCTGTATAGCGATATAGACAGCTAGCACCAGTTGCCAATGTAACGTGTCTGTTAATTTTTATCTTGGTATCATCTGCTTTTGCAACATGGATCATCGTTTCGTTCTGAATAGTTGGAGAGCCACTGTATGGGTTTCATGTTGCTCTTGAAGGCAAGGGCCCGTTCTCTGTTATGGGCGGGCGGCTTGGCCAAGCTCTCCAACCAGACCTCGTCGTTTCCTTTCTCGTAGTTCCCCTGGGTCGGGTCACCCTGGATTGTGCCCTGGGAGGCAAATGCCTGCCAGGCAAGTGATCCTGACCACAGGCAAAATCGAGATCGGACGCCTGGGAGCCTGGGAGCCCTGCCTGGGTTTGGAGCTCTGGCAGGCAGCATCCAAACAGGTGCATAGTGGTTTGGAGCTACTAGCCAGGCAGCAGCAGTGTGTAGCGCTGCAACTGCAAGTGATGTAGCACTATGACTGTGGATCTGGCTGTCCTGTCAAAGATTTTTTTTTTCTTATTTGTAGCACTATGACTGTAGCGCTGCACCTTGCTCGATCATTCCTTGATATGGACTAGGAAAACTTAGAGAAGGAAATAGTGATGCCTTGTTCTACACTCTTGTTTGTTCCAAATTGTAGTTAACTTTAGATCATTTGTCCCAGATCTGAGCAACTGTACAAAAATGCGTCCACATCTATTATTTATAATATGAAAATTAGTTCGTTTAATCCTTCATAGTTAAAAAAATGTTCTTGAGAGTGCATCTAGTTTTGAATCTTTTGTAGACGTTAATATATCTAATTTGATCAAAATTAGAAAACTTTGACTTAAAACAAAGTGAAAGTGAACACTGATGGAATATTATCCTTTATTAATAAAAAGCTGCACATGTCTCCCACGTATGTTGACAAAAACAAAAAGGAGCTGTCAACTGTGGGCCAAATCTTGTTTTCATGGCTAAGAAGCGGTCCCTTCCCAGTCACCAAATATTAAAACCATACGTAACGTCGAAATGTTTTCGGTCATTTTGCCATGTACCAATACTTTTAAACATTCGGAAATATTTTTAATAACACATTCTCTCATGTACGAGGAATAAATAAAGGATATATCAGTTTAGTGTTGTAAAATGGGACCCCTTTTTTTTTTTTTTTTTTTCTAAAGAGAATGAATGGGATGGTACATCCCTATCAGTTCTAGTGAAGTGACACGAAGCCCAAGGTTTTGAAAAGGCAGAGAGCAATGACGATGAGTAACTTAACAAACACAGCCCAGATTCCTTGATGATGGGCTGGAAAGCCTAATAAGCCTAAAAATTATTATCAACTCGGCTAATTAAGTAGAATTCATATGGAGCAGTAGGTGTCTGAAGAACTTGTTAATCTAAAATCATTACACTAATAGCTTTTCGTCATTTGTCTCGTCCAATAAAAATCACGTCACTCTTAATTTCCGTCCTTTGTTTGAAAAAAGATACTTTGTTGGTTGGTGTTTCATAGGGAACATTTCAACGAAAACATATGGAGTACGTACGCCAGTAGTACGTGCCTTGCAAAGTACAGGCATTCATTCAGTATCTTGTGCAGCCTGCAGTGTAATATCCATCGATTAAGCGTAAAGAATGAACAACAATGACAATGTAACGTCACACACCAAGAAATTAAATAAGAACATGCATGTATGCATATATCACCCAGAAACAAACACCAACAAACACATCAGCATCTGTTTTATATATCATATATTGTGTGTTTATTGAATTGATTGTCATTATTATGTATATATATTACATCGATCATCATCATCATGGATTTGAACCATGCATGCACATCCAAGAGGAAAAAGTTAAAAAGAATAAACTTAAAAGGCACCCATCACTCTACTTACAATATTCCTGTCAACTTAGAAAACAAACCTCTCTCACACACAGTTTAAGATTAACCAAGAGTAAAGTAAGCAATGAAAAATATAAAATTGAATCAACCAACATGGTTAACTGATGAAAGCATGGATCATATCGTCGTCCTCGTCAAAACCAGCAGCTAGTATATTATGAATCAGTTGACGAGGTAGCATTTCTTCCTGATCTCCCCTGCGCGCCGGTGAGCACGTCGACGGTGGACATCTTGACCATGGAGTCGGCGAAGTCGCGGAAGAACTCGGCGGCGAAGAGCCCGTGGCCTGGCGCTGCACGTAGGCCCTGGTGGTCGGGTCGGTGAGCAGCGCCGAGTCGGAGTGGAAGAGCCCCCGGCGCTTGGCCACCAGGCGGTAGTAGCTGGCGTCGAAGCTGAGGAAGCTGCCGGGGTCCATCTCGTTGAGCGTGGTGTTGTCCGCGAGGCTCCGGCACCTGGACCTGAGGCGGGCGAGGTAGGTGGCGTCGAGCGCCGGGTCGACGTCGGCGAGGTTGTTGGCGCCGGTGAAGTTGTAGAGGCGGTCGCTGAAGAGGTTGCAGTGCGCGGTGCCGAGCGTGTGGCCGCCGGAGAGCACGACGAGGTCCTTGACGTCGAGGCCCTTGGCGGCGAACATCCGGACGAGGCGGGTGAAGTTGGCCGTGGGCGGGGAGCTGGTTGGTCTCGTTGGCGATGGAGACGCGGCCGTCGCGGCGGCCCAGCGCGACGGGCCAGGACGGGCCGTTGGCCAGCACGACGGCGTCGCGCGCCATGAGCGCCAGGGTGTCCGCGCAGGAGACGGTGCCCGGGCACGCCTTCTCGAGCTTGTCCTGACGCGCTGCACGGAGCCGAAGCCCCGGAGGGTGAGGTTCGGTTTGGCGTCCTTCTCCGCCGTGCTGGTGGGGGTCGAGTCCAGCAGCACGGAGCCGTCGCAGCCCTGCAGTCGAGTCCATGATTGCCAAAGTTAGTTCATGATATGCATGTGGCCGTGCATGTGTGGTGGCCTAGCTATTAGCTGCAGGTAGAGTACATGGGAAAGTAACGTGCAACGCAATGCAACAATAATGTACCCTGACGAAGCAGTCGTGGAAATGGAGGCGGAGCAGCGGGCCGGCGAGCGTCGGCGACACCTTGAGGATCTCCGTCATCTCCTGCTTGACGATGGCCTCCACGTTCGGGCACGTGGTGCTGTAGAAATTCAGGTCCAGCCCTGCCGCCGCAGCCGATGAGAGGAGGACGAGCACAGAGGCAACGCCCGCCAAGATCATGGTGGGCGACGCCATGGAATGGATGATGCCAAGCAAGCAGCAGCAGCTAGCAACAAGTCCTCAGCCTGCTGGAGGTGATCGATCGAGGTGGATATGATGGTGGATGAGAGCGAGCGAGCAGCGATGAGCACTAGCTGCTTCTGGGGTTTGTGGCCCTTGTGGGGAAGACCGTCACTGCTTATATAGCTTCTATGTCGTACACATGTTTGCATTAGCAGTGTCCGTGACAGCCAACAACCGACGATTAGACCGCTGATCAGTAGTTATTTAGTCATTACACGAACATGGCTTTGTTTTAGTTCTCACTTTGTGTATGGTTGACGTGTGCATCCGCATGAATAAGCAAGCAAAGCTATTGTTTGCAAAACTTGATATGGCTAATTTTTAGCTCTCACAAACAATTAGCCTTAGACGAGCGATCAAATGTCGTCACAACTAACGGAGCAGGATAGCTCTGCCATGCATCATTATCGATCTGTTGACGCTGAAAAGAAAGGAAACGAAATGCAAATAAGTCCGCACCTCTTAAATTGTGCATGTACACATGTTGTTTAGCATTTTTTTCAAATTTTTACACGGATGAATTAATGCAACTCGTAACATCCTTATTGTTGCAATATTACTGTCACATACCATAACCCAACTAATATTACTATATATGTGATTGTGTAAGTAAAACTAACTTAATTTTGACCAAGTTTTAGTGAATAGTATTAACATTTATGTCTGCAACTATAGCTTTACTATATAATATATTTATAATCAATTTAATAGTACTTATTTTGTATAACAAATGTTAATACTTTTCCATGTAACTTTGATCAAACTTCAGATTATTTGACTCCTCGAAAAGTAAGAATTACATCCTTTATAGACGAAGGGGGTATGGGAATTCTGCTTTCAGTTGTATGTGTGGATTATAATTACAAATTCAGGTACCAGTGTACTTGCATTGTATTGTGTGGACTATTAATGAAACTAGGTAGCCATACACGTACGCACTTTGTTTGTTAGAGTTGATCGTGTTCAATCATTCAACTGAAAGTACATACTGTATGGTCCAGTGAGAATTGGTGCATTATGCGTAGTAGGAAAATATAATCCAGCTGGTAAGTGGTAATATATATATATGTAGTAGCTCAGCTACCAGCTCGATCGAATCGATATATATGGGCGGGCATGCATGTGATGTGTTTGTTTGAAGAGCTAGGGGAACAAAGGCAAATGCTGCATTGGTCCCAGGTAACCAACACCAACTGCGAGCACGCATGAGCTGTGCCGCATGCTTGCTAGCTAGCTAGCTACTGTCTCTCCCCAATCACTCACTGATGCTTCGTGCATGATTGAATAACCGGAATATTAGCAAGGAACTGTAGCTTTTGGGATGACGTGTAGCTCTGGCTTTCTGGCCTGATCAAGCATGATTACTACTTTACAGACATGCTAAGGCCTAGCGTGAGTCATATAGCTAGGCATGCATATATAACAGTCTTTACTATTACTAACTGGAGACTACTCCTCTCCATGTTAATCCTCATGGCAAAGTGCAATAGAGAGAAAAAGAACAAAAGATGAATTTAGAAAACAGAATTATGCAATAATCAAACTTAATTTGTAGCTACATAAACTCTAATCATCATTGACAAAGATAACTATTTCTTCTCTTTTTTTTTTTTTGAGCCCTTTCCATCTTTTGGGTGGATATAAATTTGTAAGTTAGTAATAATATGGTAATTAGCTAGGGGTTCCAGGAAGCGAACTAGTCATTATCGGATCTTTTGAAAAAAAAAAATTCACCCTCAAATGCATAGTTTGATTCTATATTGTTTAGTAGACATTTAAATCCATTACTCACATATAGAGTTGGTAATCATTCGTGCTACTTATTCTCTCGGATCGCTTTTGAAAACACGTTTGGCAAATCTGATGAAACTGGCCTAACACATACCCTATGTTTTTTTAAAAAAATATATGCATAATCGTCGTTAGCTCATGATGCTATATCATGCTATATCAACAGCAGAGCAACATCAGGTGTAAGTACGTACGGAGCAGTGCTTGAGATCATATATGCTTGCATCATACTCCAGGTGAGGTGAGGTCCAATTTTAATTAAATTTGATTTGATGTATGCTGCCGCGTGAGCATGCATCGACGTATATATAATTATATATCTCCTTCCCTGATCTATGTACTGTTGCTGCGACGACAGTACAGTACAGTACGTACGCTAACACATGCATGTGCAACAAACAAACAGTTTTCCTTTTTCTGTAATCCACCAACTATTAAAGCATGAAGCAGCAATGCACACGTTTGCTCCAATATCGTCGATCATATATATAGCACAAGTTAGTTAATTTGTTGAGAGCCTTCGTCAGAAAAAACAACACTATATGCGTACTACTACTAGCAGTTTTCATGTTGTTAGAGGGGCCAGGACAACAGGGCCTAGCTAGCTTTTTTTTATTTAAATGCATATCATATATACTCCTAATATTATATATGTTCAAATGGCAACGCTTGCAGTAAGGTTTTTGTACATGTTGGGTACAACAGAAGGGAGCTGATCGATGCAGTCTTACAGATTCTGCATGCGTGTATGACACTGGAGTTGCAGGATCGATCGGAGAGGTGGCATTTGGTGCCTGCGTTGCGTGTCTGCGTTGCAAGCTGCTTGATGATCGATCCAGTAGCAGGAACAACGGAGGAGAAGCTTGAGAGAGTTTAGTCGAGTCGACTCGAGAGAGATGCGACGATCGATCCACAACACGTACAATGGATCCTTTGGCCAGCAGCAGAGCAGGAGGCCGGCCGGGGTTGGTTGCTGGTTGCTGACTGCTCCATCCATCCATCCATCCATCTGCAGGCCGTAGCTTGAAAGGAAACGAGCCAACTGCCATTGCCATGGACGGACGGCCCGGCTGGCGCCCTGTTTCTTTCCGTTCCTTTCCTTTCCTTTCCTTTCTTTTGCTTTCATGCACGGACTGGCTCTGCAAGATTGATCATCGGAGAATTGAAAAAGAAATGCCTCATATCATATATATTGCTGCTGCTGCTTCCTCTGTTTATAACTTACTTCCAAGGCAACAAAAAGCTACCTCTGACAGATACAGCTGTCTCTCTATACACTACACCTGTACTTTATAACTGACAACTGATCGATAATACTGATGATGTACTGACTAGTATGTATAAATGTCACACAGTGTATACTACAGATATACAGGCAGGTGCCCGGTCGCTGTTGTTGTGGTTGCATTGCTCTTTGCATGCATTGCTCGAGTGACAAAGTCCTCGGATCCCATCCATGTGGCTGGATGGATCATCGATCGATGCTGATTGGCTGCCGGACATACGAATTCAGGCGGCACGAAATACGCAGCACCTGCAGTAGTAAGTGTTACTGCAAGTCACCCAGGTGCATGCCTCTCGCTGCTCTGAATCGTCCTTGTTATTACGTACTACTCCTGCTTTTGTTTCTTCAAATCTTTCCCCGGCCGGAAGAAATCTCATTAATCTCGATCGGTACATCTCGTGCAGTTCCGTTCCATACAAAGAGACTAGAAAAAAGACCAATAATATGCAGTATAATATGCAGTTACAAGGAACTTTTGGAACAAAGAAAATGCATAGGAACTTACTTTGTAGAATTTTAATTCTGTAGGGAAGTGTTCCTTTAACTGTCATAGGAAAAAAAACTTTACGTAGTTCGGGAAGAAGTATTCTGTCCAAACGTGCGATTTACCCTCTCATGACTAACTATAATGCAAGCTAGACGAGTTACAGTTTCTTGATATGCACCAGGTTCAAACAAACAAAAACGATCGACATCATTCCGCTAGCTAGGAGCCAAATACCTTGAGGATGGAGTTTCGGATTGCATCCTGTTGTTGGCACGAATCCATCTCTCCATCACTTAGGATGTGACAAATGCCAGCACCTGCGATCGAGAACGGGGTCACCAGTATATATAGTTATGATGATCATGCACCTGACTTTGTTCCCCGGCCTGGAGTAAGCAGAGCACCATGCATCGATATTGATTTTCAGCCAATCTTATGGAGGCACCATTGCCGGCCGGTGGACCACAACAGCAACAGGAGAACCAAGGCCCCCCTTAATTGGCTTATTTTCTCATATGCTACAAATTCGTCCGTTTGCTTGGCATTTCCCTATCCAATCTAGCTACAGAGCTCGGCACGAAGCATGGGAGAGGTGCCTGCTAATGCCTGAAAAAGGATGCCGATTGCTAACTGAGTTGTCCAATCTAGCTAGATATAAATTTCTGATATATGGATTTTAGTTACTGAAATTTTTCTCAAAATTTCTTGAGTTCTTTGAAAAATGCAGATATTACCTCCTAGTAGGTAAAAAGTATACCTGAGCATTGCCCAAAATCGTAAGGTTGGTCAACTACAACTCTAGAAGTTGATATGGGACTGAATTATCCCAGCTCAAAGAATGGCTGTTTCTTTCCTCCAGTCCTAGCTAGGAATATTCCAGCCTTTGTCACCCCTGACAATAGCTAGCTCACCATGTTAACAGGACAACACACTTTTTGATCAACCGCCTGAAACGAATGCGTGCATGCATGATTACCTGTAAAGGGCATGTCCAAGACCTTACCAATCATGCATCCTGGGAACCACCGGATCATCAGAAAATAGTTGATTATCATTAACAACAAAAGGAGCAGTTAGAAGGTTGTTACGCAGTGATGAAGGCCGGCCTGTTTCAATTCATATAGTGTGCCGAAGCCACTCTAGCAGCAGCAGGGCCTGTATTACATTTACTCTGCAGCAGTAGCAGATACAGGATTCCAATCATGAAGGTGCCTGCAGCTTAAGCAATGCACTCCACCAAATTCAAGCCACACAGTCCAATTACGACCAAAAATGCTGTTTGAAAATGTAGGTCTTTTTAGTTTTATATCAAGTTTTGTCTTCACTTTGACACAGTTTGTTTGTATAACAAAATATTCCATTGTGCAGTGGAGTGCCCAGACCAGACCATGCTTTGTACTTTGTTTTTATAGCATAGCATACACAAATACAATACTGGTGGATAAACCTGAGACAGAGAGTTATTTCTTGAGCCATTTGTGTACATTCTTTCCTATATACTTCCCATTTTCAAATATATACGGCTAATTACTTAAAAATTACAAGTGCTAGTGACACTAAATAATAAGGGCCGGCCCTATGTTTCTAGAGGCCCATTTAGACTACTGGGCCCTATGTTTTACACTCTGGTTTGCGAAAGCGTTGCAGGCCGATCTTTCGGCCCGTGAGCCTGACGTCCTCACTGATCTGGTTCCGGTACTCCCCGAAGGTGAAGCTCTCGTAGCGAGGAGGTCCGGCGCCGCAGCGTGGCCGGATGACCGTGTCGTAGCTGGGGCAGAGGAAGAAGGCGACGGAGAAGCGCTCCCTCACGGCGCTCGCCATGACCCGGTGCTCCACGCTCCGGTACCGGTCGTTGCTCCAGGCCTGCAGGAGGTCGCCCACGTTGACGATGAGCGCGCCGGGGTTTGGCTTCACGGCGACCCACCGCCCGGCCTTGACGAGCTGGAGGCCGCCCACGCCGTCCTGGTGGAGGATCGTGAGGAAGTCGCTGTCCGTGTGCGGGCACAGCCCGTAGGCGCCGCTCGGCGCCGCGCACGGCGGGTACCGGTTCAGCCGCAGGAAGCTGGTGCTCCGCGTGCACCGCGACACCTCCTCGCCGATGCTGCTGTCGCCCAGGTCCGCGACGAGGACCTCCGCCAGCCGCTCCGCCAGCTTCGACATCGCCGTGGACACCTGCTCGACCACTAGCCTGGTCTTGTCACCGGCGGATGCGGCCGGCGCCGTGGTATTATTGGTCATCATGGGGATGTGGTAGGCCTCGGACCACGACAGCTGCTCCAGGCACGTGGCGGTGGGTGTTCCCAGCGGTAGCTCTCCGGCGAGAAGTCCAGCAGCGGCTGCCGCGCCTTGAGGTGGAAGGGCCGCCGGAAGACGCCGACCTGCGCCTGGTGCAGCTCGTCCAGCAGCGCCTGCGGCACGCCGTGGTTGGTCACCTGGAAGAAGCCCCACTCGGAGGCGGCGCGCACGATGGACGCCCGGCAATGCTCTGCTGCTGCCTCGGAGCCTGGTGATGACAGCTTGTGCTGATGCTGCAGCAGCAGGCTGGAAAGGTCGATCACCGGGAGGAAGCACTCCTCGTCGGCGTCGATCCGATCGACGACGTCCAGTCGTCGGTGCGGGTGACTGTCCAAGAGATGCTTGTACGTGGCCATCAACGGAGGCTCGTAGTCATTGTCTTCCATCTCCATTGCTGCCGTCGAGGATTTTTGCATCTGTCGACGATGACCTGTGTGATGATCAACCGCGTGTATGTGTGGTGTTACTAATCAATGTTGAGCGATACCATGAATAATCATGCTCTTTTTGCTCTACATATTCATATACTATGACCCTATATATATACATGAGGACGGTCTTGTCAAAGGTGACGCACGTACATGTACATACATACATACTCCCTCCGTCTCAAAATAGTTGTCGTTTTCGCTTCCCGAAAACAACCGCCGGCAATTTTATTTTAAAATATACAAATATTTATGCTAAGTAATTAGTATCATCGGAAAGATCTTTAAGTCTAGTTTTTTAACAAATTTATTTCGAAATTTAAACATTGCACGTATTTTATATAAATCGAATCAAAGTCATGGCACGAACACCCAAAAACGACAGCTATTTTGAGACGGAGGGAGTACATAGCTATATACCTTTACAATTCCAAGTTCTAAACCATTTTTCATATATAAAATTCGATCAAACTGCGGCGGCGACCTCCACAGACGATTGAACTGATGGAGATGCATGCATGCATATTCTTGTCGTATATATGTATGTAATATATATTTTATGATATATGCCTTACCTTCCAAGCAACTGTACGTACATGTCAGTGTATACGTCACTGCCACATACGGGCATGCATACATGGTCGGTGGAAGGCATACAATGCAAATATATATACAAGTCCAATGCAATGCGCATAGGAACAAGAAAGACAAAATGCATAATGCATATACATACACCAACATAACGCCAGATGAAGGCGAGAACATTCTCAGAATCTACGCCGATTCTTTTTGTCGTGGCCATTGCAGCTCAATAACCAGAGCCATAGTGTGGTACTATACTAGTACATGCCTGCCAGACGCCTAATATTCTCAACAAAATTCTTTTTCTTTTATGTGCGCATATAGACTAGTGACGATATCATATTATGGCTAAATAGGTTAAGAAATAAAAGCATATCTTTTTTTTTCCTTAGAATAACTAGTTTGTAATTGCATATCCAGCAGGTGCAACTATTAAAAAAAAAATTTAGTCCTATGAACACACTCTGTTCAGAAACTCTTTGTTGGTTTTTTATCCCAAAACCAAAGGAGCCGAGGGATTGAGAGGGATTCAACCCCCTGCGAGTCGAAGTCCTCTTCTACGCCCATGAATCCTTCCCATCCCGAGATCAAACGAACAGGGCCTTAGGAAAAAGATAGGGTTTTAATAATTTTATTCATAGCAAAAATCAGGACCGAACATTGGATTGGATATGGTATGATTTTTTTGTTAATTCCCTTTGTATTACCGGTAGGGGGTATATGAGCTAGGTAAGATTTTTTTGTCGCACATTTGCACACTCGAGACCCCACGATCGCGGAGAGGTTCCATAGCCACTTCGACGGCGAGATCTCGCAACGCAAGTGCGACGTGATAGACGTGCTCGTTCCCTACAGACGCCGGCGCCAGGGACGCACCTCGGGTGAGGACCGCTGATCGCCGTCGTTTCTTTGTCGAACATTTGTTTCCTTTTTAGGACGCCACTCTAAGCTCCACCCTTTTAGTCGGTGCCTTATGTTAGTGTTTCACCTATTTGTCCTCCCTGACAGCTCGCCGTGGGAGGCATCTAGGATGTAATTTTATTATCTCACTTCTCTTAATGCAGCACGGGCAAGAGCCCGCTTTCGAAAAAAAGAGCTAGATAGGATTTCTTTACCTGCTATATGAAGGTATTGTTGTGAGCGTTGAACAACTTTAAAACCATATAACCCAATTTTATAAAACCCTTTTCGAGGCTCCAGATAATACTAAATTTTCACTAATGGAAGATCAAATCTCTGATATTCCACAATTAACCCCAGAAGAAAACGATTTGCTTATAAGTGACTTCACCGAATCTGAAGTGGGGAATGTTGTTTTCCGGATGGAGCACAATAAAAGCAACAGGTCGGATGGGTTCCCTGCTGAATTCTTCCAAGTCTTCCTAAATATAATTAAAGATGACCTCTCATGTCTCTCTTCTCATCCTTTCATATAGAGGAGCTATACCTCTACCGTTTGAATTTTGGAATTATAACTCTAATTCCCAAAATTCAAAATGCTATCAAAAATACAACAAGATGCACTCCTATTCAAGGTCCCGAATGTCAGCTTTAAAATTTTCACTAAAGTTGCCACGAATAGACTAAATAAAGTAGTCGAGACTATTGTCGGTCCTACCGCAGACATCGCCTTTATGCCCGGTAGGAATATCATGGAAGGAGTCGTTATATTACATGAAACTATCCATGAGCTTCATACAAAAAGAAAATGGTGTCATTCTCAAAATTGATTTTGAAAAGGCATATGATAAGGTTAGGTGGTCCTTTCTACAAACTCTGCGCATGAAAGGTTTCTCACCGTGTTGGTGTAATTGGATTCAAGGAATGGTGACCGGTGGAAGTGTTGGTATCAAAGTTAATGATGATATTGGTCCAAATTTTCAAACTAAGCGGGGGCTCCGTCAGGGTGACCCTATGTCCCCTATTTTATTTGACATTGTGGCTGATATGCTGGCTCTCCTAATTTACAGAGCTAAGGCTGATGGTCAAATAAGAGGAGTTATCCCACATCTGTTAGATGACGGGTTGTCAATCTTATAATATGCATATGACACTGTCATTTTCCTTGATCATGACCCAGAACAAGCAAAAAATCTAAAACTTTTGCTTTGAGCTTTTGAACAATTATCGCCTAAAGATCAACTTCCACAAGAGTGAAGTCTTTTGTTATGCAACCCGGAGAGATGGAAGAATATTATACCGATCTCTTTGGTTGTAATGCTGGTGAATACACTTTTAGATACTTAGGGATTCCTATGCACCACAGACAACTCCTCAATTCTGAATGGAGGAGGGTCGAGGAGCGCTTTGAGAAAAAACTCTCTTGTTGGAAAGTTAAGTAATTATCCTATGGAGGCCGACTAGTCGTGCTTAATTCGATACTTAGTAGCCTACCCATGTTTATGATGTCCTTCTTTAAAATCCCCAAGGGAGTTCTTAAAATCTTGATCATTTCAGATCAAGATTTTTTTTGGCAGGGATCCTCAGAGAAACATAAATATAGACTCGCTAAATGGGACATCTTGTATCGACCTAAGGACCAAGGGGCTTAGGTATCATAGACCTAAATCTACAAAATAAATGCTTATTAGCAAAATGGTTGGTAAATTTGCTAAACAAAGGACGGCATTTGGCAAACCATACTTGACGAACAAATATCTAAGCTCCAAATCGCTCACTCAAGTTAAGGCTAAACCTCATGACTCACATTTCTGGTGGGGTCTCATGCGAATAAAAGATGAGGTGATGGCCAAAGGTTCCTTCATTATCAAAGATTAAAACAAAACTCGCTTCTCGGGAAGACACTTGGGTAGGGGATTCCTCTCAAAGATAGATATCCATCGTTGTACAACATAGTGCGTGATCCTCATGCATCTGTGGCAAAAGTGATGGCCACGAGAGACCCTCTTCACTTATCCTTCGGGAGGGCCCTCGTGGATAACAAGCTAATTGATGGGATTAATCTCTTAGCTCAGATAAATCATGTTGAGCTGGTGGAGGGTTTAGATACATTCAAATGGAACTTAACCAAATCTGAGTTATACGCTGTTAGATCTATGTACCTGGACCTCATAGACAATCAACCACCTTTTCGACATAAATTGATCTGGAAGTTGAAACCTTCTCTAAAGATTAGGATCTTTCTTTGGTTCCTTCAAAGAGGAGTTGTTTTAACAAAAAAGATAACCTTGCTAGGAAGAACTGGAAAGTAAGCCAGAAATGTGTTGGTTGTAATATGAATGAGACCATCCAACATCTATTCCTAGACTGCCCGTATTCTAAGACGGTATGGAGGATTATCTTTTATGCCACTGGCCTAAACCAGCCTAGATCTATAAGCCATATGTTTGGTCCTGGCTTAATAATCGAATAAAAAAGATTAGAAACTTGATTTGGGTTAGCGTCGCATCTATATGTTGGACCATTTGGCCCCTGTCGGAATGATATTATCTTTAACAAAATGAAAGTTTTCTCGTTGTCGCGAGGTTATTTTCGGAGGGAGCATATTAGCTGCGCTTACGGGCCCAGTGTAGCGTGATGAGCAAGACAAGAACACACTCTCACAAATTAGCGAGAAAACTAGAAGTGATTACCTTGGAGTTTTCCAACAACAGGGTGGAAGCACATTTATCATTTGCTTTAATACTTTTTATCATTATAGAGACTTCGTTTTGCTCTTCTTTTGTTTTTGTAATCCACTACTTTTAATAATTGGCTTTGTATATCCTCTGATGTAGAGGCCGGATGCTCATCCATTATCGAAAAAAAATATGAAGCTAATATTTGACCTAATAGTCCATATATATTAGTCTTACTATAACACACGTACTCAATATATACCCGTAAACATTTCATTACATTACCCCATAATGTTAAACTGGCTACACACGTACTATTATTGGAAAAGCAAGTCTTTGGAGAAACAAGACATTTGTAGGTGAGTTAAATGCATGAGCGACATGCGAATTGGCTTGTAGTCCAATGGTAGGACGGTCCGGTGGGACGCTACCCACCAGGGTTCAAATCCCGGTGCTCGCACCTTTTCTTGGGATTTTCCTAGGATTTTCCGGCGTTGTGCATTAAGTGGTAGCGGCGTTCCGTCGACGACGAGGCGCCCATGGTGACTTCGGGAATCTCCGGACCTGCCGGGGTGCTCATAGAGGAGGTGCTCATAGGGGTAGGGTTTGCGTGCGTGTGTTCTTAGGGGAGAGTGTGCGTGCGTGTTGTGAGCGTCTGCGTTGTACTGTGTAATTCTCAAAAAAAATGCATGAGCGACATCCGAACGCGACTTATCAAAGACGCTACTTAGATCTACAAACTTTGAAATAAGTTTGTTTATCTATATGGCATCGGTTAACAAATTCAGGGAGCCGCTCATACATTTGATCACTCTTTGTAGGCTGATCAAATAGTCGTATACTCCCTCCGTAGACGAATGAATCAATTTCTAGAGGTAAGCTTTCTTTTTTTTTTTTTTTTGAATCGAGAGGTAAGCTTTCTTAAGTTTGACCGAATTTAAAGAAAAAAATATGTTAAGATTTTGGAATCAAATTAGTATCATTAGATATACTATAAAATATATTTTATATAATATGCTCGTTTTGGGGTTGTTTGGTTCCCAGCCACAACTTGCCACAACTAACTTTAGGCAAGTGCGGCAATATGTGGCAAAGAAATTGGTGGCCACACTTTGTCTTACCTACTAAAGGAATCTTGCCACACTTTTTTACTCTATGACACGTGGAGCCCAAAAGAATCTTATCTAAGCTTTGTCACTAACCAAACACTAGGCAAATTCGGTCAAACTTGCCTAACATAAAGTGTGGCTAGCAACCAAACATCCCCTAGTGTCATAAACATTTGTGCTATTTTCTGTAAAGTTGGTCAAACATAAAAACGTTTTGACTTAAGATAACTCTAGAAGTTGATTTATTTTAGGGCGGAGAGAGTATTTAATTACAGACTTAATTAGTTTACCCACAGATATCCCATGCCCAATCCTAAAAGTATATAGCTCGGTTAGTTCTTTAATTTATTTTACCATGTTTAAATCCTTCTGCTATCTGTTGACTGTTGCCATGCTGACTTACAATAGTGCATGCCTTGTGCAGAGACCAGAATGAGAAAACATTCCTCCTAAAACCTTCAACTGATGGAAGTTCGATTAGCATACAAAAACTGCATATATGTAGACACCTGCATATATACACATATCATCATCCTCCAATCTTTAGGACGACACATAATTATCTTAGCTCGCTGTAGCCCTTTCTGTTCTAGACTTCTAGTAGATATATAACGTACGTATTGTATGTTCCTTGTTAATTTTTGGTGATTGGAAACTAAAGAATAGTACCCAGAAACAAACCCAAAGTGAAAAAAGAAGGAAGGAACTGTAGCCAAGTCGATCATCATCTCAAATCGTCCGGGACCGGGATGATGGAGGATGATATGCATGCATGCATACTAGCTGCAACAACAACTCTTGGGACATGCATATATATGCTGCTAGTGCTATGAACATAAAGATTGAGAGTAACTAGATCCAGATGGAATAAATAAGCAAAATAGGTGGAAAAGTAACAACTGTGAGAGCTATTAATGTCGAACCTGCTTGCTTTTGAAGGGATTGAACTTTGGAGAGTATGTATTTCTGCTCACAGGATTTATATATAGCTCGGATATATTGATATCTATTGCATACTGATCGATTCTGTTAGCCAACCAATCTACCTACGGCTAGGGTACTGATCAATTGCTGGTAGCTGGAAAAGTTCATGGATTTAAGGATCTGTGCAGTATCAATTCTCAAGCTATGGCGACGAATTTAGTAGCTATATACATAGCTTGTGCCACAATGAAAAGCTAAGAGCTCTTGGAATTGACTAGAGGTGCAGTGCAGCAGGTGATGAACAAATAAAGGTGCGGCCCTGTATGGTCTATATATAAAGGTTGGGAGAGAGGGGTAACTTGTTATTCAGTGATATGGGTCCATCAGGAAAGGGATCAGCTCTTCCATCCGAAGGAAAAAGACGACGCCGCCGGATCGAGAGCCTTCCTTTTGCTTTGTTATTAGTTCACACATATAGGACGAATGTGTGGAGAGTTGCTAGCAAACGTTGAGACATGCGCCTCCTCTAATCGATATGTTTCCTTCAAATATACACATGAAATCTTTGGTCGATGTATTTGGCTACTAGCTAGCTACTGTTAGAATTTATATATGAATAGTTCCCCTAAAATTCATATGAAGAAATTCTGATAAATCTCAAAGGCCCAATATTTGTGTTCTCTAATGGGCTTTATTGTTTTTAGCCCATGAGTAAAGGTGGGAGGTGCAATATCAATTAGTACCATATTACTAATTGATGTGGAGGTAGGGAGTTTTCCTCCCTATATATTTGTACCAAGCCTCACGGGAATAGACACAACATAACAACTACAATTAGGAGTTTCAATTAGAAAATCCTAAAGTAGTAAAATAGTATTTTCCTCTTCTCACTTTGCTGCGCCGCCGTCGCCAATCTCCAGCCCGATCGTTCACGTGCACCAGCGACCGGACGAGCAGGTCTCGGAACCGCCGTCTTTGCGATCCTGCACCGGGAGAAGGCGAATAAGGTTTTTGGGAAGCGCTCTTCGCGCGACTGCTCCCAAAACTCAGCACGTCGTCTCGTCTTATCGTCGTAAGGCTTACGCACGGGATCATCAACAAGGACGTGCGATCGTCGTCTGCTTCTTCACCACCATGTACTTCTACATTGGCGGTATTACATCCGTGATCTATTCTTATTGTCCAACATGTTCAATCTATTCAATCTATTTGGTGTATGTGTTGTGCTAGTTGTGCCTACATCAGTTGCTATGATCATGTCATGTTATCTATCCAATCTATCCGGTGTGCTAGTTGTGCTTACACCTGTTGCTATGATCATGCTATGTTATTTGATCTATGATATGCGTTTATGCTATGCTATGATCGGTGTTATGCATTTATGCTATGCTAGTATGCTTGACATGCTTTATCTAGTACATCTATTTATCATGATTTATATTATGGAATTAATCTGGAAATTGCCTAATATTCCAACAATCCAAAAACCTTATAGTAGGCTTTTTCTTGATTTAACTATGGCTGTTTTCACTGACGTCTTTGAGACTAGAAAAGTTTTCTAGTGTACATTTTAAGAGATGGCGAGTTAAGGTCATGCTCGGCTAGAGGCTAAAATGTTCTCGGATTACTTGTTGGATCACCTCGGGAAATATCTCTAGAGACAAGAGAAGATTCCAGGAGACAACACTATCTTTAGAAGAACAATCCTAAAAAATCTTGCTAGTCATCTAGAAGATGCAAAATTGCACTTCCAAGATGAGAAGGCATTGTGGGATCAACTGAATGCAACCATTAGTACATCCGAAGTTGTACATTATGGAGAGCTTTTATGACTACAAGATGGTTGCTAACCGTCTATAGTCAAGCAAGCGCATGAGGTTCAACACATGGCAAGAGAACTTGAACTCCTTAAGTATGTCATACCCGATGAGTTTGTAACCGGATGTAATATTGCTAAGGTGCCTTCTTCATGGAAGAGCTTCGGCACAATTCTTAAACACAAGAGACAGAAAAATATCGGTTGTAAACCCGATAGCATCTCTTGACGTTGAGAAAAAATATTCGGTGAAGAATACTATTGATAAGGGGAACAAGAGCCATTCTAGCACTAATTTTATGCGAAAAAAACCCACATGGCAAGAACAAAGGGAATAAATCTTCTAATGCCAAATTAACAACTACCTTTGAGAAGAAGAAAAATAATGATGAGGTGCTTTGCTTCACTTGTGGACAGCTTAGTCACTTTTCCAATGGGAATAATAAGAATGTCAACCTCGTGACTATTAGCAATGCTGATGAGGAGTACAAGAATGTTCCTACCGTACTATCGGTATTTCAATCACCAAGTTGGTGGGTTGATACAAAAAGTGCTAATATTCATGTGTGTCTTGACATCTCTTTGTTTTCTTCTTATAAAGAGCTATAAGGTTCTTCTGTTCTAATGGGGAATGGGTCACATGCTTCTCGTTCGTGGCGTTGGCACGGTAGATCTGAAGTTTACTTCAGAAAAAAATTGTGCAAAATTAAGAACGTGCAGCATGTCCCTACTATTCGTAAGAACCTTGTTAGTGTTTTCCTTCTTTTAAGAGATGGGTTTAAGGTAGTGATGGAGTCCAATAAAGTAGTTATGTCTAAGCATGGACAGTTTATTGGTAAAGGTTATGATTGTGGTGGCTTGTTCCGCCTAAGTTTGGCGATTTTTTTATAATAAGTCGATGAATCATATTTGTGGCACAATTGATGATAATTCAAGTGTTTGGCATTCTCGTTTATGTCATGTGAATTTTGGTTTGATGTCATATTTATCTAGCTTGCGGTTAATTCCAGATTTCACCATTGCCAAAGGTTCTAAGTGTCATAGTTGTGTACAATATAAGCAACCTCGAAAGCCTCACAAGGCGGAGGAGAGACACTTGGCACCTCTAGAGCTCATACATTCGATCTATGCGAGATGAATGGTGTGTTGACTAAAGGTGGAAAGAGATATTTCATGACGTTAATTGATGATGCTTCTAGATATTGCTATATTTACTTGCTGAAAACTAAAGATGAGGCATTAGACTACTTTAAAATCTTTAAGGCTGAAGTTGAAAATGAACTGGAAAGAAAGATTAAACGTCTAAGGTCGGATCGTGGTGGTGAATATTTTCCTATAACATTTGATGAGTTTTGTTCGAACATGGTATTATTCATGAGAGGACACCTCCCTATTCGCCCGAATCCAACGGGGTTGCTTTGAGAGGAAAAATCGCACGCCGACCGACTTGGTTAATGCCATGTTAGACACTCGCCGGGTTTATCTAAGGCATGATGGGGAAGCTATATTGATCATGCGAGTCATGTCCCGAATAGAATTCCAAAACAGAATAAAGAGACAACACCATATGAGATATGGGTTGGAAGGAAACCATCACTTTCATACTTGCGCACGTGGGGATGTTTGGCAAAAGTCAATGTTCCAATTAATAAGAAGCGTAAGCTTGGACCAAAGATGGTAGATTGTATCTTTCTTGGATATGATCACAACAAAGATTGGCTATCGATTTTTAGTAGTAAGATCCGAAGTTTCGATATGCTTGTTGATACTATCTTTGAATCTCGTGATGCTACATTTTTTGAGAATATATTTTCTTTAAAAAGATATGCGTAGCAATGTTAGATTTTCTACTTTGAATTAGCTCCGATGATACTATACCTATCGAATATCCTGTTGAGTCATTTGAGCAACCACTTGAGAAGGATGACAATGAAGTTCCCCGTGAGGAACAAGAGACAAAGGATTGCAAAATCTTTGGTGATGATTTCATTGTGTACCTTGTGGATGATACTCCCACCTCTATCTCGAGGCATATGCATCTCTAGATGTAGATGATTGGAAAGAAGCCGTCAGTAGTGAGATGGACTCGATTCTTTCTAATGGAACTTGGGAGCTATCTCGATCTACCATTCGGTTGTAAACCAATTGGATGTAAGTGGGTGTTCAAGAAGAAGTTTAGATCTGATGGTACTATTGATAAGTACAAGGCTCGGCTTGTGGCTAAAGGCTGCACTCAAAAAGAAGGAGAAGATTTCTTTGATACTTACTCACCTGTTGCTAGAATGATCACTATTCGAACACTACTATCTTTGGCTGCCTCATATGGTCCGATCATTCATCAAATGGATGTAAAGACAGCTTTTCTTAATGGAGAGTTGGATGAGGAGATTTACATGGATCAGCCCGATGGATTTGTAGTAAAAGATGAAGAGCAAAAGGTGTGCAAGTTATTAAAATCTTTGTATGGCTTGAAACAAGCACCTAAACAATGGCATGAGAAGTTTGACACTACGTTAACTAGTGCCGGTTATGTTGTCAATGAAGGCGATAGGTGTGTGTATTATCGACATGGTGGGGGCGAATCTGTTATATTATGCTTATATGTTGATGATATTCTAATCTTTAGAACAAACATGAATGTCATAAATGAGGTCAAGTCTTTCTTGTCAAAGAATTTTGATATGAAAGATCTAGGAGAGGCTGATGTAATTCTAAACATTAAGCTTATTAAGGAAGAGAGTGGGATTACTTTATCGCAATCTCACTATGTTGAGAAGGTCCTGAGCCGTTTTGGCTTTATGGATAGAAAGCCTTCTCCAACACCTTATGATCCTAGTGTGACATTGCGAAAGAATAAGAAGCGTACTAGAGATCAACTCAAGTACTCTCAGATTGTTGGTTCACTCATGTATCTAGCGAATGCAACCAGACCAGATATCTCTTTTGCTGTGAGCAAGTTGAGTAGGTATATGTCCAACCTGGGTGATGATCATTGGCACGTACTAGAAAGGGTCTTGTGCTATCTTAAAGGTACAATGAGCTATGGAATTTACTATTCTGGGCACCCAGCTGTGCTAGAGGGATATAGTGATGCGAACTGGATTTCTGATATTGCTCAAATCTACGCCACAAGTGGGTATGTATTTACTCTTGGAGGTGGCGCAGTGTCATGGAGGTCTTGTAAACAGACTATTTTGACTAAGTCAACCATGGAAGCAGAACTTACTGCTTTAGAAACAGCATCTGCAGAGGCAGAGTGGCTGCGTGAGCTCTTGTCGACTTCTTGGGTGGTTGAAAAACCAGTACCGGCTATCCTTATAAACTGTGATAATCAAACAAAGATCACTAAAGTGAATAGTGCAAAGGATAATTCAAAGTCAACAAGACACATTAAAAGACGTTTGAAGACTGTCAGGAAATTGAGAAACTCCGGAGTAATAACTGTATCCTATATACAGACAGATAAAAACCTGGCATATCCCTTTACTAAAGAGCTATCACGTAATGTGATAGAAATTGCATCTAGGGAGATGGGTATGAGACCCATATGAGTTTTCAGTAGTAGTAACCCAACCTTTTTGATCGGAGATCCCGTGACTAAGAACCTGGGAAGAACAAGCTATTGGTAAACTGAGGAGAGTAAACTAATAAACCCTCTCTATGTGAAGATGCAATACTCTCAAGAGCGAAGAGGCTCTGTATGGTAGGTTGGCGAGAATGCCTTAATATGTCCTATTGACTTTATAAGTAAAGATGTTGTCCTACAGAGCATTCTTGAAAGGGCATACCTATATGAGTTCGACTGTTAAACGTCGCAGTTTATGAGATTTGGGTGATCTCTAGTAAGCTCATGAAGAGACTAAGGAGTATGACGTATATGCTCCACCCACGGAGAGAGGCTACTAGCAGCCAAGTACTAGTTTGACTTTGAGCGAAACTTATTCATACAAAACTTGCAATTCAAGGCGTAGTCCATTGTTCAAGTTGTGGATGAGTAGAACTTGAAGCTCTAGGCGGATGTTCAACTTAACAGTCTCTGCTGAAACACTAGTATATAAAACAGTAGTGAGATAAGGAAAATATCTATACTTTGGACCAGTTGAGATCTGGTGGGGGATTGTTAGAATTTATATATGAATAGTTCCCCTAAAATTCATATGAAGAAATTCTGATAAATCTCAAAGGCCCAATATTTGTGTTCTCTAATGGGCTTTATTGTTTTAGCCCATGAGTAAAGGTGGGAGGTGCAATATCAATTAGTACCATATTACTAATTGATGTGGAGGTAGGGAGTTTTCCTCCCTATATATTTGTACCAAGCCTCCTGGGAATAGACACAACATAACAACTACAATTAGGAGTTTCAATTAGAAAATCCTAAAGTAGTAAAATAGTATTTTCCTCTTCTCACTGCTGCGCCGCCGTCGCCAATCTCCAGCCCGATCGTTCGCGTGCACCAGCGACCGGGCGAGCAGGTCTCCGGAACCGTCGTCTTTGCGATCCTGCACCGGGAGAAGGCGAATAAGGTTTTTGGGAAGCGCTCTTCGCGCGACTGCTCCCAAAACTCAGCACGTCGTCTCGTCTTATCGTCGTAAGGCTTGCGCACGGGATCATCAACAAGGACGTGCGATCGTCGTCTGCTTCTTCACCACCATGTACTTCTACATTGGCAGGTATTACATCCGTGATCTATTCTTATTGTCCAACATGTTCAATCTATTCAATCTATTTGGTGTATGTGTTGTGCTAGTTGTGCCTACACCAGTTGCTATGATCATGTCATGTTATCTATCCAATCTATCTGGTGTGCTAGTTGTGCTTACACCTGTTGCTATGATCATGCTATGTTATTTGATCTATGATATGCGTTTATGCTATGCTATGATCAGTGTTATGCGTTTATGCTATGCTAGTATGCTTGACATGCTTTATCTAGTACATCTATTTATCATGATTTATATTATGGAATTAATCTGGAAATTGCCTAATATTCCAACAGCTACCACGTTCAACCAAAGAGATCAGCATCCGAGTAGACGATATAGATCGCTACCACCGGGGGGCAGAGCCATGATTTAAGCATAGGGGGACATTGCTGATAATACCAACGAAATACTAACTTTTATTATAAAAAACGAAATACAAACTTTTTTTAGAAAGAACGGCAAAAGCTTTGCTTTGTAATTTTTATTAGACGATAGAAAAGAAAACAAGTACATACAATGATAATTTACACCCTTTTTACAACTCCTAACTACCACCCCTACTAAGATCTTACAACTGGACTACGTACAAGACCGAAACCTTAGCAAACTCTTTACATGAAAAATGGTAAAAACAACACTAAGTATCCACAACACCGCAATGGGTGGCCCAAAACACACCAAACCAAACGAGGCCCTAAGTATCTTCAGACACTCTCCCTGGAGTCGTGGCCATGCTATACTGCATAATGTCTTGTTTGCATAAAGTTGCAACTTGGATTGGATTGAGAGCTTTCCGTTGGAACTGCCTTCTATTTCTCTCCTTCCAGATGTTCCACCAAAGGTAAATAAAAACCCCGTCCACATTTCTTCTCTCAGACCTTTGAAATTTTCTTCTAGATTGATGCCAGTAGCTATGAAGAGTACCCGATGTGTTAATTGTTTGAATTGCAGTTATTTACAGCCATTATTGTTTTAGGATCTCCCACACCTCTTTGGTAAAAGGGCAAGCTTTGCATAGATGAGTCGGTGTTTCTAATTCTACACCTAAGTGTTTGAAATACTGACTTGATAAGAGTATAGATAATAACCAAATCAACATTTACGTACTTTGCCGATCAATAACGCAATAACAACAACAACATCATCATCTTCACACATATCCACACGCACAGGGATAGAATGTAATGCACTACTACAAGCACGGCCAGGGGTACTGAGTGAAGGTGGCGACGACTAGTAGGGTTGAGAATGGTTGAACCTTGCATTGCTCTCCTCTGCTCATCGATCAGGTGGTTGTGAATTCCACACGCCTCGCTCTTCCGGCCTCTTGAATTTCGATCTCGCTCAGCATCAGAATCATATCTTCATCGGTCTCTCTTTTTCTTTTCTCTCTCACAAAGTCACAAATGCAACAACGATCCATCGATCGTCTATCCCTCTCTGGGGTCGATGAGGAGTACATGTCGTCCGACCGTCCAGCTACTAGCCACAGGGACAGGGACGACGGGGACCCCCATTGATTAGTTGGTCACCGTAGCAGACGTCCCAATCCATGACTCACTAAAATCTGAATGAATCAATTGCTCCTGTATATGATCGAGTACTACGGAATGCCATTGATTCCTGCCATGTGAATGTGAACCAAGACACATCTCTGCCTCTACAGTGCAGCATCTCGACGCTCTCGTCTGCTCCTACTGCTGCCACGTTTTACGCATTTGCACTGCACGCGGAGGATTCTGATGAGTGGCTAGACGTATGCATGCTCATCGATTTGATGCATTCTCGTCTCCCATTGGCCTCCTCCAGATTTTCCGTCCACCGCTGCCCGTTCCATCTCATCCATCGCTCCTCCTATCCGGTGGATGGGATCGATCGATCGCTCGGTTTTTTATATATACTAGGAAAAATGCCCGTGCGTTGCAACGGGTCTATATTTTTTTATGTTGTTGACCTCTTTTTTTATAATTATTATATTTTTTGCACCTGACAACAACAATATGTATGACACTCAATGACAATATATACTCACACCCTCAATGTACCAACAAACAAATTGTTTAGTCGCTCATATTCACCAGAGTAGTCATGCGCTTCATGGACGGCGTCTCAATGTCATTTTTCATAGTTGTACTATAAATTTGACTCTTATTATACTCAGGTCGCGCTAAGTGAGATTGAGTTGGTTCATCCACAGTTGCCATTATCGTGCTGCTACACGATATATCTTGTATTAGTTGTTTTGCTACTACAAAGTATAAACAAAATATAGTTTAACCCTCCAAAATTACAAATGTTTTTGCATATGCATTGCAATAGAGAAAATTAGTTAAACAAATGTTCAAAAGTTAATAGCATCATACTCAAAATTGTTGTCAAAATAAGAATTCAGTTGTTTTAAAAATATCATCGCACAAGATTAGGGATAACAACATCTAGTCGTAACTCGGAAGTCCACCAATTCAGTATACCGGTTGCACCCACAGCCATCTGTATCTCCTCAATCGCCCAATGTGCCATGCCTGGGCCATCCCTCATCTCCATTTGCCGTGTCTCAGCTCCACCCCCGCCACGCGATGTCGCCCACACGCGCCCCGACGAACCAGCGACCCAACAACGAAGTCGGAGCTACCCCGCCCGCACGTTCGCGCCACCACTGGGCGTCACCTGCGTTCGTCGTTGCGCGACGCGCCATCGTCCCCTTCGTGCCCCGATCGGAGCCACACATCCCCTTCTTTACCTCAGAAGCTACGTGAGGCGCATGGGCACCGGCCGGCGGCGATGCAAGAATCGCTGCGTGGCGAATGGGCGTGCGGTGGACAGGCTTTCTTATGAGCGACCACAGCATCGGGGTAGCACCCGTGGCGCCGTCCGGCGGCAGTGGCGGCGCAGCCTAACGCGGACCTTGGCGCTCGGAGCGCCGAGCTTGCACATTACTTGTAGGAACTCGTTGGATTCGATTCCAATCTAATTGGTGTCTGGATCTGGTTATATTTGGTATTGCATCCTACCTCTCTTATTTTGTTTTGTCCGATTTGTTCTATGACTCGATTTTTATTTTGGCTTGGCTTTGACCTGTTTCGACTGGCAAGTTTAACGTCTTGAACCCGGTCTCGGCGTGAGGGCAGACACAAGAAAAGAAGCAGCGGAGGCAGGCGGACGGAAAAAGGTGGACAAGAAATTTCTCTCTTTATTAGCGGGTATTTTTTTCTTTCCCATCTTTATTTTTGTTGATTGACTTCACATGTCTTGTGGTCGCGGGACAGTATCAAAGAGTCTACAATATTTTTGTTTTAAATAAAATAAATAATATCAAATTTATTAGTATATAGTAAATTATAAAAAAGTAAATGGAACTTTCTATATTTTATGAGTATATTCACATGAACATATCTAGCCTATACAATATACAATACAAGTTTTTTTTCAACCACAATTTCTTTCCGCCATATACAATATCAAATAGAAATTTTTCTGTCCGCCATATAATTTCAAATAGGACTGCATACGACCCTTCTCCAATTTCCATCGTACATATGTTCCTGATCCAAATAGGACTCCTAGATTCACTGTACATGTTCCTTGTCCAAATAAGATTGCATACAACAAACTCAAACTCTATAATTATAGGGCCCTAGAGAGCAAAAATAACAAAATTGCCTACAAATTAAAAAAAAAAAACAAAATTGGGATCCAAGGACTTTTCCAAATCAATAATACAAAATCAAAACAAATTGATGTGACCCCTGCACCAGGAGCTGCAACACCGGCCCGGTGAAATCTCTATGTTTGGTTTTGGAAATTGATGACACACTTGTGGCACTAATCCTTTGCTCTAAGTGTGACTTATGAGATAGGATTAGATGGGTGACATGGAGCATGATGATCATGAACATGGACAATGATGATGGACATGATGGATCGTCAAGCTCGGTGATCGGCTTGAGAGGAACCCGAGATCAAGGCAAAGGTATCTTGATAGGGTTTTCCTTTCGGTGATTAAGACACGATAGAGCGTGTGATCACATTATAGGATAGATAGCCGACTATCAAGAGGGATGCCATGACAATCCTTTGGTGAAGTGCTTCTAGGTCCAATTGACTTGCATATTGCATTTAGGACATGAGAGCACTAACTTCGTTCTTGCCTAATCGTTTGACATGCTAACATAAGTGATAACGTGATCATCTTCGACGTGTTGGCAACTCATGGCAAGAGGCGAAGCAAGGTTGAAGCAAAGGGCTTACAACAAGATGATGAACTCGTTATTTTTCGGGGTGACCGGACTCGACCGAAGCCGAAGTCGACCGAAAGCACCGACCGGACGGTCCGGCCGATGAGTCCGATCGGACTTCCGAGAAAGCATGTTTTTCGTTCACCCATGACGAGCGACCGCACGCAGGGACCGAAGCGGCGGCCGGAAGCATCGAAGTCACCGGAGCGTCCCGGCCGGTGCGCCTAGCGATGAGCTCTGCATTCGGTTTGTGCTCGACGAGTGACCGGACGCCGCGGATCGGAAGCGGTGACCGGGCGCTTGAAGACGCGTTGTCACCGTGGGGCCAAAGGGGCGTGTCGGTTGTGACCGGACGCCGCGAAATGGTGCGGCCGGACTCACGACGGACTCACCGTGAGTCCGGTCGGTGCGTCCGGCCGATGCATGGATTGCCCATTTTATTGCCCAACGGCTCTATCTCGTGGGAGAGGCTATATATATGGGTTTGCCCGGTTCCTAGCCCTCTCTCGTGCACTTTTGAACACTCTAACTTGCTTGTGAGCATTTGAGACTCCTCTTCACTCATCTCTCCATCCATAACTCGAATTCTTGGTGAGATTGAGAGTGATAGAAGTGCATTGCATTGGTGATTGCATCTAGAGGCACTTCATCCTTGGAGAAGCCGCGGGATTCTTGTTTTCTTAGAATTTGCCCGGTTCCCTAGCGGCTTGGAGCAAGAGGCGGTGTTGAGCCTCGATTGGAGCTTGTTCGAGGCCACACCGGTGGACTTGTGAGGGGTTGAGCCTTACCCCGCGGGAAACGTGCCCATGCGTTGCAACGGGGCGTACAAACTTATTAAGTAGTCAGCTTGACAATTGTGACTTTGGTATTTATTTTCCAATCATACCACTTGGTCCACTAAATTTTGGAATCAGACTTCATACCATCGCTAGACGCGTCTTGAAGATCTAACGCTATACCATCTAGCAATAGCAATTGTGCATATACATTGTAACAGAATATACACCTTGTTTCCTGGTTCGTGGCATAATTAATTTGTACTATCTCATAAGATTTATTTAACGTTTTTCGCACGCGAGCAGATCCGCCACCTCCCTACCCGGGCGTGGAGGGACTGCGCAAGGAGCTGCTCCGCCTTTGGTGCTCACCAAGCAGCTGCCAGAGCCTCGCGAGCATCTCCTGGACGTCCGCGGACAAGGCCGCCACAGCCGTAGTTGTAGCCTCCCGACGCGATGTCCGAGTGCGCGCGTCCGAGCCCCGCCATGGAGGTCCCACCGCCGAGCTTGAGCGCCACGTGGTCTCCGGATCCCGCTTGAGCAGGCCCCTCCTTGGCGGATTTTGCGCGACGGCTCGGCTCCGGCGGATTTGTCGTATAGTATCGCATGTGAACAGGAATCGTATTTTCCCTCGGCTTCACAGGCGTCACGAACACGACCATGTATGGTCTGGTCAGCAGAACACCTAAACTGACCACGATAGAAGGCTGGACGACGGAAAACCGGAAATTTTCTCTCTTTATAAGTATAGGTATACATAATGCACTGGCAAAAGCATCGGATCCATCCCGACCAGATAATAACAACGCACGCGCTATAATCTTAGTAAGATTATCTTACTTCTTCCACCCCTAAATTCCAACCTTATCCATTCATGTATTGGTTTTTCTAGTTGGTCATAACAGGGTCATGATATAATAAGATCAAATGTCTACTCCCTCCGTCCCTAAATAATTGTCGCTAGCACTTACCAAGAAACAACTTTGAATAATTGTATAGTAAAAAATACAATATTTATGGTACACAATTAATATCTAGTTTTTAATAAATTTATTCAAATATACAACTGTTGCACGCATTTTCTACAAATCGAGTCAAACTTGTGATTTATTAGGATGGAGGGAGTATCTATCTAAGCCTTGTGTATCAAGTAGCTAAGACACTCTAGACCGGACTCACCCTTGGCAATAGTAGCCCACGAGTTCTCCATGATCAATCATCTAGCAGCCCTTTGACCGAGGTGGTCCTGCTGAGGAGCCCTTGAGCCTTAGTATCTCGGGGAGTGAGGCGGCCCAAGCACAACCTTTGGTCTGGACTCAAGAAGGCAACACAGATCAGGCCCTGCCTGCCCTCGATCGTGAGCCTAGGGCTCAGGAAAGTCCCCCCTATTCCCATCCAGAGGGTAGGCGCGAGCGCACCCGATGGGTATTGCCCTGGACTGGGATTGTCGAGGGTGTCCTTCAGTCAGGAACATCTTACCCCGAGACTTAGCACATCCCTATGCTTTAGTCTTTTTACTGGGTGATGCCCTTGATGATCAAGTCGACTAGCTAGGGAAATTTCTAGGAACAGAATGTAAATATTACATCAAATATATACAATAAGCACTTGGTGGACGAATGAAACCTAAGATGCATATGCTTGATCGAGCCTTTGTGGTTCGGGCATGGGCGTTCTAGGAGCTTATTGAAACTCCCCATTTTGGGTCAAGCACATTGTAACTACCAGGAGTGGTCGATCGCACCTAAAAAAATGCTACTCTTGTGCTTATTATTCTTCTCTTTGTGGGTGAGAAAGTAAGGACCATCATCGTCATCCTTGTGCTAAGCTTGTTTCTACGCTATTGCCTTGCACTTGTTGAAGCTAGCAGTGACGATGCATGTTTTTCTTCACCATGGCGTGGGTGCTGGCGATGTACATAAGCTCCCCAGTTGTGCAAGGGTTCTAACAAGTAAGCATGTCAATGAGGGCCTTGTAAGCCACAGTACCATGGGTGAAGGCGTTATTGACATCTGACTTAGAGATATTCTAAAACTCATTGTAGTTTTCCTTGAAGTGTTGGATGCATCGTTAGAGAGTTTCATTCATCTTCCACCAACGGTTCATTGAGTCCCAATAGTTACCTAGACTAGTGTAGGTCCGTTAGAAGTTACCAATGAAGTGTTGTTTGAGGTCAGCTAAGTTGAGGATGCAACATGTAAAGTAAGGTGTTGTGGAGAGCTAGGTCCAAGCTGAGTGGGTTAGGTGTAGAGTAAGGTGTTGGATGACGAATATGTTATTGATGTTTGATGCTATGTTCACAAGATGGTAATCCTCGATCTAGTGATTGGCGTTCATGTCCTCTCCATAGTTCTCAAGGCTCGAATGCATCCAAAAGACTTAGGGAACTCCATGTTGCAAATTGGAGATTCGGACGTCATTGGGTTGGTGTAGTTCGTTGAGGTCTATGGGTAGGTTCAATGTGACGTGGACCATAGTTGTAGTCACCATAGTAGTTGTTACCGTGATCATGGTCCTCCTCGTGCGGTCATAGCCATTCTGTCATGGTGATCTCGGCCATCACTATTGTCACTGCCATCAACATGATGGTCGTAGTTGTCAATGTGGATGACATGGCATTCGTTCTTGGACACCATGTTGAGCTCTCCATCTTGCATTGATTTGTTGCTGGCATCTCAATTCTCACCAATCTATTGTGAATTGAACAAACAGGGCAATGGGGCTCAATCTACCAAGGAGCACCAATGTTATTGCCATTGTTATGGCATGGTGGATCCTAATGAACTAAAGCCTCATTGTGCAAGTTAGTACAATGACTCCACCTGCTTGACTTGGCCTTTGCTGAGAGGAGGATCTAACGGACTACTCAATGAGGACCTTAAGCTTTTTGTGGGACTCATGGAAGGTAGGGTCCTCCTAAGAACTAGGATGTCATTGAGGATGTGATCTGTGCGTGGTAGCGATTTTTGGTCTAGTGTGGTGGAAGATGAGCATGTATGCACGATGTCATCGGGGTCATGACCTTGATCTTGCAAGTGATTTACATTGTCCTCAGTGGCGGAGGGCTCGGTAGGGCTAGGTGTGGCAGCTGCCGTACCTTAAATTTGTTTTACTCTACTTTATTCTAGATGCATTATGTGTTTTTTTAATGTCTGTGCTATTACTCAAGCTCCATCAACTCTGCACTCGAGTTTGGTTTGCTTTTCCAGAGTTGATATTTCTTGGTCTCCAAACCGTATCTGGTTGGCCACTTGGCCTTGAGCCAACCGGCCTTCATGCAGAGGCAAGCCTTCAGCTTGAGAGGATATATTTCATCATTATAGAAATGGTACAACGAGCTGCTTTGTGGAGTTGGACATGTAACTTGCCGAAAGGGTAATTAAGTAGCTTTCTATGCTTTTGTTGTTTGAGTCAAAGATGGGGTCAGAGAGGTCGGCAAGGATGTTAGCCATCATGTGTTTATCTGCAAAACATGAAGAAAGTGACGAGCGTATCAATCTCTATGTGTAATGCGTCATATCGAGATAAGGTTTCCATATAGCATATGTCATATGTATATGAATGGATATAAAAGAACATACACAACGGCAATTGTTAACTACAAATTATGTATTATACATAAGTACTGTTTGAGAAAACGAGCGATCAGACGAGAGCAAACATAAACACATCAAGTAATTAGCTATGAGTCGGACTTTTAATGTTTATGTGTTTGTAAAATGTACGCACTCTCATACAGGAGCACGTATTGATATATAGATTATAGTAATAATTATTTAAAATGCTAACCAGAATGTAACGCGACTATAGAAGATGGCGAGACTATGATGCATGCGCCTCCTGCCGACAGATGTAGATGATTGTGATGGCTAGTGCAAAAAGATCCAAAAACAACTCCTGAGATAGCGCAGAGTCCGTCAACGCTTGCCAAAACTCGTCAAAAAAAAAAAAAAAAAAAAACTTGCCAAAGTTGTCTTCCTAGGTGTCGGCAGAAGCAAAACCCCACTTCTCCTCTCCGGCCTCCCGAGCGGTGCCCAGCTAGCCCCTCCCCTCCCGCCTCTAGTAAGCTCGCTGGAGCAGGGCTGGGTGAGGGCCCAACCTAGTAGATCGTTCCTAGTAGTAGCTTGTGGTTGTGTTTCACTGCCGTCACCGGGGTCGCCATCGTCTTCGTTGTCGCCGTCGCATTAAGGTCAGAGGTAATAAACTAAACTCGATCTTCAGCTACGCAGATCTCTGCTACTCTATCTCCACCTCCACCTGCCACCGCCGAGATCTGCTCCCCTCCGATCCACAACCTTCGCCGCCCGCGTTCACCGCTTCACAACAACCTCCAATCCTAGTGGTCTCCTCTTCAACTAGGTGGCTTCTCTGCTGGTTTTGCTATGACAGCTCCGCCTCCCCCTGGGATCTAGGTTCAAGCCCTTCTTCAACCTCCGGCGACAGTCTTCTGCATCTTTTCCATCACCAGTGCGATTCTTCTCCGATGGCTCGACTGGCCCTCCTTCAATCGACGCTTTGCGCGGTCAATCCATCCGAGTGTGTGCGTCATCGACGCCCCTACAACCCACCGTCGGTGGCTTCGTCATCTCCAACGCCATGGACAAAGCTTCCTTTCCTTTCAAGATCTAGGGAATTATTGTAATTTGGCCTTCTCTAGAGGGCTTCTTTGTAATACGGTTGTTGCGATAGTATAATATATGTGTTTGTTGTAAAAAAAAAAAACTTTAGAGATAGCGTTGGTCGACTAAATAAGTGGATAGCTAGGGGTCACGTCACCTCTAAATATGCCCTTAAAGAGGAAAAAAATCATATATACTAATTGCCTTGATATATATATAGATATCCTACAAAAGCATCAGAATTGACATTACTACATCTAAAATCTATCCGGGAGTTGCCAGCGAGCGTAATTTTATCATGGTTCAGCGGTTCTTAGGGAGCTTGTCCATCCATGTTTAAGTTCACGACTTTACTCGGGTGCTCATAATTTTTTTTAGATTTATATTAGAATTCTATGCTGGATTAGTCTTTTGAAAGTGGTCATACGAGTAGAGAGTGTTTACATATAGGTCATGTCTGGTTCTTAGGAAGGAGGATGACGCAGACTGCGCCACTGTCGTCACCCAGAGCAGGGAGCTGGGCAGGGTGGAAACCCAAGCAACAGGAGCACCGGCCTTGGGGGTGTTGTCGCGCCGGGCATGCCCCGCTGCATCTGGAGCTTTCAGACCGAGAGGCGCAGCAGGAGAACCCCAGGCCAAGCTCAGCTAGAGGACGGCCGTGTAGGTGGCCACTCGCCGCCGCCGCGAAGCTGGATCTGGTCCGCCGTGGACCGGATCCGGGCCACCATTAGTCTCGCCTCCGCAAGGCCGAGCACCGCGCGGGGAGTAGCTCGGTAGCGGCAGGCTGCTGCGGGTCGCGCCTCCCGCCTCCACCATCACAAGCATTGGACGGCAGGGCCCTCTTTCAGATCGAGGCGCGCACGAGCCCCACCTCGCGGGCTATGCACGCCCGCGGCGCCCCGAGGAATGCCCGCGTCGCCAGCGAAGATAGTAGGGGGCGCCACTCACCGGATCTGTGGCGGAGGGTGACGGATCCGGGCCTAGGGCGGCCAGATCTGAAGCTTGAAGCCCACCACTAGCCTCCTTGCACCATGGATTTCTAGGTCGGAGGAAGAAGAGGAGGGAGAGAGGGAGGGAGGTGTTGTAGGTAGCCTTTTTGAGCGCCCACAGCTGGCCGCCGCCGCCGGCCGTGGAGCAGCGACGACGGCCGGGGAGCCGGGCGGCGGCGTTGTGAGGGGAGGTGGAGGGAGTCGCCCCATATTGCCATGTACGGAGAGCAACGCTGGGGAAGGGGGGACCTTTTTTTAAGGGCCAGTCATCTAAGAAGGGACATGTGAACAACCTTTTAATATGAGCTGTATAAATATCAAAAATTAAATATTTAAATATGTGATGATCAATCTGTGCTCATACAAATCAATACGATGAAGCATAGAAGAATCGTTTGTACAAATGTAATGTAATATATAGTATATATTGACCGATCGCTCGATAACGAAATTGAAACATCGGTAAGTGTGATGTGAATTGTGACAGGTTTGCCGGCGCTGAGGTCGGTCAGACGGACGAACAAAATATCATTCATGGTAAAGTTACGTTTATCCAAGATGGCTATATATGTCACACCATATAGCTTTCATCTATATATATCGAGCGAAGGATATCCACTTGCCGACATCTATATCTATATTATATAGGCCAGCAATAACATATATACCGACTGGTTGGCTATATAGCGCGCGCACACAAATAAGCGGACAGATCAAGCAGCAGTGTGTTCACATGTACTTGCAGTTTTATCTGTAAACTAGTGAACATATGTCTATGGACTAGTGTAATCATCGAACGCATCGCGTGCGCACCTTGAGGACTAGGCGCACCGCGCACCCTTGAAATCGTTTAAGTTCGACAATTAATTTTGGAATCTGGATGCACACACACTTGACCTGAATATCTATATACTCCATCAATATCCATCAGTTAACAGGCGCCCCTTGAAATCGTTTGAGTTCCTTTTGATTTGAGTATATATGTGATCATCATCGATATTGATGGATTGATTGATTGATTGATGTGGTGTGGTGTGGATATTCAATCCAATGGATTATGACGCTGTCGATGTAGGTACAGAGAACTGATTGAATTTTTGCACGGTTAAAATTCAAAAAAAAAAATTTGCACTGTTAGTGACGCAAAATGCTGGCTGGCTGGCCTTAATTTAGGCATGCATCCGGGCCCGGCCGAAGGAAGAAAAGATGCAAAGGACCAATGCCATGCATGAATTGAAAGGTTTGTTCGGCATAGCTTATATATTTAATATATGAAGAATCAGTACCTGCATGGCTTCATACAAAGGGAGATAAAGAAAGACGAAGATAAGAATGAATCAGTAGGTCGCTATATACTGCTACTTTAACAAGAATGAATCACACATTCACACGACACTATCGTACTGTATCACCACACTGTACGTGATTGATGTGCTGGCTAGATTTATATTATGGAAAAAGTCTATATAACCCTCTCAAGTATGGGGATGGACTACTTAACCCCAAACTATAAAACTGGTTATTTTGCTGTCGATTCCGCTAGATTGGGCCGGAATTGACACGTGTTCTTCGACCGTTGAAGCTTCGAGGTGGCGTGACGGGGCTGCAGCTTCGCCGGGCGGCGACGGCGGCAGCTCGGGCAACGAGGTGGAGGGGAGGAGCCGTCGAGGAGGGAGGGAGGCGGCCGGCGGCGCCGGCGCCGGCGCCGCGGCGCGGCGGCAGCGCTGGGGGGGGTGGCGCGCGGGCGCGAGGTGGCGGCGGCGGCGGCACGGAGGGATGGAGAGCTGAAGATATTTTTTTATTTGCTTGCTTATCCCCTAGAGATTACATGCCTCTTGCTTATATAGCCCGACTAGTGGGACTTGTAATCTAAGCAATCTCTATAAGGTTTCCTTATACGATCGAATACCTTTTACAAGCATATCCTAACTTATTCTTTCCTAATAAGGGTCTCCCTTATAGATGAGATATCCTCTTGCACACCAAAAATTACCTAAGATAATCCTAACTTGAATATGAAGCAAACTCGAATCGTGCGGGAGAAGGAAGGCGGCGGCAAGGGGCGCCGCCCCTTGCGCTGCGCGTGCCCGGCCCCTCTCGGGCCGGGCGGCTGCCGTGTCGAGCCCATCTAGCCACTCTCGGGGTGGCCCAATTCTGGTTCATGACATCTCCCCACCGCTCGACGAGGCGGGCGGCCCACGTGCCGCCCAACCCACCACGTAGGGGCGAAGGGCAGCCCGATCGGAGAGGTGACCACTCCAGGCCGGTAGAAGACGAGAGGACCGCACTTGTCGTTGTCGCCGTTGCGCATTAATCGGTGTCCTTGTCGGCGAAGGCAAAGTCGAGGTGGAGGTCGCCGGGTAGATGCTGAACTTGAAGCTCAACGGGGGCTGCACGAAGGGACGTTCCGCCCATGCACGACACATGACGGAGGCGCCGAGGGTCCCCGACAGCTCGATCATCCGGGCGGGTCGGCGAGGAGACGTGTAGGTGTAGGTCGCCGCACCGCCACCTTAGCATGGAGCCGTCGGTAGAGATGTGACGGATCGACGGGCGGGCGAGGAGGTGAAGTCGAGGAGGCAGCCGTGGAGGAGGTTGCTGGGCGTGCTCACGGGCGGCCCCGCTTGGATTTCTGCGGTCCATGCTGCACCGACGGTGACGTTCCCAATGCGGAAGAAGATGTCGCCGTTGTTGTCGAAGAGAGGACGGTGGCACCCGCGATCCGCTTCGTCGGGCGTGCTCGAAGGAGGAGGACGTCGCCGGGAACGCCGATCCTCCCGAGGGCGATTGGGGGAGGTGGAAGCCCATCGCTACGCCATGCGGGGGGCGTTCTCCCCCATCATGAAGTCCCTGGAGAAGCTCGAGGCAGCGGGGATGTAGTAGCGGTGGAAGTACCTCACGATGCCATAGTGGAGGCTCCACTCGGGCGCCGTAGCCCGCAGCTCGATGGCGTTGGAGATGATCCCGAGCTCCTTGTTGGTCGCCGTGGCCGTGTAGCTCCGTGATCATGTCGTTCGACGTCGGGCCGCCGATGTCGCCCATAGCAACAACGAGACGCCGCTGGCCCGGTATGCGATCAACCGGGCGGCCATGATGTCGCTCGTCGATGTTGCCGGTGCCGCCGTGGTGGCGGCGTTGCCGTCGATGCCGGCGCCCGTCCCGGCGTCGTCCGGCTCGTCGTCGTTATATCGGGCGGGCGAGGTCGATGGCCTCTTCCATTGAACGGGCTCGAACCACTCGAAAAGCCGTCCCGTAGCGAGGTGCGTAAGCCTTCAACGAAGAGGTCGACGCTGTGGCGCCGGTCCCTCAAAATCCATGCGTGATGCATAGACCTCGGCGGCGTCGATGTAGTCGCCCAACTTGCCCCCGAGGGCGGCGCCGCGTGCCGCCATGGCGTCGAGGTGTCGGGGTGGACCGGTGATGTCGCAGCGCCGGTGAACTCGCCCCACTCGAGCGGGAACTTCTTCTTGGACAGTCGATGTACGACCGAGGCGGCAAAGAAGACCTCGGTGAGGTGGAAGGCAGCGTAACTCACGTAGTAGTGCGGGTCGATGTCCAAGTTGAGCTCGAAGAAGAGCTCCGGCTTGCGAATCCGAGAGGTCGGGTCGCCGGTCTTGCCGTCGAACTCCTGGACTTGTAGGCGCGTGACGAAGCGGGGAGGGTGCAATGCCGATGGCAAAGACGGCGGTCGGGCGCCGCGGGTGGTTGTTGGTAAATCTAACGTCATTATAACATAAGGTGGAGTTAATCTCACCTCGTGCTATATGCCATCAAAAGATACTCGTGTGGTCCATCTCTTAACACTACTATGTGCTAGGTTGTCATCCCCAAAGAGTAATGCTAGGAAATGCATATGTGATACTTGTGATATGTGTTGTTTGCAATCTAAGAAAATAAATATAAAAAGTCTATCCGCAAGCGCACGATATAAATACCATCAGTAGCATTTCACCTGAGTAATCCAGGTTTTGTCATTTATATTCTACCACGAGGGAGGAATAATCTAAAGGTGGGTACTAACATAATTAATAAGTGGCATACTTATGAGAGGTTCTCATTACTAGTGCTTACTTTAGCGGGGGTAAAACCAATAATGATAATAATATGATAATGATAAATAAAGGCGGAGGCATCACACACGTAGATAAAGAATAACTACTAAGTTAGACTTAACATTGGACTATTTTAAGAGACAAAAATTCATCTATAGCATTTAATCTACTAAGTCATTACATCTATTCTAAGACATATGTTATCATCTATAGCATAGTAGACTCTAGATCATGTATCCTGACGACTATCAAGGAAAATCAAGAGCGAAAACAAGATATTCCCCCATAATCAATGTCCACTTGTCTTATAGACGGAGGGTGGATTCCAAAGGACTCAACAGACTGTCACTCCCGCGATCTACCACACGGTCCGAATATAAGGTGCATTCAAGCAGGTAAATCATATATAAGCACCACGCTTACATAAATATCTTTACCACCTAACCCACTCGAGTATTGAATTAGGCGCTCTATGAATAGATACATATATCTATCATAAACTACATCTATATCAATCATACTATTAGAATAAAGTAAGAACATAGCAAACAAACACATATTATTAATAAAGTGCAAAGTCATAGATACAAGATAATTCATACCGTAATACTTGAAGATCGAGAATTGGGGTAGGCACACCCAAAATCTAATTGTATCCTGTCTGCTAATCAACTTGGATGAACTAGAACTAGACGAACTAGAACTAGAACTAGTAGTTAACTCTAATCTCCGGTGGAGAAACTCTCTTCTACTTCGCCTCGACTTTGGTTGATAATGGATTACAATGAACTAGTATGAGTTAGGGTTTAACCCCGGGGGCGATGGTCTTCTTATATAGGCCTTGGCGATGAACGATGACCATTGGATCAAACCGACCTTCAACAACGGCGTAGATACAACCACAAAGTCGGTGGTAAACCGACCTAGAAGTCTCGAGGCTGACTTCTTGGCCCCCACCCGCGGCCGGCCAAATATGGATCGGGCGGCCGCCGCTGTCCCGCCTCCTCTCGCCCTCCGGTTCCTTCCGGTGTCCTCTCGGTATCTTCTAGAATGTTTTAGTTCACTTTTCGGGTTGAGTTGCTTTACTGGTCAAGTCTTGTCATCATATGTCTTGTATATTCCTAACTTTCTCCATCTTTCTCTCGCATTTATCCGTTAAGTCCCCTAAAAATACATAAATCACCAAAACTCGTGGAACTTATTAGTTTAAACCTCCAATCTTAGTATATATTCAATTTATGTCCTTATTTTATCTCTTGTTGACATATAAAAGTATAGGATAACAGTGTCAACAAGCTCCCCCAAAGCTTAACCTTTGCTAGTCTCTTAGCAAAGCTTTTCACCGAGTGGATCGGAGTTTGCTACAATGAATTATTATCTCACAAATACACATGTCATCAATCTAAAATTCTCCTCCAAAGATAGGTGAAACATTCTCGATCTTTCTTTGAACAACATGGGGCTTTTATCCGCACTTAAATCTTGGGTAATTGAAAGATAGAACAATCAAGTCAAGCACTATGTCTCAAACTCTTCATTTCACCTCTGTTTCGAGTTTTTATAAATTTTTCAAAATAAAACTCGAGTCCTCCAAATAGTGGTCGCCAGCGTCTTTGGGGTCCTCGAGGCGGTGTAGGCGTGCTCCATACGACGGAGGCGGTCCTCCATGTCGTCGGCCGCTTTGTCGATCCGGGCCGCCGACGTCGAGGAGCTCCTTCAAATACCGCTGAACTCCTTGATCTCGAAGCCATGGGTGGTGGGAATCGTCCCCGTCTCCGGATACCCACCGCCGATTCCGGCCAGATTGGGCCGAATTGACACGTGTTCTTCGACCGCTGAAGCTTCGAGGTGGCGTGCGGGGCTGCGGCACGGGCCGGCGGCGACGAGCAGCAGCTCGAGCAACGAGGTGGAGGGGAGGAGCCGTCGAGGAGGGAGGGAGGCGGCCGGCGGCGGCGCGCCGAGCGCGGCGGGCGGCAGCGCGGGCGGGCGGGCGCGCGGGCGCCGAGGTGGCGGCGGCGGCACGGAGAGATGGAGAGCTGAAGATATTTTTTATTTGCTTGCTTATCCCCTAGAGATTACATGCCTCTTACTTATATAGTCCGACTACTGGGACTTGTAATCTAAGCAATCTCTATAAGGTTTCCTTTATACGATCGGAATACCTTTTGCAAGCATATCATAACTTATTCTTTCCTAATAAGGGTCTCCCTTATAGATGAGATATCCCCTTGCACACCAAAAAATTACTTAAGATAATCCTAACTTGAATATGAAGCAAACTCGAATCGTACGGGAGAAGGAAGGCGGCGGCGGCAAGGGGTGCCGGCCCCTTGCGCCCCTCCCCCTCTCGCCGGGCCGGCAGAAACAGTCGAGCCCATCTAGCCACTCTCGGGGTGGCCCAATTCTGTTCATGACATTTGCCATCTAAAAATTTGCAAACTGGTCAAATAATTCTCTAAGGTGGGTTTCAAGGGTGGTTTTGTCTTTTTGTTTTTTATTTATTTAGGTTAAATCTTTGAAAAAAACTTAAGAAATCATAAAAAACTCTAAAATGATTTTTTTGGACTCCATGAGAAGATCTAAATAATGAACATATATAATATAGTATGCTTATCTACAACTTTTTTGCGGTACATTTAGATCTATGTTTTTCTCGTAATTAAATAGGATAATTCATAAATGCAATTTCCATGGTCCAATTGTGGTGATTTTTTTGTGGTGGGCAAATATTGTATGCTTGAACTCTAGTAAAAAATTCGCACTCATTGTATCATATATAGCTTAGTTATAAATTTATTTATGTTCATGCTTGTTAAATTTAAATAAATCTATAGCTAATTTTTTACGTGATCCAAATTTTTACCGTAATTCAAGCATACACTAATTAGCCCACTACAAAACTTTCACTAAAATTGGACCACGAAAATTGAAGATATTAATTATTCCCATTTATTACGTAAAAGTATAGATCTAAATGTACAACAAAAAAACTTTATACCAAACCCTATTGTCACAGCCTAGAGGCAGCAAGGCCCAAGGGGCCCCTACGACACCACGTGCGCACCAGGAAAGGGCGGCAGTCCTCATCGAATTTTGTCAAAAAATATTATTAAAAAAATAAATGTTTAGGAAATAAAGTGTTTGAGTTATTTTAGGAAAAGAAATTGAGTTGCTTTGTCAAGAGGTATTCCGATCTATAAGAAACTTTTAGAGATTGCTTGGTGTGCATGTCCACTAGAGGCTAGAAAAGCTAGGGAGATGTAACCCTTTGGTTCAGGAAAACAAAGAAAAATATTTCCCCTGCTCCTATTCTCCCCCCGCGCCGCCACCCCCCTCTTCTCCCCGCCCACGTGCCGCCGCCCCCCAACACCGCCCACTTTGCCACCCTAGCCGCCGGCCGGCGTCTTTGGAGCCTCGCTCGATTGCGACACCTACCGTATTATATGTTTACTATGTAGATCTACTCATATAGAGTCTAAAAAAATTAGATTTTTGATTTTATGATTTACTATGATTTTTTAAAATAAATAAATAAGACAAAACCACCCTTGAAAACCACTTTGTAGTTTTTTTTGTGAAAACAGAGGGGAAACCCCTACTGTGCTTTTTATTGAACATGAGTAAAACTTTACAAGTGTACATCAAGAAACAAAAAAAGTAACAAAGAAAATAAGAAAAATTACACAAAGAGGTCTATCGATGGATCTAGGTGAAGGTGTAGGGAAGGCTTATCTCTTAGCCTAACTAGAGCCAATTCATGCTTGAAAGTTCTTTTAACCGAAGACAAGGAATGGAGACAATGTCTAAAGATGGAGTCATTCCATCGACCAAATTGACTAGAACATAGATGAAAGAACTTCAAAGAAAGTTGGTGTCTGTAGGTTCATTTTGAACACAATGATAGAGTCTAGAATGTTTGGTTGAATTAAATGAGCTAAACCCAGGAGGTTCTAGCAGGACATAGCAAAGGGCAAAGTGAAGGAAGAGATGATGCAAGTCCTCCTCTATGTTGAGATGACAAAGAACACAATCATAATTGTCAAGAGCCATGTTTTTCCTTTTTAATAACTCTCTTGTGCTTAAACGGTCTTTGAGAAGAAGCCAAAAGAAAAACCCTTTCTCTTTGGTTGACAAGCATATTTCCACAACCATTTATAAATAGGAGAAATTGTTGTTGTTCCCATCAGCTGAGAGTATGCTTTGCTTGAAGAGAATAGGGAGAGCCCCAAATATAGGACCAAATGTCATGACCTGGTTGTAACTGAAGATCTTCCAGAATTAAATGCAGGCTCTGTAATTGATCAAAAGCCTCTGTGGATAGAGGCAGGTGGAAGAGGTCTGGGTGTTTTGATTGTTTAGAAACCCTTTGACTAAGATTCTTGAGTCTTTGTTGAAGGAGAAAAATTCAGGCATGGTGAGCTGAAGTAGAGAATTGTTCCAAACATCAAACCAAAAAATCATGAAGCTCCATCAGAAATTGTAGCAGAGGCTATGCCTTTATAGGTATCTAAGAGTTTACAAATGTCTCTTCACCAAAAAGAACCTCTTCTATGATGGCCAGGTAAAGAACCATTCAAATATTGAGTATTCCAAATTAATCGAAACCCATCACCCATGGAACTTCCTGCTGGTTATAGAATTTATGTAAATGTTTGAGAAGGACTTTGATTTTTGGTCTGTAGATTGAGGGCACCTAGGCCACCATTTGCCTTTGAGGTACAAACCAACTCCCAAACTGCTTTTGGGTGGGTGGGGGGTTGTTGTTTATATTAGAACATCTCCATAAATGTAAAGTGATTTCTATACTTGTCTATTTGTTTTATCACCGTCTTTAGCAATAAAAAGTACACATGGTATAGGTCGGTAAAGCACTCAAAACTGCATTTGTCATTTGTAGTCTTCCCCGCTTTCTATACTTGTTCTGTTCAATTCCATTAAATACTTAATGAAATTTTTGTAAATACGGGGCTGGGGGATTGCTCAAAGGCCCACCGTTCAGCGACCGGGTACGGTGATTTAGCCGAGAAGACTGGACGTCAAGGCTCCTAGAAAGGAAACGCTGGAATCGAGGCCGGGAGTAGCACCCCAAAGCAACGTGACCGGAAAGGAGGCATTTTCGACACCTGACATTATTTCTACATTGAGAGCCAGAGTGGGCCATGGAAAGACAATTACTACATAGACGGGCTGGCGGCCCATGCCCGTGTTTGATGAGATTCAAGTCGAAATCGGGCCTAAAATCCCAACTTGATGAACAACCACTTTTTTTAAAAAGGAGAAATGGCTTTCTTAGAAGCAGCCCCGATTAAGAGACTTAAAGGCACCACGATTAAAAGCAGGAGTTAAGGTCGATTTGAATTTTGAATTCACCATGGACCTTGCCGACCAAAAGCGAGATTGCGATCGGCGACCGGAATGGAGTTAGCTCCGGTGAGGTGAACATTCTCAAGATGACCATTGTTTCTAATCACATGAAACCATTGACCGTCCCCGCTCTTTTAACCAATTGCAATACTCAACCAAAAAATTAGGACATCCTCCATGCCATAGATGAAAGAAAATCTTAAACTTAGAGCATTCGAAAGATTTAAGGTTATAGACATGGAAACCCACAACGGAAGAAGAAACCAAGAATCTGAAGACACGACTATCTAACTGGACGACATTGTAGTTGCTAGAGAACCACCAAGCACGGCCTGAAGGATGAGACTAGCATAAAGGTCCGATAAACGGAAAGAACAACGACCAACGAAGAGGACAAGAAAGAAAGGCTTATCTCGGGTTTCGGGATCTTGAGGGGCAGGCTTATCTGGGTTTCTGGGATCTTGAGGGACCAGCAGACCGAAACAGCGGGAGATCTCAGAGCTCACAGCTTGCCCAGGACAAGGATTGAGAATAGGAAGCGCCATGACCGGAGAGATCAGAGGGGCGCCACCACTCGCTGCAGGTCAGCAACACTGTGCCTCTCTCCACGCGAAAGGGCACGATGACGGAAGAGGCATTGTGCCGTCGAGATGCACACCCACCTTGGAGGTTATTTGACTGGTTTGCAAAATTTTGAGGGTAGACTGACTGGTTTTATAGTTTGTGGGGTTAAGTAGTCCACCCTCCATACTTGGGGGTGGGTGGGGGGTACGTAGACTTTTTGCTTTATATTATTGTCTCCATGTCCATCCATGGTGCTGGCGATTTTCGTAGCCCTCCGATCCAACCGGCAGGACGATGGAATTCAATGTCGCCGATCAGTTCCTCATCAATCAGCTCGATATGATTGTCATTTGGAGCTCCCCTTATCTGCCCTCTCTCTAGCGCTAGCTAGGTATATAGTGTTGTGATGTTGTATCTTATTTAGATCAACAAAAGCTTCCTGCTATGTCGAGGGGTTCCGGATCAACCACACACTAACAGGCCGGATTATATGATTTCCTGCGTTGGGTCTGGTTCTCTCTCTCTCGTTCTAAAGATCGTACTAGTTTTTTGAAAAAAAATAAAATATTATAGATTTGTTGAACTGAAATTACAATATACGCCCTTATGGATTTTGTTGGCCTGACGTTTAAAGACCTGAATGGAATTTGCTAATAAAGCCTTGAGCAGAACTGACTTAAAGTGAGATAATGAATGGTCAAATTCAAGTTAAAAATATTTAATTATAGATATTGAGATATAATATAAGGATGCTAACACTATTAATTAAATCATCTGAAAATATTCAAATGGCCTTATATAGCTTTGTAGGGCTGTTTTGATAGATTATAGCATATATATCGCGCCCACTTAGTGGAATACTCATGCTTGTCTATAGGTTTGAAGCCCCAATCTTTCTAGTTTGCTCCATTGTCTGAAGTCTCCTGCCACCAGAGGGGGGTGATGATGTGTTATTGTCAACATAATTGTGTTTCTTATACTACTTGATATTTTTTTATTATCTATACCTACTAATAAAGAGAGAAAATTTCAGTCCCACCTCTTTTTTCACCGGGCTTTTCACCTCCTTTTTCTGCCGGGCCTTTCAGTCCACCCAAAATTTGGTTTGGTCCACCTCCTCTTTCGTCCGTTTGTTCTGTCTGTCTGCCTTGTCCGCCCCAAAGTCTCTGTCCGTGTTCGATACAAGCTGGCTTGCCCAATCTGCAGCGTAGCGTACTCTCCCGAATTCTAACACAGTTGGGCAATGATACAATGTTTGTTTTTTCGGGTGGAGGGCGATGAGACGAACTACACCAGCCCATCCAATACTAGGCTGCTGACCCGAAAAATATGGGCTTTGCCTGCTTAGTCATTACTACACTTGATTAGTTATTTTTATATATATAGAACTTCCATAACAATACCCTGGTTAGCTGTCTCCTCACGTATATACTTTTACCATACCATACCATACCGCGATTGCGAGCGGATGAAGCTGAACGGCGACAAGACATCATCTACGGTAAGGTGTGAAAGTGACAGCTACGAATCTACAATCGATTGATGAAGGTATATCCTCAACGCAGTCGACGCCGATCAGTGGCAAACAAGGGCCAGGCTCTATGATCAGTGGCACACAAGGGGGCGAGGCTCGCTCTATGCATCAAAACCAGGAGTTCACATATACATGTATGGCATACATGATGCCACATGTACATAGCTGGTCACACAAGCATGCCGTCATAACAAATTGTATGTGCGTTCAAAAAGCTATATAGGTTGATATTGAGTCAAACAAAATAAATAGATAATTATACGCTTAACGAAAGACAAAATATACCAAGTATGTTTAATGTGATATAGGTTTAGTAGAATATTACTATTCATTATTAACATTAACTTATATTATGGATGACGGCCATCATTAAATAAATCCTACTACTAAAAAGAACCAAACACGACTCTACCGGAATGAGGGCGGCGTCGTCGCCCTGCTTAGCTTTGCCCGGTGCGCTCCCCACATGTGGTTAGGACAACCCCAGCAGCTTACATGCTAAAAATAAGAAACTAATATTTTCATCCCACTAGATTTGCATGATCGCATGCAATGAAAAAAGATACGTGTACATGATGAAGAACTCCGACCCTATTTTAGATGGAAAAAAAATCTTAAAATGAATATGATCGAATCTAAAAAGAAAGGATTGAAAAAATTCTATGGTAGGAATAAAAATTCTCTGGTATGAAAGATGTACTCCCTTGGTTCCACAAAACATGCAATTCTCACATCTAGAGGAGTCAATCATGGCAAACTTTGACTAAAATTATTTGAAAACATACAAACGTTTATGAGACAAAATAAGTACATTTAGATTAGTTTTGAAATATATTTTTATAATAAATTTGTTCGAGTCATAATAAAGATGACATCATTTGACTAGCACGCTTCCTATAATTACGTGTTTTTTGGAACGGAGTGTACGATCGACTCTACCTAGAAAAAATCTCCAGTACAAAACACATTAGATAGGAAAAAAAATATAAGAAAGAAGATCTAATCAAATATTCAAGACACCCATAGATTAGAATGGATAGACACAAGTGAACGCAAAGGAATATGATTAGACCATCGGAAAAAAAGAAAAGAAAAAACTAAACAAATATCTATGGATTCGATTTGGTTCTATTAAAAAAATCATTGCCGCTAACAAGAAAATTGAAAAGCTTTGGGGCATACGTTTCACCTCAAGCAGGTAGGAGCTTGATGCTGAGCAAGAATGAGAGAGCGTTGTATTAGCAATCGTGAGCTTTGATGAATGTAACTAATTGCATCCCCGATGCTGATTCACTACCTTCCTAGAATTTGTATCCATACTATGCACACATTCTAAAATCCAAAAGTATTATTTATGAATTATAGTTGAACAAATAAAATTTTATTCGTGGTTTCTTGCTTTAAGAAAGAATTATAGTTAACATGCAATTAGTTCGACATGTCTATAATTTTTATGGTATATGCACCTTCCATTTTAAAAGCATGAGAATTATGGGGATCAACCAAACTCGTGTTCGGAAGAAAGTATTTCTCTCATACAAAGTATAATGATCTAAACCGTTGAGAAACAAAGGTAGCTTAAAAATTGTAAGCATAGGAAATACAAAAATCTAAGGCCTACAACTCGGTATATTGTTCTCTTCTTTTCTCACACAACTATTATGAGTGTCCTGTAATCTTATGGAAGCATGTAATTTTGTTGAACGGAAGTGTCAAGTGAGCAGTATAACACCCGCGTAAAGAACGAACGGGCATGATCCTAGTTATAATATAAAAACCGAAAAATAATGGGAAACCAAACAAAGATATAAAAGTGAAAGAAACATTCCAATCTGAACATTCCTGGGCCTTGCTGATTCGTAGTGGGCCATACCACGGAAAAAGGCCCGAGCCTAGTAAACACGCAACTGGGCTGAACCACATTCCATTCATGCTTTCCTTCTTTGAGAGCCCAACTAGGTCCATGCCAAATGGTCAGATTATTATTTCTTTTTCTTTGTTTTTGTTATAAAAAAAATCAAGGGTAAATCAATTGCTTCCTTTGCGTGCGGCATCGGGTTTGGCAAAGCGAGATCGCCGCCGGTGACAGGGACGAGATGGACGCCGGCGGGGGCGGTGTCTTGGCTGCCGTGCTCTGCATGCTTCTGGTCTTCGCCATCTTCCCCCCTCCTCTGGCGCCGTCGTTCTGATGCCGCCGCCGCCGATAACCACCGCCTCCCACCCCAGCCCCTCCAGGAGGATCAAGTGCTGCACGGTCGCGCGGCGGCGCGACGGATGCGTCGGAGGCCTGGGGCTGCCTCCTCTGCCGCGTCAACTAGCCGCAATGGTACCACAACAGCCAGAGCTCAAAGGCTCTGTGTGTTTTCCCCCTTTTCCCTTCTTTCTGTTCGCCCTAACCCTAGCCTCGGTCCTCGGCTGTGCAGCTGTAGAGGACGACGCGGAGGGTGATGAGGAGGAGGTCCCCGAAGGTCGCAACGTTTCCAAAAAAGAGAAGAAGAGGCAAGAGCGAGAGGCGCAGCGTCAGGTTGGTTACTCGCTACCACGCCAAGTCCTGCCATATGTTTCAGCCAGTGCTTCCACTTGCAAGCTTGCTGCTAAATTGTGTTCCAATGATTGTTGCCAATCTCCGCTGCACGAGCAGATTTAGTTCATCAACTGTATTATTTCGTGCTGCAATACACATTCAGTTTTTTTATTTGCACATTTAATTTTTGCCATGTTTTACACATTCAGTATTTCTCAAAAGTGCTGACTTACTGTGATTGGTGCTGGTGTCGAAACGGAGCTTGGAAGCCAATTACAATTATGTCTTTCATATAATTCCTCTGATTTCTCTTCGAAAGGAATAACAAAACAGAAAGTGACATGAAAGAAACTCTTTTCTTGCAAGGCTGAAGAAGCTGCACGGGATTCAAGGAGGAGTAAACAAGACCGATATGATGAAATGAGGAGGAAGAAGGATGAGGAACGTGAGGCACAAGAGAGGCAATTGGTTAGGGATTTTATTTGCTGATAGTTCTGTTCTTTGATCAATTTTGTCATGTTTTCAGTTACAATTCTAATTAGCTAATGGATTGATCTGTAGGAAGAAGAAGCTAGGGCACGGAAAGCAAAGGAGGAGGAGGCTGCTGCTTTAGAATTTGAGAAATGGAAAGGGGCCTTTTCTGTTGATGCTGAAGGTACAACAGAGAGTGAGACACAAGACGATGGTCAGGGTTTGCTCCACAACTTTGTGGAATACATCAAGGTTGTAAACCAAATTTCTTTACTTGTGCCCTCATGACTGCTTATTCTCAAATTTGCAACCAGAAAAATTAAATATCACCATGATGAACCATAATGTCCACACAAATAATTGGGGCTCTGTTTAGCCTCACACACAGATACCATTTCACCTCCTCTACATTGAACTATGTCAAGTATGTTATGAGAAGTTGTCACAATGCATCTTTTTCTCAAGTATTTTGAAGGGCAGTTTTGTTCTGCCGTCTTCTTGAGCATACTTTTTGCCAATATCGATGTGGTATCATATGATTTGATATGTAAACTGAGTAGCTGACAAATTTCTCTGTTACCTTTTCCTTCTCTAAACTTCAGAAGCAGAAGTGTGTTCCCCTAGAGGACCTAGCTGCAGAGTTCAGGATGCGAACCCAGGTACTTAAAAATTGTTCATAAGATGTTCAAATGTTGGTATGAATAACAGAATTAACTTTCCATGCCCTATTATTTTTAAACAGAAATACTGATCATGCCCCTAGATAGGTGTTGATAGCTTACAACTGGTACCCTGTTTACTGTATTGCTAATTTGCTATTGCACTATTGAAGAGGTAATTTCCGAAGCACCATTATGTTTAAATAGAAATAGTGGTAAATGCATTTGTTAGGTGTTGGTAGCTTACTACTGGTACCCTGTTTTCTACATTGCTATTGCACTATTAAATTGGCAGTTAAAGGATGGTCTGCTGTTATGCAAATCCATTGCTGCTTGGTGTTTTTAACTGGCGAGCTGCCTCCATTTTGGTTTTGATCTGATAATTATTGTTTTTTCTTAAACCTTCTCCTGCATTTTCAAGTTCATTAAATCTGTTAAGAGGTAGTTTATTTGGGACAAATCTCAACATATATGCCTCATGCCATTCGTAGAAATTGGAGCCCTGTATGATGCTCCTTTTGAGAAAGCCGTGAAACAATTACAAGGATAGCATTTTAGGATGGCACGCAAACAAGCCAGTGATATTTTTTTTTGAAGGCTAACTCTGAGGCGAAGCATTTTTATTGCTAGATTAAAAACAAACTCCACAATGCTGTCATTGGTTGGGTTTAAACCACGCACGCTGAGGCATTAAACAGGGTTATGGTCTTCAATCAAACTTTTGGGCTAATTTTAATTTTAATCTGAAGAAAAACATTTTTTGAGCTAGTTAGCAGTGTTTGGAATTGTGAAATGATGATTTCCTGGACTTATCCTATCCTCATTTTGTATATCCCTGGTTGATAGTGACATGCTTTCTGTCAGTGAAGTCCCAGTCTACTGTTCCCCAGAGTTTTGACAATCATACCATTAGAAATAATTATTAAATCTCACAAATATTCTATTGATGTAAACTTGAACGACTATCAAGTACGTTATCCAAGTGGGGAACTCGGGATTGTTTGATCCATCATAAATCTTTGAGACCTATTTCCTCTGTTTTGGGGTGCCATATTGATTGATTCATTATGTACTGGCATCAACTGTATTTTTCCTTTTCTCTCATTGGCTTACTATTTTGCAGGACTGCATCAACCGAATTGTTACTCTGGAAAGCATGGGTTCGTGACTTTTGTATGATTTTGTAAATTTGTCCGTCCTTCAGTTATCTTGAATCTTCCTCAATAGCTAATACTAACCAGATGATTCTAGCAACATATCTGTACCTGTGAGGAAATTTGTCCGCTGCTGATAGGCATTTTTGTTTTATATGTGACAGATAGGTTATCTGGTGTGATGGATGATCGTGGGAAGTTCATATACATCTCCACTGAAGAGATGAAGGCAGTTGCAGAGTACATCAGGAAACAAGGGAGAGTGAGCATATCACATCTGGCCAACAACTCAAACCAGTTTATTGATTTGGAGCCGAAGGCCCAGTACGAGGAGGAGAGCCAACAAGATGACAGTGCAGCGGCAGGCACAGAACCATGAGAATTCCTTGGCCTGGCACCATGTAGCATACATACTCTTCTGTTTCTGCGCTCAGGGATGTTTTGTAGTAGTGACTTCATAAGTTGCGCTAACATGTTTCGAGTTGGACACTGGCCATATAAATATTCTTGTGCTGACATGCTAAATACCATCATATATACCATGTAGAACAGAGAACATGATTGCAGTCCATCTGGATCTGATGTTTTCAAGCGAAACAAAGGAACTTTGATAATCTGCTCCTTGCATCCATGTGTTTTGAGACAAGAGACAAACAATCCATTTCATTAGTTTATCATATGTCTTTAACATTTCCATGACCCATGCACCGAAACTGAAGATGGTACTGCACATATGAAAGTGGGCAGACAAGCTCACGGATCCATCCACAAAATTTGAAGCGTACGGAGTACACAGAGAGGACGGCATCAGTGCCAGTACTGCACGCGCCGCAGAGGATTTATGGATGTCGTAGCTATAGCTTCAGAGTGCATGATGTGTCCACCAGGTCAGCAGCCCTGCTCAGCTCTTCAGTTGCACAATAATGCGCTGCTTGCAGGACGCACGTACTCCTACTAGTTGTTGTAGTTGTTGGAAGCCGGCCACGGCCAGTGTTGTTGTTGATTGGTATGCTAGCGGATATTGATCGTATTGACCGCGTACAGTCTTTGACTAGATGTATGTTCATATTTTTCTGTTTATTATTCTCCTGAGAGTAAGCACTTGATGAAATACAGCAGGAGCACGATTGTCAAAATGCGAGGTGAACTTATGTACAGTTGTGTAGAAAGACTAGACAACAAGGATGACTTACCTGTCTGATCCCAAACATGAGTCCAGTACATAGGAACCATGCATCTCCAATAATGTGATATTTCCCTCTTTTTTCTAATATGGAGATTAGGTCGGTCAGTGGTGTTTAAAGTTTAAACCCTTGCTTCTTGTGTTAATACTCCCTCTATTCCAAATTATAAATCGTTTGACTTTTTAAACTTTAAGTTTGACCACTGCCTTATTCAAAAAAATTTATGCAAATATCATCAAATTTAAGCTATTTTTTGTGAAGATTTTATATTAACAAAACAACCCACGATAAAGAAATAAAAATTTACATAAATTTTTTGAATAAGACGAAATACAAACTTAGGAAAAAAAAGTCAAACGACTTATAGATTGGGATGGAGGGAGTACTAAATTGGCGGTGTGTCTCTCTATGCTAGTAACACAAAACACAGGCGCTGCCAATACGTACAATAATTGATCCAATATATACCGACACTGAGACCCATATGTGTTTGTGGTCCTTGATTCTCTGTATGGGCAGGCGCATAGCAAGCGCAGTGTGTTCACGTGCATCGTTCCTATATATGCATTTGTGGCCGTGTAGCTAGCTAGGTGAAGAAATAAGCCCTGCATGCATCCATATTCCTATTCCGATCGATTCATTCATGTGAACGAACTGGATGATGATTGGATAGTTTGCTTGTCCGACAAACAGAGTTAGCAAAGTCAAAAGGCCCATCCACTCTTGTCGAATCAATCATATGCATGCATATGCTTTCCACCATGCAATTTTATATATTCGCAAGCCATTAATTAGTGGCACTACAACAGTATATATATATTTTTTTTTGAATAATCTACATTAGGAGTATATATTAGTGGCAGGAAAACACTATGGATATCTATTGCATCTAGATTGTGGAATTTATATGACCTTTTCAAGGTTCTTTGTCTCTCATCAAGGAGTAGTTTGATTTTTGTGGGAATGAGAGGATGTAATTTGCTTTAAGTATCAATGAAAAAAAAATTACCGAAATTTTTTTTGCAAATTTTCCTCTAAGCCGTACGTTGGTAATGGACACAGCCAGCAACACTAACAGAGATCGATCAGGGGCCCGGGGATATCGGTAAGTCACACTCCTTCCATCCACAAATAACCCATCATATTGACTTTAAGACATCATGTTTGACTGACTTGTCTTTATTCAAAAATTTTATATAAACATTATCCATTTTGACATGACTTATTTTATCATTAGAGATGCTTTAATAATAATTTATTTATTTTTATAAATTGTATAAATAATTTGAATAAGATGAGCGGTGAAACATAATGTCTTAAAGTTAATACGGTGAGTTATTTATGGGCCGGAGGGAGTACTGACAATCCAAGCGCGACACCAAATAAATCAGATAAGGCAATAACAAGCAAGGGCATGCAGAACTACAAATGCTTAACAGTGTTAGCTACCTGCGTGGTATAGTTCCATCGGTACTAGTGGTTTAAATTATAAGTCGTACGTTTTTTGGCTTAGATATATATGGATAATTTTACTATATACATCTAGACATCACGTAAATATAGATGCATTGCATGGTAAAAGCTGCACATACTATACAGTAGATGGCCACACTAGCTATATATGCTGGGTCCACAATCTTACAGTTTAAGAGGAAACAACTACAGTAATAAGCATGCATCTCTTCTACTGGTGGTGCTTTGCTGCATATGCTGCTACTGTCTATCGGTCAGATAGATGGCCAACGTATGTCTCAATCCTGCCATTGCCATTGATGTCTCCACCACTTCTTCCACACGTTGCACTGGTGGCCGGTCTCTCCCTACTTGTGATGCTCACACCGGCTCCCAGCAGGAGTGCTCCAAAATTCCTGCATTGATGCATGCTCTCCATCATCATGTTCAGACCAATCATCAGTAGCTACAATGCACGCATATAAATATGCAGTTTAATTTCCATCAAATAAAGGGCCCACAACTGGATTGCAATATTATTAGGCCAGTCTCAATGGAGGACTCATTTCAATTTGTTGTTTCCAATACTGTCATGTCATATTGAATGAAGTGAAACTTGGATGAAACACTATCTCCCAATGCAAGTTTCATTCAATCGAGTTTCATAGATATTTAATTTTATGACTCAAAGATATAGTTGGTAATCGTGCAAGAGAGTATCATCTAGATGACACTCATTTCTTCTCTCTCTTCTTAAATACATTGTCAAGTCAACAAAAATGTCTATATAGCAACCTATTTAATGTAAATGAAACTTAAATGACACTCCCACTGAGACTAGCCTTATATTTGTACCTTGTTTGTTTAGATAAACTCATTCTTGCCTAGCTTCCAGTTCTTGTGGATAAGAGAATGAAATGAACTCATTTCTGCTTCTACTATTCCTCTCTCAATCCACTCCAGCCCACATGATTGAGGCCGCGGGAATGGGTTTAAGTTATTATTATTGAAACTGTTGGGGAAGAGAGGCAAGAACGACCTTGAATTAATTGAAGGTGACGAGAGGCAGTGCAAGCGACATTGAGGTGCACACACACACATATATATTTTCTTCAGAGTTATGTATATAGTATGATGAAATCTGCTGTGAACATATAAAACCAACAAGACATTTCGAGCTCTAACATACTATAAGTAAGTATATATTGATAGGTTAGGTTTTACATACCTGCATGTCCCCGTTTATATTTATTAGCTGCACAAGTGGAGAGGAAGCGGTGTCCTGCAGTGGATCTTCCTCCTCTACAATTCTGGTGGTTCCGACAAGATGAAGTACCTCCTTGGTCTTCTTCACCCCTTTCTTCAGTACTTTCTTCACCGCTTCCTTATTGTCCTTGGCTTTGTTGGACTTGGAGGCCGTGGAGGCACTTCCACTTCCACAGAGGACACCCCGCCGCCGCAGCTGCTTCTCCCTGGACGCCGACGCGTCCTCCTCCTCGTCGGAGGCCAGCTGCAAGAAGTAGGCCGTCCAGCCGCTGTCGTCGTCGTCGTCCTCGAAATCAGACATACTGGTGGCGGTGGCAGGAGGAGCAGGAGGTTGGTGGCAGTAGTGGTAGCTGTTGGCGCCGTGGAATGCAGTAGTCCGAGATGAGCTGATAGATTCCTCCATGTTGATTGTATTCTCTATCTATCTAGTATATATATAGTATATGCGGCAAGATGCATATGGATATGCAGTGTTTTTCTGGTAGCTACATATATAGATCGACCGATCATATATCTTGTAAGGTTGGCAACAGTTGATATATGAATATATGGCTGTTGTTGGTGATGACCTGTGTGTGTTTGTGTTTGTATGTGTGAGTGTGTGACTGCATGCAGAGACTGAGAGAGAAATGGTGGAGGCAGCTAATAAGCTAGCTTAGCTGCATTATATGCATCCTCCACCGAAGAATCACGGATCGATGGATCGATGATGATGATGTTTGCACTGAACATCATTGCGGCAGTGGAGTAGGAGTATAGATTTATTTATTTATTAGTTAATTGCACATGCGCACGCACGCTGATGGCCGTACAGACACACGCACGCATGCACACGTGTGCCGGACCATCCACCAGGTAAAGTGTACTGTACGTGCGACGTAGCCTCCGATCCTTTGCCTTTCGGCCGCGAAACCTGTAATGCATGCAAGCACAGCATGTGCTGACGATCCACCACTGTAGCTACCAGCTACCGCCGTTCATACGCTATAGCAATTTGATAGCTTTGCACGTACACACACGGCACCAAATCAAGCAACAGGGAAACACCACAGCAATTAAAAAGTCCATTGAATTAGTCTAGAATGCATGGTTTCAAAATTCACATTTTTATGACTCAATTTGTGAGAGCACAAATTGATCTTGCAAAAAATATACAAATATTATACCTTTTTTTTTTATAATTCTCATTTATTTTATTTTAGTATTATCCATTCACAACCTAAAATATAAATTTTTGGGTGTGACAACATCGACCTTGCGAGTTCCAACTTCTCATATCCAACCTTTTCAAGGTCTCCAAAATCAAGAACACGACATTACAATCGGCTCTTCCACAACAACAATGATTGAATGCGTGACATCAATCTTCAAAATAGAGACTTCACAATCCAACAATCGGTATAATTCATCGGGATTGGGCGTGAGGTCAACCGCGTGGAATTATAACAAAACATGCCGGATTCTATATCTTGGGAGATGGCCAGCACAAATCAATTCTTTGGGGTTGAGCCGCCAAGGAAACAAATAAGTGGTCAGATTTTTAGCATCCATCTTTCCCAGGAGTGCAGATACACCAAGAAATATGCATGAAGCAAGTTTGCGACTTGGATTAGAAACCACGATCCAACATCAAGAAATAATGGGGTAAAGTGACTCGGTCCACAAATGTTGTGGACATGTTTGGATCAGACACCCTAGTGTGGCCAATAGAGGTTTACACTAACTATGATCGATGCTTGTTTGCTAGGAAGTTTGGAAGGAAAGAAATATGATTCGAGCGCAATGAGTTGACAATGTGACAATCAGTGAAGGGAAAGAAATTAGTAGTACAATGTGACAATGTACAATGAGTTGCATATGATTCGCCCAACCAAAGCAAAGCAATTAGTACCTACTACGGAGTACTTAATATGATTAATGCAAGCTGTGTAGTAGTACTAGTTGTTACTCCTAAGTGAAAGCAAGATTGTCGTCTTCTCTTTCCATTTCCATGCGTGCGTGTATATATATATTCTAACGTACCTACAAGTTACAACAACATATAATGAGTTCATCATTCCTCGAAAGGAATGAGTTCATCCGGATTTGTTGCACGTACACGTCAGTGCGCGCCTGCCTAATCTAGGCAATAGTATGCACTCGTGCGGCGCTAAACTGGCTAGCTAGCCACGCACTCACCGGTACTTTTTTTTATATGATGAGCAGCCATTCATTCACTGATTGATTGGTTTGGTTATATAGTCGTATACTGGTATCTTTAGGCTAGTCTCAATGGGGAGTTTCATTTCGTTGTTTCCAAAACGGTCATGTGATATAAAAAGAAATGAAACTTGGATGAAACCCCTACTCTCAATGAAGAGTTTCATCTTGTGGTTTCATAGGCATTTAATTTAATGACTCAGAGATAGTTGGTATTCGTGCCATTAGAGTTTCACCAAGATGAAACTTTTCCCTTCTCTCTCCTCAGAGTTTCATGCAAAAAGTGGACTTTTGCTGATGTGACACTCTATTTAATGTGCATAAAACACCTATGAAACCCCCATTGAGACTGGCCTTTAGTTTGATTCTTCCCCAATATTAATATCGGTGACCTCCAATGGCCTCCACCCCCAAAATAAATCCTGTTATTCTCGCCATTTTATGAGAAGTCAACTATTTTACTTTATGATTACCCACCTTTGCCATTATCTTATCTTTTACTATTATTAATTGGAGGCTCCAATGGAGGCTCCACATTAATCCTCACCGTTTGCTAAGAAAAAGATAAATCCTAGAAATTCTCACAATAATCACTTACTATTACTAATTGGAGGCTCCAATGAAGGCTCCACATTAATACTCACCGGGGTTATATTTGAGGCACGTTGATATTTGAAAAAAGATAAATCCTCAAATTTCTGGAAATTCTCACAATAATCAAAACATCTAAATAATAGTGTTCATCAAATCTATATGGGCTTAAACGGTTTACATTTAGTAACCATTAGATCTACTTTATTTTATAGAAAATTACCCACCTTTGCCATTATTACCATTATTTATTTAAAAATAAAACAATAAAAAAAATAAAAACTATTATTTTCCTTCATGATTTCCGGCCGAGGAGGAAACGACATGACGTGATGTCCCCCTCACGACGCCTATGAATAAATCTAAAAGAAACTTTCCAGCGGAGGAAATAACAGGCCGCCTCACCAAGGCTCCATGCGGCACCCGCCGCCGGCGCCACCGTGCTGCTAATTTTAGTGGTCGGCTGACCAAGCAGGAGAAAGGCCAGGCACGTACATCTCCACTGGTGCCCCCATCGACGTTGAGGCACTGCATGTCCCCAGCGTGTATCCACAGCAGGTCCGCAATCCACCGCTCCCGGTTACAAATTCTTTGTTGAGCAGCTTGCGGCTCTCTGTCATGATGAGGTTGTGGTGTTAGCCTGTTGTGTCATGCTTCACCGTGCAGTAATATGTTGTATTGTGGTGACGAATTAACTTATAGGTTTGGTCTTTAGAGTAGTACACAATCTTAATGAATGTTTTTTTTTGATGGCCTGTAAGGTTGTAGGGCACCATGAATGGAATTTGAGCAGATTTCTGTGGTGTGTACATGTATGCAACCTGTACTACGCGGTTACACGCTCGTGCTATTTATTTTTTTTTATCTCTTTTGTCTCCCGTGACATATGGCTTTACTTGCTTTATTTTTAGATTACTTTGAACAGATAGATTTTAAAATAATCCTTACTGATCACCGGGCATAATTTTTTGCAAACTTAATAATAAATTAATAATGTTTATTTTTTGGGTTTCAACCCTGGGTGCAACAGAGAATGATCGCATCATTTTAGTTTAACCTTGATTACTTTGAACAGATAAATTTTGAAATAAACCTTATTGAGCATCAGGGCATATTTTTTTGCAAACTTAATAATAAATTAATAATATTATCTTTTTCGTTTCAACCCCTGGTGCAGCAGAGAATGATCGCATCTTTAAATGCACAAGTGACTGCATCGGGAACCGCTAGGCCTAGGCCTCGACTCTCCGTCAACAAATAAGTATGAGCTTGCTGATGGGCTATGGAAGTTTGCAGCAACGCATTTGTCAGCAACACCATTTGCAGTGTGAGCAGGCTATGTCGGAGCCGGACGGACGTGATCAACACCTCCTTCATTTATTAGTGTCCGAAGCTACCGTAGATCATTGCATTGTTTGCGCCATCAGACGGAGGTTCAAGACACTGCTTCCTAGAAGCTAGGAGGATGATGGCGTGCACGTCATCCTCCGAAGTAAGAAAATAATTTTATGTTATGTGTTCTAACATAACTCTGTGTATGTTAGTTGGTATTGTCTAGAACTTTGAATGCATAGAATCGGCAAGGACGCCAGAGAGATGAGTACGGACGCCATCTACAGTGGATCCTTCACCAACTATGTCACCACACAGAGAAAGCGGCACTGCACTACTAGCCGACACCAATGAGGCAGGCGACAGGAGACACCACATCAAAGTTGCCGACACCAACATGATGACGATGTGGGTAGGTGGGTTGACATTCCAGCTGCACCAAGCCAACTTTACCAACTTCAGCAAGCACACTTCTCGATGTCGATGAGGTGGATAACATTTATTCCCCGGCCACTAACCAAAATACCCTAAACTCTAGGAACTGAAACTTTATCAATTGCTAAATGAGGTTACAATTTTCATCCAGCACTTGACCATACACATGGAGGAAGCTTGGCATCCAGTCCTGCATTAACCGGTGTGACCTTCGATCTAGACATATCGAGGGAACAGAAGGACGGATTGTGCCAACATCACGGGTGCGACACGGAAATCTATGTCAAGAAAGGGAAGTCAAAAAAGACACCAACCACTAGTTCCTTAACATCCGATAGCCATGACATCTACATCTACTCTAGCACTGGCCCGACCTGTAGGCCAAAGGTATGACCATCTTGCTAGATCCTATAATCACAATTTAATTTTTCTCCTCTGCGACGTATGTGATATGATATTTAATTATTTACTTACCAAAGAGGAATAATTTTTAATCATCGTGGAAGTCCTTATCTGATATTTTGTTTTTTTTAACCTAGCCCAAAAATTCGTCCCCCACATAGGTTCGAACCAAGCCTGTTGGAGGTGCCTATGAGCATGTCCATTTGCATGTTGCAACTTAATAATAATGTCACTAAATTACCTAGAATTATATGCATGTTGCTAAAATTAGGAGACCATGATCAGCCGGATTTAGTCATAAAGACTATTATATGCAAAAATTTCAAACCTCCATAATTATTAAATATAATTAATAATCCAATAATGTTTTGTACAAATTATCCATCTCTATCATTATGAAAGATAATGCTTTGATGGTGAAGTTTGCATTCAAATTATGCATAATGGTATTATGACGAGATAATGCAAAAATAATGTATGCGTGTACCTTAATTATCCACATCTCAACCTTTATAAAAAAATTAACAATAGTCTCTCAAATCTACATGTATATAAGAACTTATGAATAAACATCCATAAGTTAAAACTTACAATAGATAAATAATTATTTTAGGCTTATTAAGCATGAAAATGTTTCCTTAGCAAGCCATGTAAGAATGACACTTAAATCTCACTTTAATAAGTTATATTAACACTCTTGACGATAAATTTTGTAATTCATTGTCTACGAAAAAAAGTTAAAAAGTTTTGATCAAAACATTATGTCATATAAATATGAATAACTTATTTTTTTTAAAAAAATGTTTATTATGATAGTACTAATAGGACATAATAAATTGAAAATCTTCGATGCCATGTTGTATCTTTGAAACAACTATTTATGACATTGTAAAAACTAAGAGGTTAGAATAGGACCTAGAATATGCTTTTATTAAAAATATAACGTGAAAATTTTGAATAAATGATAGATTACGGATTTGAATTTAGAATTAATACATATAAATATTACAACAACTAGATGAAAGTTAAAGGATATAGTACAAATTTTTCAAGATATTATGTAGTGGATGAAATAAGAGTTTATACACGTCAAATTCATTTATGTTTCAACTAAATATATATGATGCTAAAAAAAGATTAATCGTACAAATTGTTACTAGCAAAAAAATGGTACAAATAATAAAGGTACATTGTAAATAATAGCTAATAAGCTTAAAATTCGGGGAGAACAGTAAAAAAATTTAAGTTTATGTCCTCAAGATAGAGATGACAACTAGAACTATCATAGTTTAAGCAAATGTTCAAACTAAAAGTATATTGGAGATACACTGAGGTGCTATGTGAAGGAAAAACGTATGTATATATGGATAAAAAAAACATTGAATCAATATTTGATATATTATCATAGTACCTATTGTAGCTAATATTTTTGAATATTAGTGAAGAGAAAAAGATATTTTATATAAGTAATTCTTATTAGTTAGTGTCTGCTCATAAGATTCTAACCCGTATGTGAGCACGGGTTGGTGAACTAGTATACTAATAAAGGGTATTAATATTTATAATACATAATTAGTATTATTAGAAAAATCGTTGAATATACTTTAATAATAAACTTCTTTCGAGATATAAATGTTACACGTATTTTCTATAATCTTAGTCTAAGTTGAAAAAGTTTAACCTGCACGTTTTTTTCTATAAACTTCTATTATATTTTGAGACGAAGGAAGCACACAAGAATCAAGCACATATATACCGTGACCATGAGCCTGTGGGATGCTTTCAAGGTAGGCAATAGATCCTAGCCATCAGGCCATCAGGCGATGCTCAATTTTGTATGAGATGTTTTTGCAAAACCCAAATTAAATATTGAATCAGGCAAATCCGTTTGATTGTGGTCTAGCTAGGGCCGGCCCAACAAATGTAGCAGGCCTGTCTACGTTCCATACTACTACCTTCTATTGAGAAATCGGTTCTTTTTTTTTTTTTTCGGAAGGGGCGGCAAAAGATTCTATTGAGAAATCAGCTGTTTATTATTTCACTTCCAGTGATTGCCGAATGCTACAAATTAAAGGAGACAACTGCTTGTCAATTTCTGCATACTCTCTTCACAATCTAGATTTTTGTAGATCTCAATTGTAGCATCAATCAGAAAATAGTGTGTAACCATTTTCAGAAAAAAAAAAATAACATTGTATACAAGTTTGAAACACCCAACATGTCATATATATTTCATATACAATTTACAGTGTACATATTACATCTTGTAGTACTTGTACGGCCAACACTTGCAGAGCAATTTCAGAACAAAACCTTATATCTCAGTTTTTTTTTTTTTACACTGAAAATTTGTACACCAATCTATTTGGGTCCTTTGTATTATTGCGAGATATCCGTCTGATGCTTCTTCCAATTGCTATGCAATACACTTCACAAAGCTACTTAGTACTTCACAAAGATATTTCACTGTTTGACAAGATCTTGGGCAGGTTTGGAAAACCATATATGAGCTCTTGTATGGTTGGTTACACCGGTGACGAGGTGGACGGCCCTTCATCAGAGGTGTCGCTGCGGGACCGGCTCAAGGACTTGGTGGAGCTGCTGCGCATGGCCCTCTTCACCTCCGACTCCTTCATGTCCACGAAGGACATGAAGTCCCGGATGCTGATCTGCCTCGACAGCTGGAGCTGGCGCAGGCTCTTCTCCTCCTCCTTGTCACGGGCCGGCCGCCGCCGTCCTCCTCTTCCTCCTTCTCTTTGGTGCCGGCGGCGTGGCGGTGGTACTGGTAGAACTGGAAAACTATACCGGCGAAGTAGATGAGCAGGGCGACGCCGCAGGCAACGCCGAAGATAAGGAAGAGGCCCCCGAAGTTGGCGACGCTGAGCCTTACGGCGCCGCCGCCGCCGGTTCCCTGCGAGTCGCACGTCCCCTGGCTGAGCCAGTTGTCGTGGATCCGCTGCAGGTCGCCGGTCTCCGACAGCTTCAGGATGGCCGTCGACAGGTCCTTCGCCAAGGGGAGTCGTGCGGGAACGCCTGTCGTTGTCGTCAGAATCAGATTGGAGAAGGAAATCAACAGATGGAGAAAGAGACGAAAAACTCGATCCATACGAATCCCCATCCGCTCTTGGTGAACTCCTGGCCCACCGTCCTGAACTGGCAGTTGGAGGAGAGGAAGAGCTCCACGTAGGGCAGCTCGTCGACGATGGCGAGCACGCCGCCGTTCCTGGGTCCGCGCTGCAGCTTGTCGGCGTACTCGTCGATCTCCAGCTCCCGGAGGCGCGACGCCGCGACGCCGAGCTCCCCTGATCATGTAGCTCCCGGCGAAGGAACCATGCTGGTAGCCGATGGGGTCGCTGGAGGCGAGGATGTCGCTGACGCCCTGGATGCCCGTCGACAGCTGCTGCACCGTCAGGATGGACGTCAGGCTGGCCGTGTAGCTCTGGGTGATGATGAGCACCACCAAGAGCCACATGATGACGACGAAGCGACCCAGACTGCTCACAGTCTCCTCTCTTTGCGAGAAGAACAATGCCGAGAAGCTGAACCAGAACATGGTGCGCGTCTGGTTCCACAGCGACCCCCGGAACTCCTCGTTCTGCCGGTGCTCCATGATCCACACCACGGCGCCCACGAAGACGCAGAAGCCGACGAAAGTGCCCCACAGCTCCGGCGTGAAGGGCTTGAGGAACGCCCACTCGTCGGAGCTCTGCGCCTTCACCGTCGTCACCAACACCAGCCCGGAGTCGATGTACGGCTGCGTGAAGTCCACCACCCGCGTCCGGTTCGTCACGATCGTGATGTCGCCCACCGCCGCGTCGAGCAAGCCGTCCGCCACGTTCTGCACCAGCTCGTCGTAGCTGGGGCTATTCACGCCGTCGCCGAACAGGACGAACGACACAGGCACCGGGTACGGGAGCAGCGGCAGCGCCGCCTTGAACACGTCGATGCAGTAGCCGCTCACGCCGTCGGGGCTCGTGTCGTCCTTGGACACGAACTCCTTGTACGACGTCCGGTACGGCACGCCGATCCTCAGCTGCTTGCCGTTGTCGGCAAACGCCCACCCGCGCGGCGTCGTCGTCGTGCCACCGGGCCAGGTGACGGTGGACATCTGCTGCTGCTGCTGGGTGACGTTGGACATCCCGCCGTCGTCGAGCACCGTGGGCGCGTCCACCGACAGGCGCGTATAGTTGGACCAGTAGGCCACCCGGCGGACGCCCGCAGCACCGACGCCGACGTTGAGGATCTCGTAGGCCGGGTTGACGAGGGTCCCACTCCCAGTCCTAGTCCCATTCCCATCGGCGTCGAACTGGAACCGCACGCGGCCCGTGACGCTGGTGAAGTTGGCGAGCATGACCTTCCGGAGCAGCTGCTCGCCCTGGTCGAACACCCTGAGCGCGCTGAGTCCCAGCGCGCGCTGCCGTTGGCGTCGCGGATGTCGGGGTCGGCGGAGAAGGTGACGTTGCCGCCGCCCTCGTCGAGGAACTGGTCGATGGCGTGCGCCGCTATCCAGACGGAGTCGTAGGCCAAGAGGCTGTACGCGTTGACGCCGCCGAAGGTGGCGCTATTATTGTTGCTACTTGGTGGTTCGGCGCCGGCGAGCCTGAGACGAGCGACGCCTTGGCGTCCGAGTCCGGCGCGTACTGGCGCAGCGTGAGGACGCCCTGTACAATATTGTAGGACTGGGAGCCGGCATCGATGGCGGCGGCGAGCCAGTCGGTGGCGATCCAGGCGTACTCTGCGACCATCATGCCGAGGTCATGCGCGGCGGCGAAGACGTCGAGGCCTGAGTCCGGGCTGGCGTGGACGACGAAGACGCGCGACTCCATGGAGTTGGCGCGCTGCAGGACGTCGGCGAGCGTGGCGCGGTCGGCGGCCAGCGGGAAGGCGGCCTTGAAGGACACCCTGGCGCGCGCGGCCTCGAGCGCGTCGGCGAGCGCGACGAGGCCGCCGCGGCCGTAGTCGTCGTCGACGTAGAGGACGGTGACCTCCCTCCATCCGTAGAGCGACACGATGTCGGCGATGGCGGCCATCTGGAAGCGGTCGTCGTGCACGGCGCGGACCAAGTAGGGGTACTGCGTGGAGGCGAGCGCCGGGTCGGTGGCGGCGAAGGAGACGAGCGGCACGCGCAGTTCGTTGGCGACGTGGGAGACGACGCGTGCGATGGCCGAGGACTGGGGGCCCACCACGGCCACCACCTCCTTCTCCATGAGCTCCAGGCCGGCTTGGATCGTGCCGGCGAATCCGGTGCAGTTGGTGTCCTGGAAGACGACGGTGAGGTCGGTGCCGCTGAGCACGCCGGGGTCGCGGTTGACGTCGTCAACGGCGAGCTGGATGGCGGTCTTGGCGGACCTTCCAATGACGGAGTCGAAGGTGAAGAGGGCACCGATGGTGATGTTGGACGGGCGCGCTGCCTGCAGGGCGACTGGCAAGACGATGCAGAGAAGGAGGAGGACGGTGGTGGCGGCGGAGGACGCCATGCTCATGCATCACGCATCCAGTCTAGTCATGCATGTATACAGAGCCTCCAGCCAGTCACATCCAGTAGGTCCATGGAAACATCACTTGGGAGCCAAAAGCGACAATTAAGCCAATAATGGCAGTGTCAATCCTTCCGCGGTGGCTCATCGATGCCCCAGTTGCCTCCCTCTTACGCCTCGCCATCACTTGGGCTCTGCTCTGCTGCAGCTGCTTCCACTCCATCAGCGGCTGGAATTGTGTCGTGTGTGCAGCTGCCAGTGCCAACTGCAGTGCAGCAACGTACGTAGAGCCGACCAAGCTGACCTACTCACTTACTGCAGCTACTCGATCCATCCATGATTATTCTACAACGAGCATACATGGAGTCTATTCTACTACAGTGACTATATATGTACTAGTCCATAGCGCGCCATTCGCGCGCGAGATCTGCCGCCGCAGTCTTAACGCCTTTAATTGTCTAACACAACAACGCATGATGTGTGTTACAAAAAGGACATGTACACAACGGTTTTTTATGTTTGAAACACACAAATAAGACATCTTTCATGGGACATACAATACTCTTAGTTGTAGTCTAAAGAACAGAATTTCATAGAACACAGAAAGATAGCAATTGCATGGACGCAACTACACAATTGCTTGGCCTGCAACCATTTCTCTGTGGCATAGAAACAAAAGAAAGAAACACAGTCCGCTACAAAATGGCAACAAAAGAAGAGCGTAAATATGCAAGGCTTTTCAACAGTTCCCGTCCGAAGTCCGCTCTGCAGAGAACCGATGGGGCATGTGACTTGCTGGCAATTAGTTCAGAGTGTTATCAATTAGCTCAGAGTGGGTCTCTGGCAGTCAAGACTCGAGCAGCAGGAGTGCAAAGGCAAGAGATCCAATGACCTGCACCAATTCAGTAGAAAAATGAATGATTGACAATGATGCAACCCTTGCTAATTAGATAACACATGGCGTCAATAATTTGTCGAGCCACACAACTGAAGTCATACTATGCTTAAGATGTATGTTCATATCAAAACGGTAATAAATACTACTTCACTGGTGCCTCAAAAGTACACAACATAGAATAGGTCCAAAGGGATGAAAAAACAGAAATGACCAATTCACCATTGGCTTAATTATCATGGAACAGGTAAAATGAGATGGCAAAAATAGAACCAATATTGGTCATGATCATTGACTCAACTATGAACATAGTAAAAGGATTATTTTTTTTAGACTATGTAGATCAAAATATTCCTCAATCAGTCGGTTGCGATTGCAAAGAGCGAGGTTAAAAAGCTGTGGTTACTTTTTTGGGAGTAATAGGAAATGCTTGTGTATGCTGTGGTCACCTGATAATTAACCGTTTGCTTTGCGTTTTGCAGGGCCCTCCTCGGAAGTGTCAGTGATTACTGCCTCAGGAATGCGAGATGCCCCTTTGTCATCGTGAAGCCGTAGCACGAACCAAATGTTTCGTTATCACAAACCACGGGTCCACGGCTGCTAGCTGCTGCTCTGCTATCCCCTTCTTATTTTCCATGTGTTGTTGGAGTAATTTAGTTTTGCTTCGAATGTTTTTGCCAGATAGGAAGATGTGTGCACAGCCTATATTGTACAGAGCAACGGAGCAGCCTGTATATATATATAATACTTATATGGGACCGAATAGTTTGCGCCAACCCAATAAGCAACATTACAGTTTTTTTTTTTCTTTACGAATTTCACAAGCTGGCTGTGTTTGGCTTGCTGGGCCATGCGCAGCTATATATGGGCCTTGGTACTTTTTATCCATTGTTTCAATTTATCTCTAAAATTTCAAGGCAACAAAGTTCAACATGTAATTATGACTAAAAATCTAAACCTCAATAAATTCTATTCATACCCGCAAAGAACGTCGCGGGGAATCCTTCTAGATATATCAGATTGCGGGTGCATCGAACTAAATTTTGACATCAATTATTTTCCGCTAATGAATTTGTAAATAAGTAGTCAGGCAACCTGGTGCTGCTTGAATTTTTAGCCCATTCAGGTATATATGAACATTTAGATTTCCACTTGAATGCATGTCATCTAGTAGCAAGGTTCACGTAATATAAATAACTTAAATAAAATAGTAGAAGTTACATTAGCATGGACGAGGTCCATCACGTAACAGCGGTTCACAAAAAATTCAGAAAAGACATCAGAAAAAAATTCGAGAGAAGCGGGTAGCACAGTTCACAAGATAGGGCATATTCAGAATGGTAGATGATCTGATTTTTTTCTAAAAGACAAAGATTACATACAGTATACATATGAGGAAGTGAGGGGGCCCTTCTCAAAAAAAAAGTGAGGGAGTCGGGCAAGACACGAGAACTGAAGCATGTGTATGAAGCGATCAAATAGATCGCCGCTTTGATGTGCTTCCTTGAAAGAACAAGAGAAAACACTCGAACGAGCAATTGAAAATTGAAAACGATTTAAGAGCTGCATGTCCTACATTAGCAGCATTGAATCTGCAAAAAAAAAAAAAAAAATAATTAGGAAAGTCATAGGAAGCTGGATGTCCTACATTTTTCATCACACATGCACTCGTATCCCATTTCGAACTTCGGACATTGAATGAGTAAATTTGAGTTTTGAACTGCATCTATACAAATTATAAAGCATATATGTGATCCATCATGTGATTTTAGGTTTGACAACGATTGATTTGGTAGTCGCATGCTTCTTTTGGTAGTGAGTTTCGTAATGAACCAATAACTATTTTCAATATCAAAGAAGAAGGATGGTGTCAATTATCATGAGAGGTATAAATCTAATGGCAAAGCTGGTTTGTGTTCTTTGTTACCTTATGAGCACCATCATCATCCAGAAAGATCCAAATCTGCAGAAATTTTAAAATATGCACATTACCCGATCAGCTTGTATGGCAAATAAATTGACGAGAAAGAGTAATGGTGAGTCACGACATATAGACCAAAGTCAAAGGAAATGTATGCGTGTTCTTCTAACCGAAGACAACCCTATTTATTTGAAAAGTTAACGATTCCTTCCAAATCACAAAGTGAAGGTTTTAACTAAAAATTTCGTGTCTTCGTGGAAAATCCAACGGCTTTGGAGTTTGTATGTATGGCACCAATATTGGCGCCGCTATTCGAGCACGTAAGACCTTTCGAAAAAAAATTTGAAGCACGTAATCATTCTTCGCCTAAGCCCGAAACATTACTCCGCTCACTCTTATTGGGTCCAAATCCTCAGCCAGTGAGATCTAGCATCTCTATAATACAAGACGCCTCACTCTTATTGGGTCCAATAAATGTAGTACAAAGACTATGGCTTCCTAGACGAAGCAAAAAGGGAGCAGTGACAGCTCCATCCCGTAGAGGATTATCCGCTACGGTAAAGAAGATGGATTCCATGATGTTTCAATTTTCATCCAAAGCAAATGCCAGAACAGAAGCACGAACATAGATCTCATACCTTCCCAAATGAGTGTTATCAAAACAAAAATTAGCAGGGTGACATAATCAAGAGGAGCACAAAAAGCACCCGAACTTAAAATGGTATTGCTCTTGTCGAAGTTCATGGAAACATTGTCGCACAAGGTAAATGTTTTTTTTTATCTAACCCGTTAACTTTTCATTACAATTAGATGGATTTATCCAAATTAAAAACAACTACAATGATGAGCTATAATTAAGTAAAGGAAGTACCAATCAGAATGCAAATTAATTGAGAGAGGCGACACCTTTCATTCAGGATTTTCACATCGCCGGGTGTGAAGAACCCGCACATTGGAGCATTTGTTCTCAAAGTAAAAACTGAAATAAAGGTGCCTCTTGGTATGTGAATTGATGTTCAAAAGGTTTTCAAAGATGAAAATAAATGTTCTAAAATTTACAATCATATCTAAAGACAACTAAAGGAAAATCTTCACAAGCGGCCCCGATATAATATATCAAAGCAAAGGTTTGCACAGCTTGAGTAACTATTCATTTTCGTGAATATTCGTGTTAGAAGGAGTCAAGTGTAGATGTCTCACCATATCTTGCTTATTGGCAAATACCAATATGACACTGTTAAGCATCAAAGGATCATTGATTATTGCCCGCAAAAAATTGCTCAATATTAACATGGTTGAAGAAATTGAATTCATTATTAGTCGACAATTTACGACACTGAAATTCAGCTTTGGCTTTTCCAGTTCTCTCGATCCAATGAATCAACTACGTAGAACCGCAACACCGAACATGCATAAAGAGTCACCATGTATAACTGGTCATAATCATAAACCCAACAAAACTCTAAAATTTTAAAATGGTATCTCGAGGTGACAGCTCCATCCCGGAGAGAGGATTATCCGCTACGGTAAAAGAAGATGGATTCCATGATGTTTCAATTTTCATCCAAAGCAAATGCCAGAACAGGAAGCACCTAACATAGATCTCATACCTTCCCAAATGAGTGTTATCAAAACAAAAATTAGCAGGGTGACATAATCAAGAGGAGCACAAAAAAGCACCGAACCGTAAAATGGTATTGCTCCCCGTCGGAAGTTCATGGAAACATTGCTCGCACAAGGTAAATGTTTTTTTTATCCGACCCGTTAACTTTTCATTACAATTAGATGGATTTATCCAAATTAAAAAACAACTACAATGATGAGCTATAATTAAGTAAAGGAAGTACCAATCAGAAATGCAAATTAATTGAGAGAGGCGCACACCTTTCATTCAGATTTTCACATCGCCGGTGTGAAGAAGTCGCACATTGGAGCATTTGTTCTCAAAGTAAAAACTGAAATAAAGGTGCCTCTTGGTATGTGAATTGATGTTCAAAAGGTTTTCAAAGATGAAAATAAATGTTCTAAAATTTACAATCATATCTAAAGACAACTAAAGGAAAATCTTCACAAGCGACGGATATAATATATCAAAGCAAAAGTGTTTGCACGCTTGAGTAACTATTCATTTTCAGGAATATTCGTGTTAGAAGGAGTCAAGTGTAGATGTCTCACCATATCTTGCTTATTGGCAAATACCAATATGACACCAAGTAAGCATCAAAGGATCATTGATTATTGCCTGCAGCAAAATTGCTCAATATTAACATGGTTGAAGAAATTGAATTCGCTTATTAGCCGACAATTTACGCACTGAAATTTAGCTTTAGCTTTTCCAGTTCTCTCGATCCAATGAATCAACTACGTTAGAACCGCAACACCGAACATGCATAAAGAGTCACCATGTATAACTGGTCATAATCATAAACCCAACAAAACTCTAAAATTTTAAAATGGTATCTCGAGGAAGAAAAGCAAAGAATGGTGTACAATAATGTTTCAATCAAGGGAAACGGTAATCGCTCAAGATAAAAACTAACCGGTAACTGTGGATGAGATTTACATTGCAAGATACTTTCGTGAGTATCCCCATAAACTCGTAGTCAAGCATAAGTAACCCAACCCATTAAGCGTAACAACTACAAAGTAGAGTACATCAATACCATTTTATAATAAAGGTCTTTAAAAAGCAATAAAACATACCAAGCCATCAAAATTGTTGAAGTAGTGCCTCCACAAGGGCCTCAACTTTTCTTGGCCACCAACATCCCACACAAGAAACATCACATTCTTGTATTGAACTTTCTCGACATTGAAACCTAGCAAAGCATCGGAGATATCACCACACACCTAATTTGCGGGAAAAGTGAAGCATCGTTATTTTTAATTATCCTCATAAAACCTTAAGAACATGTTTACCGGCAATTGATTCAGCCTATGGGGATATGAAGATCCTAAACAAATCTCAATTTGAAGGAAAGGAGGTGGCAACACAACCGGCAACCGACGCCGGTCGTGGAGGTGATGCGATGAAGGGGCTTATGTAGGTCGGCGCCGCTGCCATTAATTCCAGGGGACCACCCGGCATCCTCCATCTCTAAGATCCGAGCGTAAAGGTTCAAGATTGAATAGAGGATTAACATGGAGGGATGAATTTCATCGTGAAGACCGACCGAGGGCCCCGAACCCATGGTTGGACCGAGAAGATGAGGACGCCCTCCAATGGCTTCGCGCCCGGTCATCCGCACCGATTCGACTAAAATTTTAAAACGGATCCGCAATAGAGGCACCGGATCCGCCGGGTTTGGGTCTCCGTCGCCAAGGACGACCGAAAGGTGCAAGCCTAGATCGACGTGTGTGCGTCCCTCCGGCTACCGGGCGAGGGAAGGGGAGCGGAGCAAGAGAGAGAGAGAGAGCACCTTAATCCCACGCAGCCGGCCGGGCCAATGGACATACCAAGCCTCGCAACCGGTCCGCGTGCGCGCGACGGGCGGCCGGGCTTACGTGGCTCGCCCTCACACCGCCCGCTGCCCGCACACACCACCAGTAGCCGGCTCACCACACCCGGGTTGCCGCACCGCGAGCCATGCCGCGGACGCCCTCACACCGCCGTGCCGAGGCTCGACGAGCCTCCATCTCCGGTGGCTGCGTGGCGCCGCCGCACTCGGGCCGCTTCACACTGGGCCCCACGCCGTGAGTGAGAGAGGAGGCAGGGGAGGAGACAACACGCGAGGAGCTAGGGTTCGGTTGGAGCCGGTATATATTCGCCGTCCGTGGCAGCTCCCGTCCGTCGACGCAGATCGAACGGCCGGTGTTTTCCGTCGACGTGTCCACCCTCCGCCGGTCCCCGCCTCGCTCGCCTCATATCTCTACATGTTTCGTCTAGTAAAAATCATCGACTTGCAAGATTCCTCCAGAACCATCCGTCTACTATCTTCGTACAAAACAATCGTGAGCACATTGGAAGGATTCCTTAGCCTAATTTCAAAGCAAGAGGAGCCCAACCCAGAGGGAAAACCTCCTATAGATACCAAAACAGAATAGCTGTACAAAACATTCTAAATTTTCCAAATTAGGCCTAAAGTAGCTTTAGTTTTCATACTACACAATGTACACATATATTGTTTCAAGATTATCAAATTTTTGTACTTTCTTGATGCACTCCATAAAATGTGTAATATTTGATAAGTTTTCACTTTAATCAAAATTGCTTCAACAAATTGGTGTTGTGAAAAATCTTTACTTTGTAAAGAAATATTCAGGGTTATTTTATTGTTACTTAAATTACATTAATAACTTTGCACCGTTGAAATATTTATTTTACATCTTTCCCGTCCTTCCGTAAATCTCAATTTGCTGGGCGCGTTCAGCGATACGTGTCGCCACGGAGAGGACGCTGAAATGGAGGCAGCCGCGCCTGCTTTCGATCGTTGTTGTTGTTGGGTTCAATGTTGTTTATCGGGTCCAGAATCGTTGAACGCATCCACTACCCATCGTTGACCCCTCAACACTACGAACGAACACGGACTCGTCCACCACTCTCTCGCACTCACGGCTACTCCCGCCGCCACACCTCCCGCGGCCCACCAGCGGCCACCTTCTTCCGAGCTCCGACGATGTAAGCGCGAGTGGGGCTCTGAGATCCACGGCTTCCACGGTCGCGCGCGGCGGCGCGACTCCCCAGACACGGATGCTCTGGGAGATTCCTGGGCCGGGGTGTTCGGGCGCCGCCATTTCAAGGCGCCACGGCGATTGTTCCGGCGAGCTCGTGCTTCCCCCCGTTCGGAATGCCGCCGAAGGTTTGTACACGATCCCTCTTCGTAGTGGTGGTGTAGATTTGGTGGTCCGGTTGCTCCGCCCCTCCCGTCTCTCGCCTCCTCCCTCTCACCGATTCGGTTTTTTTGTTGGATTTAGGGTTTTGTTTGGGTTGTGGCTGTGCCATCTTCTCCTCGACGTCATCTGCTTCGAGGTCCGACCAATTTGATGATTTCCCACTCATTAAACTGAACCCCAATGTGTCAAAACTCAAACCCTAGCTTAGTAATGCTTATCGGTCACCGTCGGACTTCGACACCACCGAAGCCGCCGAATTTCACCGGATATTGGACGGAATCCAAACGGTTGATGTTTGGATGTTGCTTTTTGATGCCGCCCCTCTACTGCGGATGACATGCATGCATGATTGGTTGGTTGATTTGTGACTGTACTTAGGATTTCTATTTTTGGCGGTTTTGGTATATCTATATTATTCAATTCATTGCACTCGATGGCATTTGTGTGTTGGATCTATGTCATGGCGATGTGCTTGGTGATTTTTCATGTTTGGCGGCAAATCAATCAGCCAGCCCGGTCGGAGATTCGTAATGATTTTGTGTTGATGTTGTCCTCTTCCTCTGCCTTGTGTATCTCGCTCAAGAAGTTTGATGAAGATGGATGCATGCATGCAGCTAATATCTCATGTTTCATGTATAGTATATGATACTATGGCTGATTTTCTTGTGCAAGTCAAATTGGGATTTTTCGATGACGGTGATACTCCCCGTTTCGCTAGGCGCTAGGCGGATTCTAGGCGGTGACCAAGCCTAGAGCTTAGTCGGGATTAAGCGAGCCTAGGCTTTCCTAGGCGTTTTTCTAGGCGTTTTGCCAATTTAGGCAAAACTGATATATATTATATATATATAGCAAAAATAGCAAAAAAAATGTTGGATATGTAGGTTGCAAGAAATAACTAAATGTAAAAGGAGGACCACTAGACATACCTGAATGATGGCAGCCACATTTGAATGATTTCAGCAATTGGTTCATGAAAAAGAAAGAAAAATGCGCTTAGTTATCACTTATGTAAATGATTGCAGCCACCTCCCATGATTCCCATCGGACCATATCAGCTAGTAAACAAATTTGAAAGCACAAACAAACTAGTGGATAGCACAATCACATAGCTAGCACAATCACATAGCATAGTTCATAGTTCTCACAACACAAATCACAAGCACAACACAAATCACAGTTCATAGTTCTCTTCTCACAACACAAATCACACCCACCAGGCCCACCACACAAACATAGTCACACAAATTGCGCAGTGCCGCAGCCTCAATAGGGTTCCTCGGGGCTCATAGTCATCTTCATCATATTCTTCTTCTTCGGACTCAAACTCTTCTCCTTCATAGAGCTCCCTCACTCTTGCACTTCTACGGCACTCAAGCTCTTCTTCTGCTCCCCACCGCATCTCCAATAATGCACCAAGGTATCCCTGCACCTTGCATCTCATCCTCATCCTCCTCATCTCCGAAGACCACTAATGCATGATCATCTCCACCCTCTTGGAGAAAGCCTTGAGCTTCGCTTGTTTCACTAGACAAAAGAACATCCGTGATTTTCTTTGACTTGATCTTCTCCCTCTTACTAAGCAACCTTGTTGTTGAATTGAACATAGACCAACTTGTTGAGGCGGGTGGTAGTAAGCCTATTTCTCTTCTTAGTGTGGATCTGAAATTGAAAAGAAGATAGGTACTAAGACTAACCATAATGTTGCTATGCTGAAATGTAAGTAATAGATAGGTACTAAGACTAACCCCTTCAAACCCACTCCAATTTCTTTCACAACCTGAGGAGCTTGCACACAAAGACAAGATCCTTGTAGCCATCTTTTTGTAAAGCAGGTGTTTCAGTTCCATACAACCGCCACCATGATGCTGCAAAAAAATAGAAATGCCTCCATTAGTTTAAAAACAGCAAACAACCTTGTTACAAAGAAGCAAAAACAGCCATGTAATAAACTAATACCTCTACCTGGGTTGTAATCAAAGTTCGAAAAGTTCTTGCAAGCTTCTTGCTAAATGGCCCCTCTCTATTCTCAAACTTCTTCAATTCAAAGTTGGTAGCCTGCTCTTGCGTGTCCTCATCATAATAATAGAATTTCTCAACACAAGCTATGAAGGCTTCATTCATTTTGGGCTCATCAAAGATTGATGGATCAGCATAGCTATAGTGTGGATTCAAATGAAGTAAGTCGTCAAATGCAATGGGGAATCAAGTCTGCCACCCATTTTCTTCTCAATAATTTTAATTACATCCTTGTATTGAGTCTCTTTATTGCCAAAGGCCACCTCTATGATTTGTTTCTTTGCCTTTAGTAGCTCTCCGTAAACATATCCCATGGCTGGCTTCACCTCCCCCATCAACCAAACGAAGGACTTTGACCAATGGCTCAAAAACGACCAATGCTACCTTGACCTCCTTCCAAAAGTTTGGACTCAATATAGTTCTTTGTGGCCTCTTTTCCCTTCTTTGATTTCACATCCTTCAACGAGTCCCACTTACTATGCACCACCATGTTTCTTAGCTGATCCTTCTTCTCTAGCATACTACTCAAAGTGAGAAAGTGTGAAGCAAACCTAGTCACTCCAGGCCTCACTACATCTTTCCCCCCGTGAAGTCTCTCAAGCACTCCAATGTTCTTGTGTGGCCATAGACAAATATGGTAAATGCCTTTGCTTGGTCAACAATCTTCTTGAACCGAGGCAAGTTGCCAATTCCTTGCAAAGATCAAGTTGATGGTGTGGGCTGCACAAGAGGTCCAAAATATCTGTGGCCTCTTCTCTTCCAAAAAGCTTCTTGGCTCCCATGTTGTTAGAAGCATTGTCGGTCACAACTTGGACCACATTGTTCGGGCCAATGTCTTCAATTGCCTTGTCCACTAGCTCAAAATGACTTCACTTGTGTGTGACACAAATGACATCTCTTTGAGCTGATGAAGGTGGTTCCATCAGCACAATTAGTGCACAAATTCATGATGCTTCTCCTCTTCCTATCGACCAAGCATCCGTCATTATAGAGCAGCCATTTTTCAACTTCTCAGCTTCACGTTCTAGCACCAAACTCGGGTTCTTGCATATTCTTCTTCCAACAATCCCACTTTCGCAGATTGCATCATCCTGTTGGAGGTACAAGTCCTGGACCAAACCGTCCAATAGCTTCACACATTTGCTTGAAATCATCATTGTCACATGCATTGAAAGGTATAGCTGCCAATGTTTAAAAAATGAAGCCAAATTAGGGTTCAGTTCATGAATAACAGCAAGCAATGCATTTTAAAATGTAAAAACAGCATGATATACAAGCAATTTACCATGATTGTAGACCCATCTTGCTATAAACTTATGAACCTCATGAGTTCTCTCTTTGAAAAGTTCCTTGTCGAGCTTCTGTTGCTTCAAAGCATCTGCATTGGTAGCTTTAGGATCAATAGTACGTGCCCATCTGTCCATAGGTCCTAATTTGTGAGGCTCTGAACTACCAATGCAAGTGACTTCCTCTGAATCTCCACCAACCCTAGACACATTCACTTCCTCTCTAAGTTCTATTTCACGGACCGTCTTCTCCTCCCTCTTCCTTTTTGCATCTGCTAGTGCTTTCTTGCACTTTTCTCTAGCCTCCAAAGCCTCTGGAGTTTTGCAGCCGCACTTCGCCACATTCTTTCCTTCATGGGCCAGATGACACTTCAATCGATAAACACCTCCTTGACTCACGTGGCCACAGAATTTGCACTTCACCTTGTCCTTGTTGGCAGCATCCACAAGAACCCCATATTCCCATCCAATATCATCTGAATTCCTCTTGAGCAGATTCCCTGTCTCTGTTGGTGTTGGATTTTCTGTCGACATCCTAATAATCCTATACATTCAAGCAATACAATACAAAGCATTCAACCTTCATTCGGGTTCAGACTCACCGTAAGAGAGGAATAAGGAGGGGACAAGCGGGGGGTCTCGAGCGGGGAGGGCAGCAGGCAGGGTGAGGAGGTATTGTTGCACTGAACCTGGATAGCGGCGAGGGGAGGGTAGCAAAGCAGGGGAGCAGGTGGGGAGGGTACCACCGTAGCGGCGGGGGAGGGCGGCAGATCCGGCGGGGATAGAGGAGGGAGACGAGCAGGGGCAAGCGGCGGGGAGGGGGGGGAGGGGACGCAGCTCACCTTGGCCCCTGTCGGCGGGGAGAAGCGGCCGGCCGGCCCGGCCGAAGGGAAGGAGGGGCGTCCGATGGGGAAGGGTTCCCCGGCGGGAGAAGCTCCACCCGGCGGCGGCGGCGGGAGCTCGTCCGGGCGAGATGGCGACGATTCTTCCCAACGCGGCAATCCTGGTAGGCCCGACTCCCTCTCCCCCTAATCCCTTCTCTTGGGCGCCAAATCGACGAAATGTACCCGCGGCCAGCGGGCGCGCCATCCTGGGAATCGAGTGCGGGCGGCCAATTTTTTCTCTCGCGCCGCCTCTGCGCCGCCTCCCGCGCTCCGCGCCGCCTCCGCCCGCCTCGCCTCCGCCTAGCGCCGCCTTGCGCCGCCTAGCACCCGAGTGCCGCCCACCCCTAGGCCGGCGCGGGACCCGTCGCCAGCTTAAGCGCGCCTAGGGCCGAGCCTAGGCGCCGCCTAGCGGAACAGGGGTGATACTGAACTTGTTATTGAGGTTACTGAACATCTGTTTTAGGTTACTGATACATCTATTTCAGCTTGGGTTTGGATTTTCCTGAATACAAGATTGCTAGGCTCATGTTTTTCTAGCCATGAGTTTTCCTCGTTACAGTCTTAGAAATTACTTGCAAATATACATTTTGCCTTTTGGTTATTTTCTGTAGACAGGATACTCTAACTGGAACACATAATAACTATTGTTCATGTTTACTGTATATCATGGGTGGCCAGTGGGTGGAGAAAAAAATTTAAGGGCTTGTGACAATTGTTCATTTGCAGTGTATAGGCACCCATCAAATGCTAGTTAAATGTTTGGTTCTGTAGTGGTATTAATTTGTTTTTTCTTGTGCATACACACATGGACTGTAGATAAGATTCTTCAGATTGTAGTCATACAGGCTTGGATAGTTATACAATTCTGTAGGAGGTGCCTGTAAGTACATACCCTTTGGCTGATTATAGACTCAAATCATGGATAGGGAAACAAATCTGCATCATCCATTCCATGATAGTTAACATGTCACTGATATTATTCACTAAACAAACTTGGAACTATATGTCTGAAAGAAGTGACCTTATTCAACCGAACAAATCTGTACTTCTTACTAGCACTCAACGGCACATAGTACACCTAAGACAGTTAACCAGTAAGCATCCCCATGACTCATTGGTCAATCGAGTCGTGCTCCAGTTAGTTATTTACCCCCTCCAGTCACCCCTACTGTGCAATGGACGAGCAGCACTAGGAGTTGACACTATTCTTTTGCGACCTCGATAGTTAGCCTGCCATTGCCATCTACTAGTAGTACCCAAGAGCCTTTTGCGACCTCAATACATGTGTATAGTTGCATCGGTGGACTGTGGGTGACTGAGTGTGTCGTGTGGCTACAGCCTGCAATGCAGCACAGTTTTTTATTGGGAGGCCAATACATTGTTAGTCTAGGTGGTGACAATAATGGATAACTGATGGCCTTACTTCCCTGCCTGATGCTGTCAGTCTCATAAGGAACTTATTTCCATTTTGGTGCTACCGTTTTTGCTCATCTCAATTTTTTGTTTCATGTAGATTTCTTTGGAGATAAACTGTTTTGTGACAATTCTATCAAAATATTTGGAAGTTCAGAGACCAAGTGTGTTTCTATTTTTTTGGGACGATTATTGGACACATTTTATGCTAAAATTGCAGGTTTCATTAGCTGCATTTTCTCTAGGTGTGATGTGTAATTTCTGGTGGCTGAGAAATAAAACCCATTTCTCTTTTGGACTAGGGATGACAGAGAAATGGTGTAATATCTGAGGTCAGGCTAGGCTCATCCTTGCTACACTTGGCAAGTTCATGCTATGGTTGCAGTGAGCTGGTAATGGAACAGAATCCCACGTACTGAGGTAGCTATTTATTTTCCAGACCTTATCAGCCTTATAGATAATTTTTTCCTATGCTCTAAAACTGTTAGTTAACTGAACTTATCTTATTTGCTAATTGTTGGCAAGAGATTGATCAGCTAGAATTTGGCAAAACACTAGCTTGTGTTGGCTGTTCATATTTATCTTCACTAAGTTATGCTCTCTTCTTATTAATCTTCTCGGTTCATGAAAGCCAAAAAACATTTAAATAATTGCAAACATGAATAATGTAAATTGTAAGGTATAGAGCACCGCAATTGTAGTTATGAGTATATGCAATTTGGTTGTATGAATATGCTTGCTATATGGATCATGAAACTTGAACTAATTAGCTTGTCAGATCCATTTGTACCACATTTAGACCATTTATCTGATTCATTGAACTAATATGTGTGGTCACATATTTAAATTTCTCTCTTAGTTGCTATCAACTCTTCTTCAATACTCTGTTGCAAATTTGTTTCCAATGCAAATCTGCAAAGCACTCACTTATCGGCTTACTTTGTTGCCACGCCATAGGCATAGATGCCAAGATCACATAGCCATTGATGCATAGAACAGTCTGCATTAAAACAAATCACATAACCCTAGGTCTGTGCTAGGGTAGACTCAATGTACTTCTTTTTCTGTACATTGATAGCTTCTATTTGTTATTGAAGAAACTATATACATTTATTGATTGCACATTTATTATTAGTAAATTGCATACTTAATTTCATGTAATTATTGTATTTTTCATGTGCAATATCTGACCTTTAACTTTAACTTTCCCACATTTCCTATAGTTCGGTCGCCTGAAATCCAGGGGACTCCTCAGCGCCGCGCCCTCCGCACCGAACCACGCCCATCCGCGCGCAAGGGCGAACTTCCGGCGGCGGCAAGGGCGTCGCCGGCGAGGTAAGCCCCGCCTCTCCTCCTCCTCTGTTATTTGTCCTTCCTATAGAAAGATTTGTGGACTCCGTGGGAAAAAGAGGGTGATCGCCGCGGGCGCTAGGGTTCACCGGAGCTCCGGCAAAACCCTAGCGCCCGTGGCAGGGTGGTGGCTGCTGGCTGCTGTTAGGAGTCAGAAACTTACCTACTTTGGAAGGTAACATGTATAGTAAGCCAATCTTGTCAATTGCATTTGATGGGCATTCTTGTCAAGAACTATGAAGCTTGTCACCTGAATGAGGATTTTCTCACTGTAGATTGATGACACCATTTTTTTAAAAAGGTATCAGATAGCATATCATAAAATCTTAGACAGTGTTGTATTATTCTGAAAAAAGATAGTTCAACCACAATCTATGTAGCCTGATGGCCGTGCATCTGTGACTGAATCCGCTGAAGTATATGTGAGTTGTGCCAACGGAATAGCTAGGCCTTACCCTTTTTTTTTTTACTTTTTATTTAGTGACTGAATGTTCCTTGTGCATCTGTTTACTCTCAAGTCTTAGGTCACCACAGTCACCATTCTTCAAGTGTTTGTTGCATATACTGTACAAGAAAGATATGGTTATTATCCATTTCTTTATTGCACATACATAAGTAGTAAATTGCATACTTTAATTTCTGCAATTATAGTGTCGAATATGTGCAATATCTAGTCTTGATGTTGAATAATATCTAGTTCTAAAAATGGAAGTTCAACCAAAGCCAAATGAAAGCAAATCTTGCCAAACCATTTGTCAATTGTCCTTCCATAGAATTAAATTGTCCCTTGTAATCTGTCTGTCTCCAAACAATTTGTAATAATTTGTCATTGTCCTTATGCCTATATTTATTACACTGTTCCTATAGTACTGCTTTCCTACGTATGTTGTCCTTCCTATAGAAAGCTTTGTTTGCTCTGTGGGGTGGAAGAGGGGTGGTGCGCCGCGGGCGTAGGGTTCGCTGGAGCTCCGGTGAGCTAAGGCCGGGCCCTAGCTCACCGAGCTCCAAATAACCCTAGCGCCCGCGGCGGGGTGGTGGGTGCCGGCGGGGAGTGAGTGGCTAAACGACGGGAGGGAGGGTGGTAAAACAGTTTTTAACTCCGCCTGCGGTGGGGTGGTTATGGTCACATCCCCAAGTCTTGGTAAAGGAGGAGGGAAAACTGTTTTTTTTTTTTTTTTGGCTTTTTTGGTTTGGTAAGATTTGCTTTGATTTGGCTTTTATTGACTGTTTTCTGGTTGAACTTCCATTTTTAGAAAGTAAAAACAGAAGATATAGGGAAGATATAAATACTGATTGTTTGTTTTAATTGGAAATTGTAGAGATCTGTTATTAGGTCTAGAGAAATGGACCAAGGAGGGATTTTGTCCATGTTTTTGGACATGATTTGTTTCTTCTAATAGGATTAGCGTTATGGTGCTTGGGTTATGCTTCACTTGTGGAGCCATACTGTGCTCATTATCCTTATATAGGAATCTGCAGAGTAGCTGTAAGAAGATTTTGTGAAGCAACAGAGTAGACCTAAAAAAAATTGTACGACTCTTGTTACATGATATGCAGATCCTATTAGTTACTTTAGTATTGCTATTGTCTACTTTGCTTCCCTTTCTCATACTAAAATGCCTTGTTACTTGTGGAGTTGTTTGCAGATCACATAAATAATGGTTAAGGTTGTTCCTGTGCTTGGTAGCAGTGAGGGGTGTCAAGGGCACCATCTTCACCCAAGAGGGAGATGGCAACAGGAGACCAAGGCCAAGAGCAAATGAGCAAAGGAGGCGGTGAAACAATTTGATGCTTTCGCTACCTCGTGAGTATAATTTGTGTTGACAAAGTTTGATTCAAAATTGTAGTAACTTTGAATATTGTCTTGTAAATCTGTTGCGAAAGCAGTCTGCACAGTAAAAAAGCTAAATTGATGAAACCTGCATCTACCATTTCATTAAGTGCTTTGTTCTGAACTTGCATAGGGAAATACATTGTATTGCTACTCATCAAACTCTTCTAGTAAACTGCATTTAGAATTTACCAAGTAAACTGCATTTGCCAATTGTCCTACTATAGATAAAAATTGTTTGTTGTTATCTGTTTTTGTGCCGATGTAGTGATTAGATTTTTGTCTATTGTCCTCCTATAGAAATAAATTGTCTCTTGTTCTCTGTTATTGTGTCAATCTAGTGATTATGTTTTGTCACTTGTTGTATGTCTTTGTGCTGATCTGCTATTGTCACTTGTTGACTTTTTTATCTGTTTGTTGTCTTGGCTTTGTTGCTTGGCGTGGTGGATCCTTTTATTGATGATTTTGAGGAGGTTACACATGAATTGAAGTCTTTTGTGTGCTATCTGTACATCCATTTGAAAGGTTATACTCTGCATGGATCATGGTGCCCTTTGTTTTGTAAAACTGTATACTCTTGAATGTTACAAGGAGTGATGGATGCGTCTGAAAATTGTGCTCATTTGAAAGGTTAGACTCTGTACGTCCTATTTCTGAAATGGTGTTTGTTTATCCAGGTTCCAAGAGTTCCTACAGATTATGAGAGAACATAATGCAGGAGGTGCTGTGCAGAGGTGATCTCTATGTCAGTGTGCTTTGCAATCGCACAAGATGTTTGGGAGAATAGAATAGGGCAATTAAGAGGAGTTTTGGCATGCAAGTTAGTACCTTTGGCGTTGTTTGATCTTGATATGCCTTCATCTTCTTCTTCTCGTCTTCCTCCATTTTGTTGACTAATTTTCGCCCTTTTTCTCCACTCGCATGTTGTTGATCCAGATTAGATCTGTCGGGGTGTGTTTTCTTCTTGCTGGAGGGTTTAAATGGCAGAGTTGTAATTTCTGTGTTCTTTTATTGGACTGATGGCTACGATGGCTACGATGTGGCCCAAATGAGCACAAATTGGATATACCGGTATTGGATCCTATGCCCGTTAACCTTTGCGGGCCCGGTAGATGGTTGTGTTGGTTTGGCGGGTTCGTTTGTGTGGACCAGGTAGCACTGCATGCAACAGAAACAGAGCTGGCCGTTAGATGCAGATCTGACGTCTATCCTTTCGTCTGAAATCTAAGGTTTTTTTTCAGACGACTGAGTTATAGCAACTCCCGAAATAAGGGTGATGCTCTTTAGCAGGCACCAGATTTTTTTTTTTTCATCCAGTTCATGCGATGTACATCATCCTTTAGATTGCAATCCAACGACATGAAAGCCAGCTTTGCCTACCTTTTCAATGCAGGCAGAGTGGCGATGAGATGAGAGATGGCTAATGTCTCAATGCCTGCACGCAAGCTCGTCTCCTCTGCTCTGGGCGACAAGTGCTCAACATGTCATAATAAGATATGTATAGCAAAAATTTCTCATATCTTGAGCTGCTGTCCACACAAGCTTTAACTTTTGTACATAAAACTCTACTGCTAGGTTGCATCCTATAGCACCTACAGATTCTGTCTTGAGGTGTTGAACATGAACACCCGTACATATATATCATCAGTGATGATTCATCACCGAATTGCAATTTGTACAGTTTCGTCAATTTCAGATCGCCGCCCTCCAGCTAGCTAAGTCAGAGCACAGACAAAAAATCGTGTCTTTGAGGCAGAAGAAGGCCGCCGCCGCGTATTACACCGGCGACATGGAGGACGGCCGTGACAAGGACGGTCCTTCGGAGGTGTAGCTCCTGCCGCCCATGGACCTGTCGAGCCGCCTGTCGGACCTGCTCCGGATGGCCCTCTTCACCTCGGCCTCCTTCATGTCCACGAAGGACATGAGGTCCCGGATGCTGCTCAGCCTGGCCGGCCGGCGCACGCCCCTCTCCGGGTCAGGGAACGGGCCGGCGCCGCCGTCCTTCTGGGCGGCGGTCCCGGTCCCGGTCCCGTGGTACTCGCAGAACTGGCAGAGTATCCTGGCGAAGTAGATGAGCAGGGCGATGAAGCAGGCGACGCCGCTGATGAGGAAGAGGCCCCAGAAGCTGCCCAGGTTGAGCCTGTCGGCGCCCACGCCGTCGCTGCTCTGCGACGCGCACGTCCCCGGGTTGAGCCACTTGTCGTGGATCCGCTGCAGGTCGCCGTTCTCCGACAGGGTCAGGATGGCCGTCGACAGGTCCACCGCCAGCGGGGAGTCACGCTGGAACGCCTGTATGTAATCATCGTCGTCATCATCATGAGGTGGTTACTTGGTCTGGAGAAACGAGAAAGAAACAAGAAAAACGATCGAGTCGCCTTCTTACAAATCCCCATCCGCTCTTGGTGAACTCCTGCCCCACCGTCCTGAACTGGCAGTTGCTGGACAGGAAGAGCTCCACGTAGGGCAGCTCGTCGACGATGGCCGCCACGCCGCCGTTGCTGGGCCCGCGCTGCAGGCTGTCGGCGTAGTCGTCGATGGCCAGCTCCCGGAGGCGCGACGCCGGGACGCCGAGCTCCTGCATCATGTAGCTCCGGGCGAAGGAGCCGACCTGGTAGCCGATGGGGTCGTTGCTGGAGAGGAGGCTGTCCAGGCCCTGGATGCCCGTGGACAGCTGCTGCACCGTCAGGATGGACGTCAGGCTGGCCGTGTAGCTGGAGTTGATGATGAGCACCACGAAGAGCCAGATGATGAGCACGAAGCGCCCAAGAGTGCTCACCGTGTTCTCTCCTGCAAGCATTTCCTTTGATTAATACAGGGGATTTCAGCTAAACCAACAACATCACATTGTACTACTCACTGTGCGCGAAGAACATGGTGGAGAAGCTGAACCAGAACATGGTGACCATCTGCTTCCTGGGCGACCCCGAACTCCGGGTTGAAGCGGTGCTCCAGGATCCACACCACGGCGCCGACGAAGAGGAAGAAGGCGCCGATGATGGCCCACATCCCCGGCGTGAATGGCCGGAGGAAAGCCCACTCGTTGGAGTTCTTGGTCTTCACCGTGGACACGATCACCAGCCCGGACTCGACGTACGGCTGCGTGAAGTCCACCACCCGCGTCCGGTTCGTCACGATGGAGACGTCGCCCACCGCCGCGTCGAAGAAGCCGTCCGCCACCCGCTGCACCAGCTCGTTGTAGCTCGGGTTCTTCACGCCGTCGCCGAACAGGACGAACGACGCCGGCACCGGGTACGGGAGCAGCGCCACCGCCGCGTTGAACACGTCGATGCAGTAGCCGCTCACGCCGTCGGGGCTGGACCGGTCCTTGGACACGAACTGCTTGTACGTCGTCCGGTACGGCACGCCGATCCGCAGCGGCCTGCCGTTGTTGGGGAACACCCACCCGCGCGGCGTGGCCGTGGTGTCACCGGGCCAGATGACGCTGTACATTTGCTGCTTGGTCGCCGTCGTGCTGTTCGGCGGTGGCCCGCCGTCGGCGCGCAGGCTGGGCGCCGCCACCGACAGGCGCGTGTAGTTGGACCAGTAGGCGACGCGGCGGACGCCCGTGCCGCCGACGTTGAGGATCTCGTAGGCCGGGTTGACGAGGGTCGCACTCCCATCGGCGTCGAACTGGAACCGCACGCTGCCCGTGACGCCGGTGAAGTTGGCGAGCATGACCTTCCGGAGCAGCTGGTCGCCCTGGTCGAACACCTTGAGCGCGGTGAGACCCCAGCGCGCTGCCGTTGGCGTCGCGGATGTTGGGGTCGGTGGAGAAGGAGACGTTGGCGTCGTCGAGGAACTGGTCGATGGCGCGCGCCGCCATCCAGATGGAATCGTAGGCGAAGAGGCCGTACGCGTTGATGCCATTGCTGGACGGCTTGGCGGCGGCGGCGAACCTGGAGACGAGCGACGCCTTGGCGTCCGAGTCCGGCGTGTACTGGCGCAGCGTGAGGACGCCCTGTATATCGGACCTGGCAGCGGCAGCGGCAGCATCGATGGCGGCGGCGGCGAGCCAGTCGGTGGCGATCCAGACGTAGCCGGCGGCCATCATGTCGAGCGACCTCGCGGCGGCGAAGACGTCGAGGCCGGAGTCCGGGCTGGCGTGGACGACGAAGACGCGCGACTCCATCATGTTGGCGCGCAGCAGGAGGTCGGCGATGGCGGCGCGGTCGGCGCCCGGGCGGAACGCGGCCTTGTAGGAGAGCCTGGCACGGTTGGCCTGGAGCGCGTCGCCGAGCGCGACGACGCCGCCGCGGCCGTAGTCGCTGTCGACGTAGACGGCCGTGACCTCCCGCCAGCCGTGGTGCGCGACGACGTCGGCGACGGCGGCCATCTGGAAGCGGTCGTCGTGCGTGGCGCGGACCAAGAAGGGGTACTGCGCGGAGGCGAGCGCCGGGTCGGTGGCGGCGAAGGAGAGCAGCGGGACGCGCAGCTGGTTGGCCACGTGGGAGACGACGTGCGCGATGCCCGAGGATTGCGGGCCCACCACCGCCACCACCTGCCTCTCCATCAGCTCCAAGGCTGCGTGCATGCAGTGCAGGTCGGATTCAGGGGGGGGTCAGTCGTTGACTAGTGGTATTCCGGTTGACTTTTTAGTATTAGCAACAGTAACGATCAATGAAGCAGTCGTTGACTAGTGGATTGGATTGGCTGGCTGGGTGACTGTGACTCATCTCATCTGGTGATTTCTTTAACTGACACGCGCACAATTTAATTACAAAATCAAAAGGTTGACTCAGCTAGTATAGTAGTCATGTTTGTTGTTGCCATTATTCAACGAGTATATATATGCAAGCTAGGACGGTTTATTTGAAGAATATTGGAGCCTAACCTAGTTACATACTCCATGTACCTAATGAAACTCTGAATGTGAAAACTTGATATAAAAAAACATCTGAATGTGAAAAAGGAAGAACCGTGAATGTAAAGGTGTGGAATCTGCAATGCATCCCACCCATGAATGCAGTGTGAAAAGAGCAAGGAATACTTACAAGAGAAAGTAGTACTTATGCTTGATGCAATGAAGTTTAGAGAATGCAATGCAGGGAAGCAAGGAATGTAATGCAGACCAAAAAGTGAAGGAAAGGGGAGAGATATTTGTTGGCTACACACACCACAAATTAAGCCTTAAGGCCCACATGAGTGACATGATAATTTGGAGGGAGCTGGTGATTCAAGGCGTAATGACGGGGCAACCACCCAAAACAGGGGGCAGCATATCACATCACATCAAGATTCATGGCAATCACACCAAGGATGGAATGGAAACCACAATCCCCAATTGCCGTGAAAAGAATAAACAAATGACCTAAATAAAACAAAAGAAAGAAAGAAAGAAAAGAAATGACCTTGGATGGTGCCGACGAATCCGCTGCACTTGGTGTCCTGGAAGACGACGCTGAGGTTGGTGCCCCTCAGCACGGTGGGGTCGCCGTTGACGTCGTCGACGGCGAGCTGGATGGCGGTCCTGGCGGACCTTCCGATGACAGAGTCGAAGGTGAAGAGCGCGCCGATGGTGACGCTGGCCGGGCGCGCGGCCGCCACCTGCAGGGCGACCGGCCAGGCGGCGAAGAGGCAGAGCAACCGGAGGACCGTGCTGATGCTGGAGGAGGAGGAAGACGCCATCTCCTTGCCGTCCCCTGCTCCGGTGAGACCCGTGAGGGTGATAGAGGGCTTATGTCTGTCGCCTCAAGCAGCCCCTGACTCCGGTCCCGACATGGCAACGGCGGCCGGCCGGAGTCAGACAGAAAGATACGATTTTGGCCTTTTGGGGGTGAAAGGAAGGAAGAAGCGAGCACCGACGCCGACAGCACAAAAGAAAACTTGGCAGGCACCACCAGCACCAGTGAATGAAGAAGAAGAGGAGGAGGAGGGAGGAAAAGGAAGAATCAATCCAGTAACAAACAAGAGTAGCAGTGCTGCTGCCTATATATGTATATATATAAGAAGGAAAGAAAGAAAAAGGTGGGCTGGCACTGGACTGGACTGGAGAGGCTCCAAGAGAAGAAACTTCTAGAAAGAAAAGGTGGGGCTTGGAATGGATTCCATTGAGCTCACTGCAGAGAGGAGAGGAGAGAGAGCTCCCAGCTGATGGGGAACCCAGAACTGGAGGAGGTTGAGGAGAAGACTGCTTGATGTTGCTGCTGCTACACTTCAAAAAAAAAAAAAAAAATATTGCTACTGCTGCTTTGCTACTTGAGGTCTTGTTGCCTTGTTGGACTGGAACTTGATGCAGATGTAGACAAGGACGGAGAGAGACTGCAAGAGCAAGAATTCAATCGTTGCTGCTAGCAGTAGCAGGGGGACGGATCAGAGTAGCAATCAATCACAAATCAGAGCTCGATGTCACTCGGTTATTGCCAAAAACAAAGGGAATCAGAAACCACCTCCATCGTCGGAGGTGTGTAAAACATGCATGCTAGTGGGTAGGCCTCTCTCCACCAAGTCTTTTCTACCACCGGCCGGCTTCGAATCGGATTCTCTCATCGGTCGGTCTTACAATCGCGCTCCTCATATTCACCACACACATAGGGTCACAGTAAAAAAGAGGAGGCGGCTCCACTCCACGCACAACACAACACAAGCGAAAAAAGAGTGAAGTCAAGTCAAGCCACAACCTGTCCCCAGTCCATGATTATTCTAGTGCATATGTCATTAATATTCTGCTACAGCATGTATGAGTACGACCCACCCGGGCACCCACCCATGGTGCAGTGGTACTACTGTAAAATCATCAACTTGCAAAGCTTCCATCTGATACCGTCGCTGCCAGCCAAAAAAAAAAAAAAAGAGCTAAGTGTAGCTCAGATGGTTAGAATATTATCAAATTTGCTCATCTAAGTTGAAGCCAAGCATCTTCGGGTTACTGGTTTCAAGCTCATCTAAGTAAGCGTAGTAGGGTTAATTAGTATTTAGTTTTGTTCGTTTATTTTTTCGTGTGGGAGTATGTCTTTCTTCCTTCTTTTTGATCTGATCTGGGTTTTGTGGCAAGCGCATGTAGGGCCTGTTTGGTTTGCGGTCCGGCAAACTTGCCCGGCGCAGCGAAGATATCTCAGGCGTCCGATTTTCACCGCGCCTGGTCAAGATCGTTGCCTGGCGTGACCTCTGCCTGGGAGGCTTCAAACCAAACACGCCCTCAGAGTGGGAGGCGGAAGTAGAGTCGGAGCGGCGAGCATGTGCTCAGTTCTAGTTTGCATTTTTTGCTCTTTTTTTTTTCCTTTATCCGTCTAATAAAAATCTAGCAAAATCTATTTTGCTGCCTTCCACAAAAAGTTGAAGCCATAAATGTGAAAATTGTTGCTTATTTTAGAGACACAGGAATAAGCCCTCCTTGTTTTTTTAAAAGAAAAAAAAGAGATCTATCTATTTCCTAATATAATTTTTGTGGTAATGATGGATATAAATGTTTGGCCTATAGTATACAACAAATCTAGAACTACGATATTTGTGAAACAGATGCAGCTGTAGTATATTTATTTGTGTCATGTGCGCGCGTGTATTATTTTGTTACTCGTGTCCTAATCAATAGTAGTGCATTAGAGAATGGAATAAAACCTTGACAAACCGCCTCCAACCGCTTCTTCCCTCAGTTGTTCATCCCAACCAGACCGGCTTCATCACGGACCGGCTACAATCTGGGATAACTTCGCCCCTAGGAAGTGCAAATTTTTTTCTCTGGCTTCTCCACGGGCGCCGCCTGAGTTCCAACGCTCGCCTCCACCATTGTAACATGAGACAAGATGGGCAGTGCCCCTTCTGTGATGAGGAAGAAGACTACAGCCACCTCTTCATATCCTGCAGGCGAAGCTCTGACCTTTGAAATTTCATTGGTTGTGACCTCACTAGCCTTGCTGATCCTGACGACATCGAGTCTCTATGGTCTGACAATCCTTTCCAAGAACGCGACTCTCGGATCAGAAGCACCCTCCTGTGCTGCATCCTGTGGAATAATTGGAAATGTCGTATCAAAGATCTTTAGAGTGAAGATGAGTCCAATTCTGCTATCGCCCGCCGCTGTCGTGATGACCTCCGCCTTTGGTCCAATAGGTGTAATCGGCAAGTTGACAGAGACAAGCTTCACCTGACGATAGATCGTTTCTTTCCTTTGTAAACTAGTTTAGCAAGCTGACCGAGACAAGCGTCAGTTCTTTTACCTTAATCTGCATTTCGGTTAAAAAAACTCCTCGCCCGCCCTCAGTCCTGAAGGCACTGTTCGTGAGCCGACCCATGGGTGACGTGGTGACGGCCCATGGGGAACGGCACCGGTGTACAGGGGAGGGTAGAGAGGTTTGGGGTTTTTTTTTTAATCTAGTTTAGTTCTGTTTCCGTTGTCTCTTTTCTTCTTCTCCTTTTCCCTTCTACCCTCGGGCCTGTAAATCCATATGTATGTTATGTCTTTTTGATGAAATAAAAGTTCAGGCAGCCTCCTTGGTTGCCCTAGTTTCCTAAAAAAAGAGAGGGAGAGAGAATGGAATAAAATTAAGGTGCAATGCATGCATCTGGCCTCTGGCCGCATGGGGTGTACGTATTAGCAGTTTTAATTAATCTGCATATACTATATCGCATCCTACTGGCCGGCTGGAGCAAGGATACTTTTGTCTAGCTAATTGTTGAATGTGCAATGCAAGGGCGGAAAGATAATAATAATATTAATAATGCGCTTATATACGCTTCAAGTGTGGGGACGCGCAGTAGCTTAATTGCCTACTCCTGCTTAATTCCAACGCAATGCAATGCATCCCTCTGATGATGTTTTTTTTAAGATAATGGATTTTTTTGTCTGTTTCTATGCCAGTCACACTTGAACCATGTGCTGCTACCTAATTCCCTGTCGCTCGCTTAACTTGAGTCCAACAGATTTATTTTATGTTTTCAATGCATTGCAAACCTAGCTTAAATCTTGTGCTCACCTGTACCATGTATGTGTATACTACAGTACCTTGCTGGGTTTTAATTTGGTACGGTAGCTGACGGTTCAATTAAGTTCAGTCCAACAGATTGCACTAATCAGATTAATTAGTATAAACAAGGCACATTACTGAATTGAATAGCTAGTGGAACCAGGAATTCATGATCCATCCACCACGTGCCCCCATCTCCACCTGCTACCTTTATCTTGTAGCACGTACTACCTACTACTGCCTCTGCCGGCATGCATGCAGCTCAACAAAGTACAGAATCGTAGTGTCCTCTTCTACAGTGCTCTATCCGTCCCAAAATAAACGACGCTATGGGAGGCGTCTGCGGTCAAACTTTCTCAACTTTTCACTAAGTTTGTAGAAAATACGTGCAACATTTAAATCTTCAAATAAATTTGTTAAAAAACTAGACTTAAAGATCTTTCCGATGATACTAATTACTTAACATAAATATTTATATATTTTAATATATAATTGCCGGCATTTTAAAAAACGTTGACTCTTCGGGTACCTTTTTATTTTGGGACGGAGGGAGTATAACAAAAAAAAAAAGGAATAAAGAAAATCTCAACCGAAAAATAAACAAAGTACCGTAAACAGGAAGATATATAATGAGTCAACTCCGGCCGGGTCAATTAGTCTTGTGGGCTACTACTCATCATCACAAGCCACACCCACTTAGCCTAACAAAAACCGACACACAAGGACACGCGCGATAACTTCTGATGCTGCTGTGCGCTGTGCGCTAAGTTAGGTAAGAATAATTACTAGGGCATGTGGAGATATATGGAAGAATATAATATACATTATTGACTATATACATTGGAGATATGGAAGAATACAAATTACCCAACTGCATGGAAATGCATGGATGTACTTAGGGCATATGGAGGATGAACAAACCATGGTACTTGAAGGTGTTGCATGCATCGAAGGATTTGTGGATTTGACATTCACTTTTGTATTGCTTGGATCCCTGAATATATAATATCAGTGTTCTCCATAAGTCTCCCTATTCCAACAGCTACCTTTAGGAACTTCACTTTCTATTGAGTATAAGCTGAATGGCAACAAGTAAGCATTGAGTTATTATTTTGGCAGGAGTGAAATGCGCCATGGATCCTTAAACTTTTCCACACCACTAATCTGGGTCCATGAACTTTTATTTTGCTCATCTGGGTCCTTAACATTTCCCCCCGCTCGTCTGGGTCCAAAACCAAGTGTGGAAGGATTCTCCATAATTGGTTGCTTGGTAGGCAGTATTCCTTTTACCTTTAGGCACTACCAAAACCAAGTGTGGCCGAATTCTCCCCTCTTCTTAACAGAATTGAAAGAAGGTTAACATGAATAAGCAGGTTTCTCTCCTACCATGGTAGATTAATTTTGGTTTACTCGGTTTTTAGTGCCCTACCAACTTTCTACATGTGCCGTCTAAAGCTCCCACCACAGGTTATAAAACAAATTGACAAATATAGGAAACATGCTTTCTGGAGTAAGGGGGGCATTAATGGAAGAGGGAATTGCCTCCCACCACAGGTTATAAAACAAATTGACAAATATAGGAAACATGCTTTCTGGAGTAAGGGGGGCATTAATGGAAGAGGGAATTGCCTGGTGGCTTGGGAGACAACATGCAAAGCCAAAGAGGAAGGAGGTCTTGGAATCATAGATATTAAGCTGCAGAATAATGCTCTACTCTTGAAATTTCTTGACAAATTCTATAACAAGGAGTTGCCCTAGGTTAACTTGACATGGTCAAAGCTTTACAACAATCATCGACCCCCTCGCACTGTAAGCCCGGTTGGATTTTTTTGGTGGAAAAATGTTCTAAAACTATTTGAGGGCTTTCACCACTTGCCATCTCAGAAACCAAACCAGGGGGTCACTGCTTCTTTTTTGTCATAGGTATGGACCGACCATAACCAATCTCCCCAAAGAACTATACCCCCCACCTCCACTCCTTTGCAAAGAAACCAAAGTGCTCCATTCAAGTACTTTCTTGATCATGAAGTAGAATCAAATTTTATTCTACCACAATCCTCGATTGTAGCATCTGAATTACTTGACTTGGCTGCTAATATCAATGAGCTCAACATGGATGAGCTAATGACTCTTGGTCTTATAAATGGAGATCACCATCTTTCAAAGAAGAAAAAAGCTTACATCTTATTGCAAGAAAGGTCAAGAGCTTCTCCTCTTTTCTCCCCGCTCTCGTCATCACACAATTTGGGAAAACACAAGTTCTTCTTTTGGTTGTTGTTAAGAGACAGAGTGCTTATCATAAACCTACTTAGAAGAAAGCAAATGCATCTTGATGATTACACCTGCCCGCTATGCAACTCAGGGTGTGAAGAGACAAGCTTCCATCTCCTCTTTGAATGCAGCTTCAGTCAGCGAGTGCTAGAATTTCCTCTCCATTAATCGGGATTTAAGTCCGCCTCATCTTGACATGATGATTGATGCTAGACAAAATTTTGGAAGCATAGAGATTATAATCACAAACTGCCGGGCCATCCGGCTTATGAGAAATAGAAAGGTATTCGACAATGAGCAGGTCAACTTTCGTGAGCTAGAAAGCCAAATTCATGGAAGAGTTTGGTTTTATGTGTCAAAGCCGGACCCAATTACCGTATCCTTCTTGAAAACCCGAGAGGTAGCCTTAACTTGTAATGTTTTTTTCCTTTCTTCTCTTTTTGGGCTTGAAAGCCTTTTAACTTTTTCTCTCAGTACTTTTATTCTTTCATTTAATTGAAAAAAAAAAAAAAAAGGTAAGGGCTCCCCTGCCGATTCAATCAAAATCTAGGTCCAAAACCGTTCAAACTACCCTCCATGTGGCGATTTTGCTACAGTAACCATGGTTTTGTCTTTTTTCCTTTTTATTTAATTTTGCTAAATATTTGAAAACCCATAGAAAATCATAAAATAAAAATCTAATTTTGTTGGACTCACATGAGTAAATTTACGCCTTTGGGGCACCTGCACCTTCTTCGCCATCTGCCGGAGATGTGCTAGGGTGGGCCCCAAATGGCGGGGCTTCGTGTGGCCTCCCTCACTCACGCTAGAGCCGGCCAACGCTGCGGTGTCCCCGGTTCGGGTGGACCCGATGCTTGATGAGCTCGCGGGCTCTCTCGTCATGCCCCCGCCACCCTCTCTAGGGGTCCAACAAGTGTTGACGGATCCCTTGTTGCCGCCACACATGGTACAACTCAGCTTTGCGGATGCTCTTGTGTCGGAGGCGGCGGCTGGCCACGAGGAGGCGATGGTGGATCCAAACGAGGTGGTCATGCCCAGCACCACTGACGCCCTAGGCAGGTCGAGCCTTGGGTACACGCCGCCCCAAGCTAGGCCCCCGGCACGGATGGGATTGCCGAGGGGAGTCGTCACCCACACTCGCCTCGCCATAGCCAGCTACCAATGACGATGAGGAGCAACCTCCGACGCCGCCCGGCTTCATCGACTCCCTCCGTGCTCCCCTCGACCCCATGCTGCTCACCACGCCCATCCGCCGCGTTTCCCGCAGGATGAGCCCACCACTGGTCCCGAGGCGTAGTGTCCGCATCGCCGCGCTCTCCCATCGGCAGGAACCTAGGCCGGAGCTCCAGGCGAAGGTGCTGCTTTGTAAGTGGCGACGGATCCCCCCTTCGCCGGTTGCCCGATGCATCGCTCAATGAAGAATTTCACAGAGTGCGGCGAGCCTATTTCCTTGTCCAAGCGCGCAGGTCATACGCTCGCCACGAAGGAGTTGTACCCCATGAAAAAAATAGTGCGCTATAGCGTTGAAATAGCGCGCTAATAGCGGCCAGAAGCACCTGTCGTAATGCCAAATAGCACGCTAATAGCGTTTTGGCTAACCTCCCGCTAAATTCTATAGCCCGCGATTTTTTTCATGGGTTGTACCCGGAGCGTCGCCGCCGTGCGTCCTCCAGGCGCTTGTGAGCCGCTGTCCCTTCAGTTTGTAGGTGGTCTCATGGCTGGTTCCCCTTCTTTCTTTTGGGTTTTGTGCAGGCACTTCGCTTGTCTTTTGGGTTTTTGTTTTCTTTTGGCTCTTGGACTTAGTTTAGCCCTGCAGATCGCTGTGCTCGAGCCACGCTTCCTAGTTTTTTTTTTCTTCGGTTTACTTGTTTGGTCCTGTAATGGCTTTTAAACTCTCATTCTTAATGAAATACACGTGAAGTCGTGTTCTAGAAAAAAAATGTCATTTGACTTGATGAGATGTGATGAGCTATGCTATATATGCTGGACTATATCATTTAACTCGGACTACATTGCAATTTTAGTTTAACCTTGAATATTCATATTTGCATGCATAATTTAGATATGGTTCTTCGTAGTGAAATCATAAATAATATATCATGTGTTATGGTGGTGTTGCCAAATGCATACGTACAGACGGTGAAATTTTCACCGTGAAAATATGGAGTAAATGTCCTGATCTCAAAAAGTAGGAGAGGCCTTGAAATCAATTTGAGGGCTTCGTTGGAGTAAGGAGACGGACTTAAGCAAACAGGATATATCTGTGGTTGGCATCTGCATATATATGAGAGCTCGATCAGGCTGAGGTTGCGTACGTGAGAGCGGTCAACGGTCTTGGTCGCCTTGATTCCCTAGCTTCCGTGCGCGCGTGCGGACGGACGCCATGGCAATAGCCTGATGATAGCTCGTGCATGCATGCGGACAGAGAGAAACGCTCTCGCTTCACAAACAAACTCTCCCAATGGCTGGCGGGCCAACCACTGGTCTCCCTCCCTTCGTCCCCATGTCCTTCGCCAATCCATATGTATATAAATAGGCGTGTTCCTCTGCCCTTGCACGCCGATCGATCGATCGATCGGTTACTTTCCCTAGCTCGTCGTCAATAACCAGCAGACCACCAATTCAAACGACAAGCGCGCGGCCATGGCACAGGAGAGCAGCGACGTCGTCCTCAAGTGTGCCACCAAGGCCGCCACGAGCGATGAAGCAGACGGGGCCGCCGCGGTGGCGTCGCAGGGGCCGGCAGCCAGCGCCAGCGCCACCGCCACGCCTTTCAAGTTCAACGTGCACGCGCCGGAGTTCGTGCCCATGTCGCCCGCCGCCGCCAGCCCCATCGCCAGCCCCATGTCGGCGCCGGCGGGCGGCTACTACTCGCCCTTCATGCAGATGCAGCCGGGCCTCGCCCCCGCCGACTGGAGCTTCTTCCACGACCACGAGCCCGTGTTCTTCATGCCCGACTTCGCGCATGCCAAGTTCGGCGCGGCCACCGCCACCGCCACGGCCGCTGGCGCTGCTGGGAGCAACAGCGCCCAGGCCAAGGGAGCGCCACCACCACGGACGTCGCACAGAAGATTGTCAAGCAGGTAGGTGCCTTTTGCACTCTGATGCAATTGCAATGCAATGCATGCATGCAAGTGACCAACAACCTGGACGCATGCATAGGTTGAGTACCAGTTCAGTGACATCAACCTGGTGGCAAACGAGTTCTTGCTCAAGATTATGAACAAAGACACAGAAGGCTATGGTAAGAACCAGCTACGAGATACTAGGTCCTCGATTAGAGAGAGATTGTGTCACAATGTTAGTCAGACTGATCAGAGACTAGATAGCAGGCCAATAATGTTCAGCTGAGGCTGCATTCTCAGATTAACTGATGGAACAATGAACCTTGTTATTGCATTGTATTGTGCAGTTCCCTTGTCAGTGATTGCATCCTGGAAGAAGATCAAGTCCCTTGGGGCAACCAACCAGATGCTGGTGAAGGCTCTTCGCACCTCCACAAAGCTTGTAAGCAGCAGCAGATATCTGTCAATGTGAAACGAAACCATGGTAGCTTCGCATGTTGATCAAACTATGAAACTCTTTGGTTCCTTTGTGCAGAATGTCAGTGATGACGGCAAGAAAGTCCGGCGCAGGCAGCCATTCACAGAGAAACACAAGGAAGAGCTTCAGGTCAGTCATTAGCTTGGCTTCAACTTCAACCGTGTCATACTGTCCTCCTATCCTATGCATCTCTGAATTCTGATCAGCATGCAGTATATAAACAACAACAATACACAACTGAAACTCGTGTTTAATCCTGCACGTACGCAGTCCCGCATGATCATAGCGGAGAATTTGCCAGAGGACTCGTCTAGGAACAGCCTCGAGAAGATCTTTGGCGTTGTCGGAAGGTCAGCAATATAAGGCACACAAACTCAAACTGCACACACCACACATAGCACACATGCAGCTCACACTGACAGTAAAGCATGCATGTAAAAGATGAACTAACACTGAGTGCATGTACCTGTTGATGCATGCATGCATGCAGTGTGAAGAACATCAAGATATGCCATCCACAAGAGCCTAGCACTGCAAGGGCTTCAAAGTCTGACACGCTAGTGAGCAACAAGGTATTTCATTCTTGATTCATTCATTCAAATGCATTGTTATTATATAAACAACAGGAAGTTCACTAATACTCTTTTTACCTTTTCTTTACATTATCTTATCCTAAATAAAAGATGCACGCACTTGTGGAGTACGAGACGTCACAGCAAGCTGAGAAAGCAGTGAGTACCTAGTAACTAATTTCCAGGAACAGGAATCTAATTAACTTGATTACCTTTGTTGTATATATATTATCTATGTGTACCATGCATATACCAGGTGGAGAAGCTGAATGACGAACGGAACTGGAGGAAAGGGCTCCGTGTGCGCACAGTGCTCAGGCGCTCGGTTTGTTTGTTTTCATGCATTTCCCTCCTTCATCTGCATGTCTGAATTCATTCAGTACAAACTAACAATGCAATACATGCATGTTTTTTCAGCCCAAGTCAGTGATGAGGCTGAAGCGTGCAGACTTCGACCACTTTGTGGGCTCCGACGACGACTCCCCGCACTCCTCCCAGATGTCATCCGACTCCCCGACAGCAGACTACTCTTCACCTTCAGCTGCTGCTGCCGCCGATCCGGCGGCGGCGGCCCATGGTCACGCTCACATCCAGCAGCAGCAGCATCAGGAGGATCAGCAGCAGCAGCCGCAGCCGCAGCAGAATGGTGGCGGCAACAAGCAGAAAGGGTGGGCTCGGGGACGAGGGACGACGAAGCTGCACATCACGGCGCCGCAGAGCCCCCAGTCGGCTCCGGCGGGCATGGCCGGCCACTTCGACCCGTCCAGCCCCCGCACGTCGTCGTCGTCGTCCCAGAAGCAGTGTCCGTCCAGCCCCGGCAGCAGGCAGCAGCAGGTGTCTGCTGCTTCCTCCCAGAAGTGCCCCTTCAGCCCCAGGCAGCATCAGCCTCACCCTCCGCAGGGCCCCAGGATGCCCGACGGCACGCGTGGCTTCACCATGGGCCGGGGCAAGCCGCCGGCGGCAGCAGCACCAACGTCGCCGGCAGCAGCAGCTGCGCGAGCGACTCCTGCTCCTGTCCTTGTTTAGTCACTTTTTCACTTCCTCCTATTTCATTTTTTTTTTCTTCTTTGCATGTCTGTTTGGTTAATGCATGAACTCTGTATCTCCTCTACAGAGAGATACAAGCGGTTGAGTTTTTTTTTTTTTTTTAATTAAGGTTGTTGTTTAAATAAAGTTGCCTGGCTGCTGCTGCTGGCATACTGATGACGGACGGACTATATAGATAGATAGAATAGAAAGGTGTGTGTTGGGACTATACAAATATGTACTGTATTCTTGTTGCCTGGAACAGTGATCAACTTATTATTCCCTTTAACAATAAAGAATTACCATTCCAGTGTTTCACCTTATTCATCAACAAGATAACAGTGTGCATCATGCTTTGGGTCCGAGTGCTGAGTGCATTGTTGACCCAAATGCCATGCTAGATCATATCTATTTAGCTATCTAATAATACGGTGCATCACTGAAGGTGCACAAGAATTGCACTTTATCTTAGGCCCTGTTTGGTAGAGCTCACAGCAGCTTAATATAAGTGATTTTTGTTTTGCCAAACACTTTTTCTTTTCAAAACAGCTTCATTCACGAAGTTGTTTTTTCCCTCCTCTCATAAAGGGATAGGTTGAAGTGAAGCTAAACAAAAAAAGTAGATTTTCACATCTCTCTCCCTCATTTCTCTCTATAAACCATGCATGAGTGGTTGGTGAAACTGTTTTGCCAAACACTTTTTCCAAAAAGATTAGCTTCACCTAGAAAGTTGCTTATGAAGCTATTTAAAAAAACAATATCACTGGAGTTGTGCCAAACGGGGGCATTAGTTTTTCTATATTCAGTTTATCCAAAGTGCAAAATTGCTACATATGAGCTTTTCTCCCATTCATTGTTCGAAATTACTCACCTTAGAAAATCCTATTTTGCTCTGTCAAGGAATTCCCATACACTTTATCTTGGCCTCCCTCCCTACTTGCAAAACCCTACTAAGACAGAGTTTTTACCTCTAATTGATAATGTTGCAAATCTCACCTCCCATTCCTTAGCTTTGTTGAGCCAAGCTGGGCATCCGGTTCGAGTAGTGTTGACATCTGTTGAAAACAATCATCAAGGTTTTCTTTGGAAAGGTCATGAACAGATTAATGGGGGTAGCAATTGACTTGTGTCTTTTTGTAGCACCAAAGATTGTGGAGGAGTTCGCTGTTATTTTATAAAATTAAATTAAACATACATGGGAGTTACATACTAACAAAGAGGAGTACAGGAAATTCAACCGAAGGTATGTAGCCAAAGATGCCAAACGCAAGAGGACTAAAATCCTCCTTGAACCGATATGATCAAGAAGGCACCCCAGATGCAATATCCCACTTTTTCAAGATGGTGTTTGGTTCTAGATCTAGAACGACTAGAGTCAATGATGTCCCATTCCAGAATATACCCCCAAAATGTAGAATGACTCCGCCCTAGAAACCTAACATACAAAGTCAACAACCCAAGTGTGACGAGCACTGCGTGGGCACGTGTGAGTGCGAAAAAAAAGGTGTCATGTGAGCATCGGTCACCGGTTGCAAGCACGACAGGTTACACTGGATAAGAACCATGATTAGCGACAAATGCCGGAGGGCGGCATGGACCTAAGGTTGGAAGTGGGGCATGCTAAGAGGGTTTGAGGGTGGCGAGCTAAGATTGATGATGTCGGCAAGGTCCTAAGCCCGAGTTGACGAGGGAAGATGAAATATAGAAGAGAAGAAAACACTACTCTAGAAAGCTTTTGCAAGACGGTAAAAAACGATTCTATGAGGTGGGCAAAGCAACCGCCTCCATTGAAACGTCTATGCTAATGTAGACATAGAGGGTGGGGGGGCAAAGTGCCTTCCTTGATTGATAGATTAATAGAAACTTAGAAAGTCAGATGTCTTGCAAAGGCTCGTCTTGTAAACTTATTTTTATAGTTGTGAAATAAAAATTATGTTGATATACAAAGCCCATGTGTCATACTGTCTTTCTATTTTTCAATGTTGACAAAACACACACGAGCTATTTCTCAAGAAAACAAGAAACTAAACTGGCCATTTCTCGGATTTTTACGGTATGTCCTAAGCAAATGGTACCTATGATTTCTCTTGGGTCAAATGTTGATCCTTCTCCCTGGCTCCAGCTGATGAGGATTAGGAATTAGGGAGGGTAGCTAGGATTAGAGGCCGAGAGAAAAGCACACCATGTCAGCCTGGCAGGTGGACCCCAGTTACCCGGGTGAGAGGCAGAGCAAAACGGAAGGAAATTGCTAGTAAAAGTAGGCAGGAGGGGACACGTGGAGCCGACGTGTGGCGGCGCCCAACGCAATCTCATCTGCTGACGCAGCGCTGCAGAAAACAATGCCACCGCCCTGGCCCTCACCCTCACTGTTGCCGGGCCCCAGCCGCCGCGCACGACCGAAACACACTGACGCGTGGGCCCACCGCCTTTTCCCTTGTTTGCTTACCTTTTTTTTTCCCTCTCTTCTGCGTGTCTTGTTGCTCTTCTTCTTCTCCCTTGCGGGTTGGGGGCGCAGCGCAGGCAGGAGAAAGCACAAGGGCGAGGGAGGAGAGAGATGGGGAGGGAGCTGGCTTCCTCCTTCGCTACTGCCGCCTCCACGGCGGGGGCGGGCGCTTTCTCCTCGGCCGCCGCCATGTACGCGCTCCGGGGCTGGTGGGACGACGTCAACGAGTCGCCCCAGTGGCAGGACGCCGCCTTCTTCTCCCTCGCCGCCGCCTACGCCCTCGTCTCCGCCGTCGCACTGGTAAGCTTACCAGCCCTCTCCCTCTCTCTCTGCCTCTTGCCTCTTGGGGACATGCCGACAGGGCAGCGCGGGGACGGGGTGGTTACTGCTTCATCTCAGCTGCCGATTGGTGCCGCGCCTGCTGCAAAAACCAAATCTCTTCTGCCCTCCTGCCGCCCTACGCCCTCCTGCTTCTAGAGAGGAGCAAGAGGCACCGGCCAATTTGGACTTGGGGGCTGGATTGGATCCTCACCTCTGCCCCCACTTGCAGATTCAGCTCATCAGGATCCAGCGCCGGGTGCCCGAGTTCGGATGGACCACGCAGAAGGTCTTCCACCTCATGAACTTCCTTGTCAATGGGGGTAATTAAGCATCTCCTCTTTACTAATCAATGTGCTGCTTCATTCTCGATTCAGTTGCATACCCTTTTTCATTCATTCATCACTAGTATGCTGCTCACCTAACTAACTCGCTCTTCCTGCTGCAGTCCGTGCTCTGGTATTCGGCTTCCATGCCCATGTCTTCCTCCTTCGCACACAAGTAAGTAAGATTATACCTCTGCTCCATGAATATCGATCGATGCACGGTCAAGGTTCACTTTCCCTATTCCACCTCAACATCTTCACCTTTTGCTTCCACAGGTATACAAGTTGGTGCTGCTAGATCTCCCCGGGTTGTTGTTCTTCTCCACCTACACCCTGCTCGTGCTCTTCTGGGCAGAAATATACCATCAGGTGCCTTCCGTTTTTAAATCCTCTCCATTTTTTATTTCATTCTTATTACATCAGGAAAGCAAAATCGCAAACAAATGATACGAGCACAAATCTTGGGTTGCGTTGCAGGCTAGGAGTCTCCCAACAGACAAGCTAAGGCCTGCATACATTGCCGTCAACGCCATCATATATGTTGTTCAGGTCTTTTCATCTCTTACTTTCTCATCATCATTCAATAAAGTCGTCATCGCTTTCTTCCTGTCCGTGCAATTTCTCTGTGTATATAACTTATTGGATTTCTTTTCTGAGGATTATAAATTACCTTTTCCCAACTTTGACTCCGTACCTCTGCTTGTACATCTGGACAGGTTTGCATATGGATATACCTCGGAATAAATGATAATGCTGTCGTTGAGCTGGCCAGCAAAATATTCATTGTAGCTGTCTCCTTCATCGCGCTTCTTGGCTTTTCAGTATACGGTGGAAGGTAACCAAATGTTCAGTGTCTTTTCCTATCGTACTCACTTGCAACCCTAGTTGTGTATTGTCTTAAAAAAAGCTGCTGTTGTTTTACTTCAGGTTATTTGTCTTGCTGAGACGTTTCCCTATTGAATCTAAGGGTCGGCAAAAGAAGCTTTATGAGGTGATTGCAACCCTGCAACAACTACCTTATCTGTTCAACTGCCCATGAGGAGGCTAATGTAGAATTAGAAAACAAATCGCTGACCCTAGTATGCTGTCACGACACAGCATTTGGTTGACACTGTCACTGACTATGAGTTACGAATATCATACTTATAAAAATGGAAATTGAAATGTGTTGAATGTTAAATTCTTTTTGCTATGTTTGCAACATCTTTTTTTTTTTGGAGCTCCATAACTGCAGCTAAATCTTGTATCAATTGGTCATTTGTCTAGTGACTAACTAACTACAGTATATAATATCTCTACGTATATATATATTTTCTCTCAAGATCATTGCCACTTACATTATCACAAGAAACTCTGCATAGAATTTCCATTTGTATCGTTTGAAAAAGGTAGTATTTTATTTACTATCTGTATCCTTTGTACAAAAAAGACAATCTGGTATCCTTTGTAACGAATTTAGGTCTATTTATTACTTCTTCATGTAACAATATGACTGTTCAGAACTGTGGCATCTCCATAATTTCCATTCTGATGTTGCATCTTTTAAAATGTCTCAGGTTGGGACTGTGACAGCAATTTGTGTTACCTGCTTCCTGATAAGATGTGTTGTGGTGAGTATTTTGTTCCCACTTACTGATTGGCTAATCTTAGTTATTCCTTTGGTTGGCCGAAAGTAGATCTATGATGTTGACCTGTAGTAAACTACACCACATGGGATGCTTTATGCTGTTTTGAGAACTATGACAAAACAAATGAATTTGTAGTTTGCAAATTCTCTTTAAAGAAAATCCACCCCACATGTATATGTATATGTATATAAATCGTGCAGGGTTTTTATTCTGATAGCTGCTACTTATGTGCACTGATGGTAGGTGGCGTTATCTGCATTCGATGCCGATGTATCTCTGGAGGTTTTGGATCATCCGATCCTAGACTTCTTCTATTATATGGTAAAAGCACCAACACTGCCTTGTGCTCGATTATTGTAGCATCTTCTCATCCTCAGGATTAAATGTTCTTATGAATGTTCTCAATTGTACAGTTCGCGGAGATACTGCCTTCTGCGCTAGTTCTCTTTGTCCTTCGGAAGCTTCCTCCCAAGCGGGTATCGGCGCAATACCACCCTATTAACTAGAGAGCTTTTTGTTTTATGAAGTCCGGATAAGCTGAAACTGCTGAAAACCTATATCCGGTTGTAGTCGAATGCTTTTGCTTGTGCTGCTATGTTTATGGAAGCATCAACATCATCATCATTCTATATGCCAAAGTGTTGAGTGGTGCTAATGAATTTGACGACTCCTTTTGTGGTTGCATCTCCGAGTTGTTATTTGGTCGGTTGTGCTACTGCTACCCGGAGCATGACCTGACATGACATCTGCAGCAGTACCATACCATACCATTATTTGAATTGCATGTGCATTCTTGACGCAAATAAGGCCAATTATTTGTTGCCATGTTGGCTTCAGTGATGTTTACTTGTGTGGTAATTGTATTCTTGAGTGGATCTGAAACTGAATAAACTGTGCAGTAAGCCAGTAATGCTGTTACACATTGTAAATTTGAGGGGTAGTTTAGGTAGGGTTATTATTATTATAGTTTTGGTACTAATTGGATTGTTCGGGCAATAAATTGATTTTGTATGCTTGCTTGAGAAATGATAAAAGAACACTAGTGATAATACTGGTGGTTTTTGGGCGGGAGCACCAGAGCCATCTTGTGGGCCTGACAGGCCACCGAGATTCGAGACCTTCAGGAGCCCGGCGGCAGCTGCAGGTCCGCCGCGGCTGTCTTCTCCAGCATCTCCACAACCGTGCTCATCGTCGGCCGATCCTGCGGCGAGAGGCGGATGCACCAGAGGCCAACGATCACCAGCTTCCTCACCACCTCCTCCGCATCCGGTCCACTGGCGGCTGCTTCCGCGCAGAAGCGGTCCAGATCTCGGTACAGCCACTCAGGGAAGTACCTGGTGCCGGCGGTGCTCGCCGTTCCGGTTCCGGAACCATCGTCACCAGACACGCCACCACTGCCCGGCGTGCCTCTGGTGGCGCCGACCATCTCCAGCACCATCATGCCGTAGCTGTACACGTCGGACTTGCTGGTGACGGCGGCTCCCGCGTGCCTGGAGAAGACCTCCGGCGCGATGTAGCCGGCGGTGCCCCTGGCCCCGGCGATGGACACGGCGATGGTGCTCTCCTTCTGCGGGCACAGCTTGGCCAGCCCGAAGTCGGAGATCCTGGGGCGGAGCTGCGCGTCCAGCAGGATGTTGTGGGGCTTGATGTCGAAGTGCACGATGTGGGCGTTGCAGCCGCGGTGGAGGTACTCCAGCCCACGCGCGATGCCCACCGCCACGTCGAACAGCTGCTCCCACCGCAGACACCACCGCCCGCCGCCGTCGCCGACGGCGTACCTTTCGAGCGAGCCGTTGGGCATGTACTCGTAGACGAGTCCCCTCCTGGATCCCTCGAGGCAGAAGCCCAGCAGCGTCACCACGTTGACGTGCGACGTCCGGCTGATGCTGGCCACCTCGTTCACGAACTCCTCGCTATCCACCTTGGCCTCCTTGAGCATCTTCACCGCCACCTCGCGCCCGTCCGGCTCCGGGAGCCTGCCCTTGTACACCGTGCCGTTGCCGCCTTGTCCCAGCTTGTCGGCGAACGACTTGGTCATTCGCTTCACCTGCGCGTAGCTGTACCGCCGCGGGTAGTGGTGCTGCAGCTGCAGCAGGGACTCCGTCCTCTTCCTGCTGTCCGCCCTTCGTCGCTTCTTCCATAGCCAGAAACCTCCGGCAACGAAGATGCACAGCAACGCCGCCGAGCCCAGCGCGCCTGCTACTATGTCTGCGATGCGAGGCCGGGCATCATCAACAAATTACAGAGCAAAGCTAGGAGAATGCTTCATCGTCAATGGATGCTCATGGATTGATAGATCGGTACTCACAGATTGTTGTCTTTCTCCTTGTCCTCGAGGAGCTCACCGCGCCTCCTGACGGTGCCTCCGGAGGCGGCGGTTCCACCAGCGGCGCCATGGACGGCGGTGTGCCAGGCACGATGGCCATGAACTCGTAGCGCAGGTAGCAGCTGGCCGCGTTGATGCGGACGCCCTCCATGCCCGCGCAGCAGACGCCGAGCCGGACCACACGTTCTCCGCCAAGCAGCGCCGGCACTCCTTGCCGGTCAGGTCCTCGGTGCACTGCGCCAGCCCGTGCAGCGTCGCGTTGGCGGTGACCCGCTCGTCGTCGAACGCGAACCGGCTCGGCGACGCCGCCGCCGCCGCGAGCATCCGGTCGTTGAGCCTCTCGCGCGCCGCCGCGAGTCCGGATGGGTCGGAGAAGTTGTTGGGGTTGGGCACGTCGAACCAGCGCGTATTGGACAGGTCCGTCACGCCGAAGAAGGTGGCGTTGTCGTAGCGCACCAGGCACTGCGGGTACCAGAGCACCATGTCCCTGCTGCTCGCGCACCGCGTCCCGGGCAGCTCGCCGGCCGCGGCGGCGATGCAGGCGGCGCAGTCGGACGCCTCGGCGTCCGCGAGGCACGTGGCGAGGCCGTACACCGTGTCCTCCGGCGCGTCGCCCACGGCGGCGAAGGTGGCGTTCAGGAAGCTCGCGTTGACGGCGACCATGTCCTTGAGGGAGTCCCGGAAGCGGAGGAGGTTGGACTCGAAGGCGGGCCCACGATTGGAGGTCGCAGCAGAGGTGGAGCAGCCTGCGCAGGCGTACCTGCCATTGGCCTTGGTGCCGCAGAGGTTGGGCGGCGCCGCCTGAGGGTGCACGCCAGGGGCAAGGAGGAGGAAGACGAGGACGACGGAGACGGTGACCAGGGCCATGGGGATCGAGCTACGACTCCTAGAGTATGTCCTATCTTGACGTTGCTGCTGCGAGTGCTAGGCAAGGTAACGGCGAGTGGAATCAGAGAGCGACAGCCACGGCAGCAGGTTGACTGGAGGAGGTCAGGGTTAGCCAGGTCAGAGGAGCCGGCCGGTTGCCAGGCAGCTGGCTCATGCCCCACACGGCATCGCTTCAATCTGGAAGACTGATGGTCTACAGAGAGGAGTAAACAAGAACCACCAGTACTATCACTAGTGTTCTTTTATCATTTCTCAAGCAAGCATACAAAATCAATTTATTGCCAGAACAATCCAATTAGTACCAAAACTATAATAATAATAACCCTACCTAAACTACCCCTCAAATTTACAATGTGTAACAGCATTACTGGCTTACTGCACAGTTCATTCCACTCCTCAAGAATACAATTACCACACAAGTACTCCATAAACATCACCGGGGTCCTGAAGGTGACAGGCCCACAAGATGGCTCACTTGCAATTCACTAAATTGGGCTCTGCTACTCCGCCCACAACACATGGGACATTTTACTGTCCGAATTTGCATGTATATATAGGTAAATAGAAATAACTAATGACGTCAGCTATATGGTCTAAAGTTTTAATAGTTTACATTATTAGCTAACTAAACTCTAGACAAGAACCCAACTGGTGGGACCAAAACAATCCCCACCTACTTTCATTTCACAGATTCTGGCGAACCGGTGGGTGAAATGGTGCGGGGCACCAATTACAAACGCGCCCCCTTGAAGGATAGAAATACAAGAGGGGGAGAGAGAAAAATTACAATGTCACGACACATAACAGCAACACCATACAACAAAGGGTAAACCTAGACTAAGCCGAAAGTCATTAAACGAACGTCGATTTTGCGCCACCGCCGAACAGCATACTCACCGGTTTCACCGTGGCCCTTGTGCCCTGCACCACTCCTCGTAGCTACGCGGCACCACTGCTGCTCTCCCTCTTAGGAGCGGAAGTAGCGAGATCAACAGTGGAATGAGGACTAAAAAGTGGCGACGAACCCGTTGGACCCAAGATCACTAGACACGGCAACCTCCCTTCAAGCCGATGGGGACATCCTCCGACACATCCGTGCCCACGTATCACCATCCAACGCCGTCCAAGGGAAGAAAACCTTGGAGGAATGGCGGCGGTGGAAACTCCACCCGGCATTTGATTTTTGCCACCACCAAGGAGAGCGCCGACGGAGCGAGACGCCCGAAGTGGACACTCGTCGAGAAGGCCGACAACGACCGGCGAGCCAAGGCCGGTCTCACCCAAACACATCAAGAACAAAAGAGCTAGGATGGATGAGGAGAGGATAGGGAGATCTCAAAGAGGCGACAAGGACATGGGTGGCTGCAAAGGAAACGACGCCTTCAACAAGGAAGGTGACACTGTCGTAGGTCGGAGCAGGTGTAAATGTAACCTCCTAAATTACAGGGGCCCACATGCACTTATCATCGTCATTAAGACCTCGATCATTATGCACGAGTTCCCAATAATCTAGAAAGTGCTATTAATTTTCCGAACAGGGATCTCATTAACAAGTCACTCCAAGTATTACAACACTTTATTCAAAATACATCGAGTAAACGGCGGAAGGATTACATAACCATAAGTTTACAAACCATTTGTTCAAATACTCAAACTTAAGTATCATTATTACAAGCCCGATATTATTGGAGTAACTTTATACATATAAACACCGACAACCCTGCCCGAGGGTTCAACTCTACTAGTCCTCTTCTTCCCCGGTACACCGTCATGCGGCGGGACCAAAACAAGCCCGCTCATGACCGGCTCCCGCAACAAGGGTCAAAGAACCCCGAGTGCGGGGGTACTCAACAAGACTTACCCGACCAAGAAAAGAGGAGAAGACTCGGGAATGCTGGTCTTAGGAGTCAAGGTAAGGCTTTAGCAAGAATCAAAGACTCTTTTTGCGTAAAAGCTTACTAAAGTGTATCCTTACTTTCAATATTTTTAAATCAGATTAGTAACTCTTATACTCTAGGTTATCCTATTCTAGAGTAAACATATTCTCTTATTCCAACTCTCTTTTCTCAAAAACATATTCCATCATTTACTACGATGAATGGGCGGAAGAACAGTCTCCATAACCGAAAGCAACGGCGATTCATGAATCGATTATACCCAAAAACTGGGGATCCCTAACCACACGACATATGTAGCACTTAAGCTTGCATATATCAACCTTCTTTCAGATTTGTCCAAAACGGGACGAGGCCTGCGCCACCCGAGACCGCGCACCCCACCTCCCTACCCCGTCCTATTGACGCTTGACCCGGTAGGGTGGGTACACGCTACTCCCGCCATCTCTCCACTCCCAAAGCGTGGTTGCCATTCCCGATTTGGCTCCACCAAGATCCGAAGCCACGGAGTATGTGGCTAGTTAGGGTCGACCGATGCGGGGTGATCGCCCGACGCGTGCCTTTGCCGAAGGCCTCAGGCGTACTTTCGTTCAAAAGCCCGAACTTAACAAGCCAAACAACGGGCGGTCCTTAAACGACCAACACGGGACAAGCACGGCTAGGTATCCCGCCGGCTTTCAACCTACGTCCCGTCCGATCTCAAATTCATCACTACATCTCTTTCTTTTTCCGAAAAACAGTACCATCTTCTCAAATAAATCATTTTGATGAAAAACTTAACTAATTAAGCGGGGCTAAGCTTCACTAAGCATTTTCGAAATAAAACGGTTAACAAGGACGGTATTGCAATAAACAAGGATGGTAATGCAAAGAATTAGGTTATTACTCAACTCCTAAAAACGTAATGCAACATAGTATAAACATAAGTGATATAAAACTTTTAAAATATCAAGGAAAGGTGTAATGTAACCGGGGCTTGCCTTCGTTGACGGAATAAGCTAGTTCTTCAGAAAACTTCGAGAAATCCGAACCCGCTTCCACCGGATACTGTAACCTCCTCGAGAGGCGGCTCGGACTTGACACTCTCGATCTCGTTCACTACATGAAATAATGTATGCCTCAACATGATGCCATATATTTAAATATGATGCTTGCGGGCGCATGAAATGATAAACAAGAACATGATTTACTTCACGATAAAGTTGCAACCCAACAAAACCAACTTGTTGAACTACTCTAAAGATATCATCACCATTGCCTAAGGAGTTCTCAAGGACCACTTGATTGTGATATGATCCAAGTTTCACAAAACAACCCAAAAGTCACACAAAAACCTAAGTAATTAGTCACTAAACAATTTATATAACATATAAAATAAAAGAGCTCAAGATAGAAAATAATTTAAACATTTCAAAACGACTCCAAACTTTTTTATACAAGTAGGACACATCATAAAACAGTACCAAAATAAATTTCATGATTTTTGGATAAATAAAATAATTATTAAAAATCAAGGAAGATGCATTTTTCAATTAAAATTTGTATTTTTAAATCATGCAAAAACTACTCAAAATCAAAGTTTCAAATTTTTCATGGATTCATATACTCATAAGAAGCTTCCACAAAAATTTTCAGAATTTAAGGAGCTATTTTCAAATTTCTATGAATTTTGAAAGAATCGAAGACTATTCAAAACAAAGGAAATTAGATAAATCAAGATTTAAAACAAAACAGACCCTCAGGCCGAAACCGGCCCAACATCCCGCTGACGGCGACAGATCGTGCGGCCCAGCTCACTGCTACAATGCAGGCCGGCCCAACCGCCCCGCCGCCGATCGCGGCGCGGCGCCGGCGTTGATCGGCGAGAACTTCGCCGGCGACGACCGGGCGACGCTGCTTGGCTCTACGCGACCCCCCTCGACCTCAGACACGCCGACGCCCAAACCCGACACCTAAGGCACCGGGGCACATGACCACCGACGGCCATGGCGGCACGGCGGCGCGGCCATGCGGCGGAAAGGCTCACCGGAGCCCTCCCCGACAACGACAAACTGCGGCAACGGCTCCAAAGACCTCCGTAGGGTCCTAAAACCCCGGCTAAACGAACCCAAACCGACCCTAACTAGGACGCTCGCCGCGACGGGCGGAGCGGGAACGCCGGCTTCGTCGGGCGGCAAGCGTGTTCCGGCGGCTACGGCGCACTAAACAAAGAAACCGATGACACCCTCGTGACCAGACCTCGAAAAGATGACGGTGCTCACGTTGGTTGGGATGGAGACAAGGCGGAGGGTGATCGGCGACGAGAGCAAATGCGGTGATGAAAGACGGTGGCAACGACGGCGTTCTCCAGCCGCTCCTCGTGGGGCAAACACAAAACCGACGAGCGCATCATGACCACGCGTCAAGGCGACTCCAAAGCTCTAGATGGTTTTCATTGAAGCTCACGAGAACAGTGACGACGGGTAAACTCGACTACAGGCGGCGCTCCCCGCCGGGCCGTGAAAGAAGACGACGTCGCACGGCGGCGCCGCTACGATACGGGACTAGGGCTAGCTCAACCGACGCCAGGAAGGAAGCCGCGAACACGATGGCTAAGTTAAATGGACGGATTGGAGCTTGAGGACGACGGCAAAGGAAAGGGGCGGAGGCGGTTTCCTCAAGGCGCGTGAAGGAGAAAGAAGAAGGAAGAACGGCGCCGCTCCAAGCTTTATAGGGCAAAGGACCATCGGACACGTAGGCGGGCGACGTCGCGAACCCGTCCATGTAGCTGGTGACGCACGAGGACGGCCGAAGGCGCGAGAACGCCACGGCGACGGCCTACGACCGCCGGTATGGAGGAAGAACAGGCAAATCAGCATTCACTTTGTTAACCCTAAACTCTATCTTCTCTGAATTTCATCAAATTCTCCTCAAATTTGAACTGAACTTCAAAAATTCCAAAAAGTGACTTAGGCTAAATTTTCAAGATCTACAAACTCACTTTTTGAAAGTTTTTGCAAATTTTGCTTAGATTTTGAATTAGGGTTTTTAAATCAAAAGGAGACAAAACCCTAGTTTTGGTGTTTTCAAAATTACTCTAAATTTTTGAACTAAACTTTGAAAACTCAAAATACCAACTTTGTTCAACTTTGAAAACTCTACAAAATTGCTTTAATAACCATACCCAAATTCTTTATAAATTTTGAATAAAAGAAAAGGGGTAAAAGAAAGAATGGAATTTAGGGTTTTTCGGAGTTCAATTCAAATTTGAATTTGATTCGGTTTCAGATTCCCAACCTATACTATCCAACCCTCATCCAACATCACACTTAGAATCAAAAACATAAATTAACATTAAATCACTCTAAATTTTCTTAAGCACAAACATTCTCTAAAATATAAACTCATTTTAATTTCAATGCATTTCAAATTTTCTAATTATACATGCTTTATGATAAACATGATGACATGGCAAGATTTTAGTTGAGTAACACCGGGGGTGTTACAGTCTTTCCCCTAAAAGAAATCTCGTCCCGAGATTTAAAGCTCTGGGGTTAAGTAACGGCAAAGGAAATGTGTCAAGCAAACACATCTCGAACTAGTTCATAAAACAAGTAGGGTTTTATCTAATATAGGCTACAAGAATCTTAAAAGACAAACTATACCGAGGAAGGGGATTATAACCTAGATAGAAGCAAGAAATTCGGGAAGTGCTCTTGCGATATATTCCTCGACTCCCATGTAGCTTCTTCTTCGAATGTTGGTTCCATTGGATCTTATACCATTTGGTTGTTCTTCTACGAGTGACACGATCTTTTCGATCAAGAATTTGAACAGGGTATTCTGAATAGACTAGATCAGGTTCAAGTGCAACTCCTTCAATATCAACCACTTGATCGTGTACTCGAAGACATTTCTTCAATTGGGATACATGGAACACATTATGCACAAATGAAAGGTGTTACGGTAACTCCAAACGGTAAGCTACTTTTCCACATCTTTCCGTAATCCGGAATGGTCCAATATAACGAGGTGCTAACTTTCCTTTGATTCCAAATCTTTTATTCCCTTTATAGGTGATATTTTTAAATACACATAATCTCCCACTTCAAATGTCAAAGCTCGACGTCTTTTATCTCGCATAACTTTTACTGTCGAGACCGAGCCACTCTCATATTTTCTTGTATGACTCGAACCTTCTCTTTCGCATCCTTAACCAAATCCACACCAAAGAACCATCTTTCTCCGTGTTCGGACCAATGCGGAGGAGTTCTACATCTGCGACCATATAAAGCTTCAAAAGGTGCCATCTTGATACTTTCTTGATAACTCGTTGTTGTAAGAAAATTCCGCTAGAGGTAAACATTCATCCCATTTTTCTTGATAAGTGAGAACACAAGCTCGTAACATATCCTCAAGAATCTCGATTAACTCTCTCGGTCACGTCCATCCGTCTGCGTGGGTGATAAGCTGAACTATGAACAAGTTTGGTTCACAATGACTCTTGTAATTGTGCCCAAAATTTATCCATAAATATTGAACCTCGATCTGAGACAATAATCTTTGGTGCACCATGTAGACTAAAAATCCGACTGACATACAACTTAGCATAATCTATTGCCTTATAGCGATTCTTCACTGGTAAGAAATGTGCAATCTTAGTAAGTCTGTCCACAACGACCCAGATAGAATCAAAACCTCTTGATGTATTGGGTAAACTAACAATGAAATCCATGGTAATTTCCTCCCATTTCCAAGACGGAACAGGCAATGGATTTAATTGTCCTGCAGCTTTCATATGTACGCCTTTACTCGTCGACAAGTATCACATTTAGCCACATATCGAGCAACTTCTATCTTCATCTTAGTCCACCGAATCTCTGTTTCAAGTCCCGATACATCTTGGTGCTACCCGGGTGAATAGAATACCTAGTCAAATGTGCTTCATCCAGATCTGGCGACGTAACTTCGGGAACCTTTGGTACTACCGGCGATTCTTGAACCATAATACATCCGCTTCATCAATTTCAAAACAAGATGGTTTTCCACTTCTAACTTTCTCTTTGATATGTGATATACCTTTATTTTCTCTCTCTCGAGCGGTAATAATTTGATCTCGGATATTGGATTCCACTGTGATACTTGGATAGAGTCCCTTGTTCAATAATTTCCAAACTTAACTTTTCCATTTCTTGACATAAAGTTTTGTCCATTAAACTTACTTCAAGACAATTGCGGTGGGACTTCCGACCGAGTGCATCGGCAACTACATTTGCTTTACCGGGATGGTAATGCACTTCCAAATCATAATCCTTAATCAACTCCAACCATCTTCTTTGTCTCATATTCAAGTCGACCGGGTGAAGATATATTTTAAACTCTTGTGATCGCGATAGATATGACAAAAAGTTGCCTAGCGTATAATGACGCCAAATCTTCATTGCATGGACAATCTGCCGCTAATTCTAAATCATGAGTTGGGTAATGTTCTTCATGACGTTTAAGTTGTCTGGAGGCATAAGCAATAACCCTTCTTTCTTGCATCAATACACATCCAAGGCCAATACCAGAAGCATCACAATAGACATCAAACGGCTTTTCAATATCTGGTTGAGCCAATACTGGTGCAGTGGTTAATGCTTTCTTCAGAATTTTAAAAGCTTTCTCACACTCAGGTGACCAGACAAACTTGGTTTGATTCTTTAACAATTCGGTGATAGGCTTTGCTACCTTTGAAAAGTCCGGAATAAACCGGCGGTAATAACCCGCCATTCCCGAGCTACATGGACTTGATGCACGCGGTGGTTGGGGGCTTCCAGTTAAGAATATCCTTGACTTTACTTGGATCAACTGAAACTCCATCCGCTGACAATACATGACCCAGAAATTGTATCTTCTCTAACCAAAATTCACACTTACTGAACTTGGCATATAAATGATGATCTCTTAGACGTTTCAGAACAATCCGAAGGTGCTCAGCATGTTCTTCTTTGTTCTTTGAATATATCAATATATCATCAATGAATACCACTACAAATTTGTCAAGCTCTGACATGAATACTGTATTCATCAAGTACATGAAATGTGCTGGGGCATTGGTTAATCCAAAAGACATTACCAAATACTCATATAAACCATATCCGTAGTGAAGGCGCCTTTGGAATATCTACATGTCTCGATCTTAATCGATGATACCCCGATCTTAAATCAATCTTTGAGAAGACCTTGGCTCCAGCAAGTTGATCAAAAAGTAGATCAATGCGGGGCAAAGGATACTTGTTTTTAATCGTCACTTCATTCAGTGGACGATAATCAACACACATTCTCAAAGTGTGATCTTTCTTTTTCACAAATATTGCGGGGGCAACCCTGTGGTGATGAACTGGGTCGAATAAAACCTTTGTCCCTTAACTCTTGCAACCGGGTTTTCTTCCTTTTCTTTTCACTTCTCGCTAATTCTTGAGGTGGCATTCTATATGCTCTCCTGGATATTGGGGCGCTTCGGGTTTCGGATCAATTCTGAACTCCACATCTCTATCTCGGCGTAAACCGGGTAAATCTTAAAACACATCCGGAAATTCACAAACTACTGGAATATCCTTTATCTCCTTAATGATGTAGCACGTATTCTCTCAACAATCCTCTTAGGAATGGGAAGTTGAATCGAAGTTGAGAATTGCTATTGGGTATATTTACCCTTATTGTTCTATTCGAACATCGATGACAACCCCATGCCGATACATCCAATTCATACCCGGGATCACATCTATATCTTGATCCTTTAGAATTATCATATTAGTGGAAAAATCATGCCCACCTAGTCTTATAGGTACTTGTTGTACCATTTCTTTAGTACTCATACGTCCCCCAGGCGACAGTATAAAGAAATTATCCTTTGTTTCCCCAATTGGTATTTCATGCTTGATGACAAAAGTTCTATTGATGAATGTATGAGATGCTCCTAATCAAACAATGTAACAAAGGGGTGATTGGCAACAGAAACATACCCATCATGACGGGTTCTCCTGCCGGTATATCTTCAACATTAGTGTAAAACACCCGTCCAGTCTTCTTCTCAACTTTACCCTTCTGAGCATTCGGTCCACTGCTGTTCTTGTTCTGTGGCTGCTGACTTCCAGATGCTATCTGAAGATTGGGATTAAACCTCCGAGGATTGGGGCATTCTCGAGAATAGTGTCCGTGCTTGCCACGCTTAAAAACAGATAGGACTACCTTGGCTTTGTGGAACAGGAGTTCGAATGCCAGGGGCATTCGGCTGACGGGGATAAGGAAAAATTGCAGCAGGCCTGACAAATGGCTGCGGCCTAGGCTGAAACTGTGGTGGACGATAGAAAGGCCGATAGGGAGGACGATAATGATTCACCGGATGATAAATCACCCTCTGACGCTTCTTATTCCCTCCAGAAAATCCAGAAGATACATTTTTCTTCTTATTCTTGATCTCCTTGTGTTGACGATATTTTTCTTCAGCATGAAGTGCCATATTGACCACCTCATAATAGGTGTCTGTGGCACGTGTAGTCATCATTGTCTGAAGCTTCATGTTTAAACCACGCAAAAACCACTCCTTTCTCTTTGCATCTGTACTAACATGTTCTGGAGCATACTGAGAAAGATGATTAAACTGACCAATATACTCCATAACTGACATATCTCCTTGTTTCAATTCAATAAATTCCGTTAACTTCTTAGCCATCACACCTTCAGGTATATAATGTTTACGGAAAGCTTCTTTGAACTCTGGCCAAGTCACTTGGTGTCCAGCTGGCTGCATGGCAAGAAAAGTTGCCCACCAAGCTCCTGCAGCACCCCTAAACTGTTGAGCTGCAAAAGGGGGCTTCTGATAAGTAGTGAAATCCATAAGCTCAAACTTTTGCTCCATAGTGCGGAGCCAGTCATCAGCCTCCAAAGGTTCATTTGCTCTTGAAAAGATTGGGGGCTTAGTGTCGGTGAAATCAGGGTATGAATTTTTCTTCTTATCATTCCGACGACCATTGTTATCCTGACTACCATTATGACTATTCTGTGCCACCTCTCGTATTAACCGACTATTTTCAGTAGTGGCTTGGACCAAGGCAGCTATGGCATCAGTCAGATTAACAGGAACCTGTGGTGGTCCGGGAGGAACAGCCCCTGAACTGCTAGCATTGGATTGAGACATCTGTTGCAAACAAACCGACTTTATTCATTAATTTACATATAACTTTCTAAAAAGTTACAGCAACACACCAAACCGGTTCCTTATTTATTATACAATCCTGTACTAGACAGGACCATCCAACCCACTAAATTTTTCATACTAAAACTATGTTACATATATAACAACATCCTCACAACCGCTCAACCATCATTCTCATTGTCCTGGTAGTGCTCAACCTCCTCAGGTTCTTCTTCTTCACCATCACTAGGTGGTGCTATTTCTTCATTTCCTGCTTCTTCCTCATTCTCATCTTCAACAACACCTCCTTCATCCTCAACCTCTCCATACTGGTGGTTCTGATGGATGGCTTCATGTAAGTTGGCGTTGTAAGCTTCCAACCCTTGTACCTGAGCTTCTAAGGCATGAATACGCTGGATGGCTAATATCATGTCTTGTCTTTCAAACTCCCTTTCATGAAGTATATTGAATACAACTTGACGACATTCTTCATAGTCCAAATCACGTCGCTCCACTTCACCTTGCAAATCACCAATCTGTAAGGTAGCATCCTCATTAGCTCCAGTAACTTCTGTCAACTCTTCAGTGAGCCTTCCTAGTTCGACTTGGAGATCAACAATCTAGGAAGTGCCTTCTCGCTCTAGCTCTATTTGCTTCTCGCCAACTCTCTAGTAAGCCTTTGTATCTCAAATTCGATAAATTGGGCCTACTAGTCTTTCTTTGCTAGCACCATCATTTCTTGGAGCAAGTTGGTGTCGAGGAACTCCTTTGGGTCCCGTCTTCTTTGTTGGGGTCTGCTTAGTACGGGCCATCCTATAGATAGGAAAGATTGAATTAAGGATGGATCACGAAGATTATCAGGTTAGCAAGCATAGGATTGATATACCTAACCCAAACCACAATTAAGGGGAAAGTGATTAACAAGTTGATTAAGCATGATGCATGAATCGAACTTACGAAACTATGCTTAAACGAAACTTATTATATAGGGCAATATGATATGTTACTCCACTACAAAACATTTAAATTATAAGAGAAGATTTTCAAATTGATTCAAGATAAGCTATAAGCAATTTGGACCAAATTAAGAGTTTAAATTAATTTGACTCAAATCATTTTGAAGTTTTGTAAAATAATACTACAAGAATCGGTAATGATCATGCTCGTACCAACGTAATGTAACCTCCTAAATTACAGGGGCCCACATGCACTTATCATCGTCATTAAGACCTCTCGATCATTATGCACGAGTTCCCAATAATCTAGAAAGTGCTATTAATTTTCCGAACAGGGATCTCATTAACAAGTCACTCCAAGATTACAACACTTTATTCAAAATACATCGAGTAAACGGCGGAAGGATTACATAACCATAAGTTTACAAACCATTTGTTCAAATACTCAAACTTAAGTATCATTATTACAAGCCCGATATTATTGGAGTAACTTTATACATATAAACACCGACAACCCCGCCCGAGGGTTCAACTCTCTACTAGTCCTCTTCTTCCTGGTACACCGTCATGCGGCAGGGACCAAAACAAGCCCCGCTCATGACCAGCTCCCGCAACAAGGGTCAAAGAACCCCGAAAGTACGGGGGTACTCAACAAGACTTACCCGACCAAGAAAAGAGGAGAAGACTCGGGAATGCCGGTCTTAGGAGTCAAGGTAAGGCTTTAGCAAGAATCAAAGACTCTTTTGCGTAAAAGCTTACTAAAGTGTATCCTTACTTTCAATATTTTTAAATCGTATTAGTAACTCTTATACTCTAGGTTATCCTATTCTAGAGTAAACATATTCTCTTATTCCAACTCTCTTTTCTCAAAAACATATTCCATCATTTACTACGATGAATGGGCGTAAGAACGGGTCTTCATAACCGAGAAGCAACGGCGATTCATGAATCGATTATACCCACTGGGGATCCCTAACCACACGACATATGTAGCACTTAAGCTTGCATATATCAACCTTCTTTCAGATTTGTCCAAAACGGGAACGAGGCTGCGCCACCCGAGAGCACGATGCCCCACCTCCCTACCCCGTCCTATTGACGGTTTGACCAAGAGGGGTGGGTACACGCTACTCCCGCCATCTCTCCACTCCCAAAGGTCGCGTGGTTGCCATTCCCGATTTGGCTCCACCAAGATCCGGCTTACCGGAGTATGTGGCTAGTTAGGGTCGACCGATCTGGGGTGATCGCCGGTCGACGTGCCTTTGCCGAAGGCCTCAGCGTACTTAGTTCAAAAGTCCCGAACTTAACAAGCCAAACAACGGACGGTCCTTAAACGACCAACACGGGACAAGCACGCCTAGGTATCCCGCCGGCTTTCAACCTACGTCCCGTCCGATCTCAAATTCATCACTACATCTCTTTCTTTTCCGAAAACAGTACCATCTTCTCAAATAAATCATTTTGATGAAAAACTTAACTAATTAAGCGGGGCTAAGCTTCACTAAGCATTTTCGAAATAAAACGGTTAACAAGGACGGTATTGCAATAAACAAGGATGGTAATGCAAAGAATTAGGTTATTACTCAACTCCTAAAAACGTAATGCAACATAGTATAAACATAAGTGATATAAAACTTTTAAAATATCAAGGAAAGGTGTAATGTAACCGGGGCTTGCCTTCGTTGACGGAATAAGCTAGTTCTTCGTAAAAACTCGTGAGAAAAATCGAACCCGCTTCCACCGGATACGTAACCTCCTCGAGAGATCGGCTCGGACTTGACACTCTCGATCTCGTTCACTACACGAAATAATGTATGCCTCAACATGATGCCATATATTTAAATATGATGCTTACAAAGCGCATGAAATGATAAACAAGAACATGATTTACTTCACGATAAAGTTGCAACCCAACAAAACCAACTTGTTGAACTACTCTAAAGATATCATCACCATTGCCTAAGGAGTTCTCAAGGACCACTTGATTGTGATATGATCCAAGTTTCACAAAACAACCCAAAAGTCACACAAAAACCTAAGTAATTAGTCACTAAACAATTTATATAACATATAAAATAAAAGAGCTCAAGATAGAAAATAATTTAAACATTTCAAAACGACTCCAAACTTTTTATACAAGTAGGACACATCATAAAACAGTACCAAAATAAATTTCATGATTTTTGGATAAATAAAATAATTATTAAAAATCAAGGAAGATGCATTTTTCAATTAAAATTTGTATTTTTAAATCATGCAAAAACTACTCAAAATCAAAGTTTCAAATTTTTCATGGATTCATATACTCATAAGAAGCTTCCACAAAAATTTTCAGAATTTAAGGAGCTATTTTCAAATTTCTATGAATTTTGAAAGAATCAAGACTATTCAAAACAAAGGAAATTAGATAAATCAAGATTTAAAACAAAACAGACCCTCAGGCCGAAACCGCCCAACATCCCGCGCGCGGCCCGGCAGATCAGGCGGCCCAGCCTGCTGCTACAGAGCAGCCCGGCCCAACCGCCAGCCCCGCCCAGCGACCACGGCGGCCCCGGCGTTGGCCGGCGAGAACTCGCCGGCGACGACTCCCGGCGACGCGGCTTGGCTCTACGCGACCCCCCGACCTCAGCGCACACGCGACGCCCAAAACCCGACACCTAAGGCACCGGGGCATGACCACCGACGGCCATGGCGGCACGGGGCGCGCGCCATGCGGCGGAAAGGCTCACCGGCCCCCTCCCCGACAACGACAAGCACGGCAATGGCTCAAAGACCTCCGAGGGTCCTAAAACCCGGCTAAAACGAACCCAAACCGACCCCTAACTAGGGACGCGCGCTCGCGCGGCGGAGCGGCAACGTCGGCTCGTCGGCGGCAAGCGTGTTCCGGCGGCTACGGCGCACTAAACAAAGCAAACCGATGACACCCTCGTGACCAGGACCTCAGAAAGATGACGGTGCTCACGTTGGTTGGGATGGAGACAAGGCGGAGGGTGATCGGCGACGAGAGCAGCGGCGGCGGTGATGAAAGACGGTGGCAACGACGGCGTTCCGGCGGCTCCTGTGGGGCAAACACAAAACCGACGAGCGCATCATGACCACAGCGTCAAGGCGACTCCAAAGCTCTAGATGGTTTTCATTGAAGCTCACCAAAACAGGTGGCGACGGCGGCTCGACTCGCGGCGGCGCTCCCGCGCCGGCCGTGAAGAAGACGACGCCGCGCGCCTCGGCTACGATACGGGACTAGGGCTAGCTCAACCGACGCGCAAGGAAGCTGCGAACACGATGGCTAAGTTAAATGGACGGATTGGAGCTTGAGGACGACGGCAAAGGAAAGGGGGCGGAGGCGGTTTCCGGCGGCGGTGAAGGAGAAAGAAGAAGGAAGAACGGCGCCGGCTCCAAGCTTTATAGGGCAAAGGACCATCGGACACGTAGCTGGCGACGTCGCGAACCCGTCCATGTAGCCGGTGACGCACGAGGACGGCCGGCGCGAGAACGCCACGGCGGCGGCCGGCGACCGGCCGGTATGGAGGAAGAAACGAGGCAAATCACTGCTTCCCTTTGTTAACCCTAAACTCTATCTTCTCTCGAATTTCATCAAATTCTCCTCAAATTTGAACTGAACTTCAAAAATTCCAAAAAGTGACTTAGGCTAAATTTTCAAGATCTACAAACTCACTTTTGAAAGTTTTTGCAAATTTTGCTTAGATTTTGAATTAGGGTTTTTAAATCAAAAGGAGACAAAACCCTAGTTTTGGTGTTTTCAAAATTACTCTAAATTTTTGAACTAAACTTTGAAAACTCAAAATACCAACTTTGTTCAACTTTGAAAACTCTACAAAATTGCTTTAATAACCATACCCAAATTCTTTATAAATTTTGAATAAAAGAAAAGGGGTAAAAGAAAGAATGGAATTTAGGGTTTTCGGAGTTCAATTCAAATTTGAATTTGATTCGGATTTCAGATTCCCAACCTATACTATCCAACCCTCATCCAACATCACACTTAGAATCAAAAACATAAATTAACATTAAATCACTCTAAATTTTCTTAAGCACAAACATTCTCTAAAATATAAACTCATTTTAATTTCAATGCATTTCAAATTTTCTAATTATGCATGCTTTATGATAAACATGATGACATGGCAAGATTTTAGTTGAGTAACACCGGGGGTGTTACAGCAGGGAGAGGATTCCTATCGAGCGCTTAGTAGTAGCGTAATCTTCGGCGACGCCCAGGGAGGGTGTGACGCTAGGAGTGCCATCATCGCCGCACGGATCAAAGCCGGATAAGGCTTTCGCCTAGATTCCGTCCCAAACCGGCATGCCGGATTTGGCTCGCCACAACCACTAGCTGCAACAGGGGTTAAGCGACAATCGGACACAGCATGCGCAGCAAGACGAAATATGTAATTTTATTTTTTTTTAAAAAAAAAAGGCTCACCGTGTGTGACTTGCATCCCCTGCCTCTATCCCAAGTAGGTTCCGTGCCTTTTTATATTTACTTGCTTTATTTCTAAAATTGCCCACCTGTGCCAAGCAGCAATGTGCTTTGCATCAGTCACGGTAGCAGCTTCAAATAGCTCGCGTGCCCTTCAAATATTTCCACCCTTGCTTTACAGGACTGCCCAGCACTGCTTAGCAAAGAAAAAGAACAAATCCGGATAATTGTTTCAGCATGTTGTATAGAAATCGGTCATAAGGATCGTTTCAGCATGCTGTATATAAATTGTGTGCATTGCATTGTATCGACTGCTCAACTGCATATCATCCATCGATCGATGATGATGGAGTTGCAGTTGCACAGGCGGCGGTCGGCCAAGTACGAGCCCACCACCTGGGACTACCACTCCATCTGCTCGCAACCTCTCAAGTCTCAGCCGCCCCCATGATGAGTTGTTGCTCCTCTCTCTCCCTCTCGCTCTCGGCAGCCAACAAAAAAACCACCTGCAGCTGCTGGTACGCTTCAAGGACAGTGTCAGGCGTATGTTGCTGCCGGTGCTCCAGGAGGAGGACAACGACAGAAGCAGGCTGCGGCTGCTGCTGAGGACCATCCATCAGCTGCAGACCCATGGAATTGCTAAAATTTGTAACCTTTTTCCCACTTTCTCTCCATCACATCACATTAAATACATCAAAAGACATATGTTTGAAGTATTAAACGTAGGTAAAAAAAATAACTAATTATACAGTTTAGATGTATATTGCGAGACGATTCTTTTGAGCCTAGTTACTCCATGGTAGGATGATATTTACCACTAACAAACGAAACATCGCTACAAATAAGACGATGTGACATCCGGTTACAAATTTTAAGAATCTAAACCAGGCCAGATATCAGAGGCATCCTCATGTCCATGCACCAGCACCGGCAGCATCTTGACCTGCATTCAGCTGCGCTTCTTTTCAGAATGCTCCGAGGACTGGGCATTCCTGCATCCACAGGTATATTTCCTTCTTTCATCCAATGCAAATTTCGGTATATTAATTCTCTTCTTGCAACACACACACAGTCATCAGATCACACCCGTTTTGGTATTTCACTACAGACATGCTGATGAACGCATTGAGAGAGGAAGGCGACAAGGTAACTGACAGCGACGCACTGCTCGCTCTCTACCATGCTAGCTATCTTGTCTTCGCGGGAGAGACGGTGCTGGACCAAGCAAGAGCGTTCGCCGTCGGCAAGCTAGCCGCAGGCCGTGACGATGACTCATCTGACTGCACCGCCCACCTGCCGTTACACTGGACAGCTCCGAGGCTGCAGGCCATGTGGTCGCTCATCAACAAGGACCACGACCATGATAACAAGAGGGTCGCCGCCGTCGATCCGGCCATCTTGCAGCTGGCTCAGGTGGACTTCAACCTGGTGCAGGCTCTCCACCGTCGAGAGCTCGCGGAGGTGACGCGGTGGTGGAAGGAGAGCCGCCTGGGCGACTACTCCTTCGCCAGGGACCGCGTGGTAGAGTGTTTCTTCTGCGCCGCCTGCATCGCGCCGGAGCCGGGCCTGGCGGAGAGCAGGGAGGTGCTCGCCAAGACCGGCGCCCTCATCGTCCACCTCGACGACATCTACGACGTGTACGGGACACTGGACGAGCTCCAGGCCTTCACCGACGCCGTCGCCAGCTGGGAGCACTGCGACTACGACGACGTCATGGGCATGGCGCTACCGGAGTACATGAAGGCGGTGTACTCGGCCATCTGCACAACTTCGGTCACCGCGGCAGATCGCGTGCTCCAGAAACATGGATACGACGGCATGCTTCCACTCTACAAGAAGGCGGTAAGTGAGTAAATTAAAATCGATCGATCATGTTCATCTGCTCGATCAACTTTGCTGATGATACATGATGCACTGCAGTGGCACGATCTGTGCAAGGCGTTCCTGGTGGAGGCGCAGTGGCAGCAGCAGGGACACATGCCCACCTTCGACGAGTATGTCAGCAACGGCTGGGTCACGTCCTCGGGGCCTCTCCTGCTGCTCCATGCTCTTCCCGCCACAGGCGTCCCCATCACGCAGGCCAATGGCGCCGGCGGCGGCATCGACTACCCGAGGCTGGTGGAGTCGTCATCGACCATCTTCCGCCTCTGCAACGACTGCGCGTCGCACGAGGCAGAGTCGGAGCGAGGCGACGCGCCATCGTCCATCGCCTGCTGCATGGCGGAGCCCTGGTGCACCGGCGAGGAGCAAGCCCACGTCGCCGTCCAGGGCGTCATCGCCGAGACCTGGAAGGCGCTCAACTGGGAGCTGGTCGTTGCCGCCTCCGGGTCCGGTGGTAATGACCCCTTCTGCTCATCATCATCTGCGGCGGAAACCATGGCCAACCTGTGCCTCAACCTCGCCCGGATCATCCACTGCATCTACCAGGACGGGGACGGCATCACCTCGCCGACTCATCGCATCAAGCAAATGGTCAAGGGCCTGCTCTTCAACCCTATCCAGCATGTCCTCTAGCAAATTAAACAAACATGCATGCTTTTGAGTGGCCTGTCCTCCTCTGCTCGGCTCATCAAGTGCTGATGTCTACAAGAGCAAAACAAATCATATACAAGAACATTTGGGGTAGCATGCATGTCATTAAGCTTGCTGGACAAAGATAACTTTTGCACGTCGGCCACCAAATGGCCGATGGGAACCGAGGAAATGCCAGAGCCTGAACCTGCACTGCCGGAGCAACAGGACCGAGCCATCCAAAAAGCAGGCGAACGCTGCCAGGGCAGCAGGGCAGGCTGACCACATATGCCCTCTCAAGGCTGTGTAGCCGAAACATTTGTATATAATATAGGCAAAAAGAAAAAGGGGAAAACAGCAAACAATATGTAAAGTACGTCTACTGCCCCAACAACCAACTTGTTCCAGGTGTTGCTGCTACTCGTTCTGAAATCTGAACCCAAGTCATATCCAGGGCACATCAGAACTCAGGCAAACAAAAAACACTCTGTTTCAACAGGTTCAATCAGGGGGCTAAATTCTCGATGTCTGTCATAACAACACTGTCGTCCCAGGCATCACAGGGCCCCTCCGTCGTGGGATACAGCTGCGGCCGCAAGCTATTTCCAGAAGAAAAGAACAAAAAAAAAAACGTGCCAGTTTTCATCGACCAAAAATCCCTCTACATCCTCTTCCTTGTGACTGACATTCTTCACATAATCTCACTGCACAAAGATATAATGTACTACTCATTATACTTGAATAAATCTCTGATACTCGACTATACTACACAAACAAATGCAATGTATGTATTAAAATCTCTGAAGACATACTTCTTCCTGATTCTAGCACGTAAAAGAATTACCTGCACTGTGGGCAGCTGCTGTTGGTAATATCCCGGATGGCCTCTCTCGAGCATGAGCATAAGGATCCTGAGGAGACCAACCGAAGCAGTCACGTCCGAACTGGCCATTGCTAGTCCTCTGAGCCTGCCCATATTTGTGCAGGAAGAGTATATGCATGTAAACAAACACAACTTGGATGGATATTTAGCTTCTAGTACATACAAAATTAACAAGCGGCGGAAACTACCTGCTTGTCAGCAGCACGGCGACCCCATGAAATTTTTATGGCATGACCTCCCAGCTGACTTCCATTTAGCATTCTAATGGCTTCCTCTGCCGATGCCCTAAAAGACATAAGTCAGTCCTCCTGCCTAGAACATGTGAGTGGGCTATGCTGAGCCAGCTAAAAAGATGCACCACACAGCTAAAGTTTACATTCTTGCAATCACAAATTCTACAGTTGCGGTTTGTGTACGAACCACATGTGACAAAAATTTATAACAGTTCTCATATACTAGCTCCAAGCCATGATAAGGAAATTGATCAGCTAGTTCACTGCAGATCCATTGTGTACTGTTTGAAATCGTGATGACGAAAACGAATTACCTGTTAGAGTATGTGACAAACCCACAGCCCTTCCCTACTAATATCTTGACGTCAATAAGCTCTCCATATGGACGAAAGGCCTGAGTCATATCTTCATAAGTGACACTTTGGTCAAGTTGCCCAACAAATAGCTGCAAGCAATAAATACATCCTTATGTTAATACAAAATGTTCTTCCATCCGACTGCTTTCAAAAAGCGAAAAATGTACTCACCCTTGAATTGTTATCAGGATAAAACTCAGTCCCTTGTTTGTTGTGGAAAAAATCTGTATATTACACACACAAAAAAAAATGATTAAATGGTCCAACTGATGGACAATGTAGTGCCAATGCATCCTATCCTATATTCTATATTTCTGACTGATCTGTATTTCTTATTCGTGCACCACAAGCTAGGTAGCCATAGACTAATACAATGCAATGCAACAACATTACAACAAGTGTACCGAAAACATCTGTATGTACTGTCTTAGCATTAAGCAATTATTTTTAAGGTCAATGGAGGGGGAGAGAAGCCTACCCCATGGGACTAAAGGCTATGTTGTTGTTGTTGTATGGAGGGGGAGAGACCCCACCTGGAATATCCTTACGTGGAGGCCCTTGTGACCAAATAACTTACGATTTTACAACACAGTGTATTTTGTTGCTTTATGAAATAAGGAAGAGCCAAAAGGAACAGAAATGACAATGTGGTACACAAACACCTCTCCTTGAATGAGAAACCAAAGTAGAGTGAACTGGCTCCACTAGCATCCTAAGCAAGCAGTGCTGATAATCCTTATTGTACTTACTAGGGGTTAAAAAAGTTCACACAAGCTTAAATGTGACTGCAGGAAAAATATATTAATGCTGCAGGAAAGCAACTCAGAGGAACAGCGTACACAAAGATATATGCTTGAGGCATTGCAACTCAAAGAAACAAAGGAAGCTAAAATTAATCAAAGAGGCTAAGCCGCAGATTACTTAGTTATACGGGTACGTACTTTTCTTGTTGGGAACAGGTCCAATCCGCATAGGCCTGGTAGAACAGTAGGCTCCATTCATTTCTGTCAGTGCTTGTGTCTGCTCATTGACATCTCCAAACTGAACAAAGCCAAAGCATTTTGAGCGACCAGTGAACTTGTCAAAGATAATTTTCGCGCTCTTCACTGATGGGTAGCGGGTCTTGAACAGATGGTGTAGCATGTATTCTGTAACATCATAGGCCAAGTCTCCAACGAATATGGAATGGTCAGATGAGGAATCATCATTGGCGTGCCTCTGAGGCGCATCCTGCTGCGTGGCCGTGTCAAGCTTGAAATCTGGATCAGTGTGTTTCTCAGTAGCAGGCTGTTGAGTGACCCAGTTGAGGTTGAAATCTTGAGCAGCGTTAGGCATCTTCTGACCATTGTAAGACTTGAGAATCTGATCAGCGGTGGTATGGTCAGCAAAATTGAGAAAGCCAAAACCCAGTGATCGCCCAGTGTGCTTGCTCCGTCCGATGACAATGGAAATAAGCTGCACCACAGAAACCGAAGATGTTAGAGGGAACAGGTGGAAATTGGGAGTCACGATATGATATGATAATAATGATGTAAAAGGGAGCAAACAGAGGTGAAACATTACTAGCAACACCTACATGCTACTGCAGTGCATTCCAGTAATGTTGAGGTTCATGGCATCGGTATCACAGGGGAGGGAGGATGTTACTCTAATTTGGGCAGGCGCGATAGATGATAGTACTAGTACAGTAAGGTAATTAAAGTTGAGATGGCGTGTCAGTAGTAGTGTATCAATCAATCAATACATATAAATGGGGGAAATTGATGATAGATGAGTCACATGGTTGGCACAAAACTAGACTAGAACTGAGCATATGTGTGTGCAGGAGACCACCACACCCATGAGGAAGCGTCGGATTAAACAAATCAATCAATCCAGTGACTTTTTTTTTACAACAAATCCAGTGACTTTGAGGGCCGCAATCCTGTGGCTTAGGTTAAACAAGTGTATATTACCTCAGTAACACGAAAAGGAAGAATGAATAAACAAATACTCCTAGTAAGAAACACAACTTGGCAGTTTGCTTATGCAGGGGTGTTCTCACTTCTCAGACGCACATAGTTTCTGGGAAAAAAAAAGTGAGCACATGAGAATTTGAGGAAGCCCCAAGCCCGGCAGCGCCACGGTGGTATGGCGCGAATTGGATGGGCAAGTGAAGCGCACCGCACAGCAGCACGAAACGGATGATGATCGAGCAAACATCACAGCAATAATACAGTAGATTGATGGAATCGAAGTGGGGGGCGGGGGCGGACCTCGGGCGAGGTGGTGAAGCAGGCGTAGAGGTAGTCCTCGTCCATCCAGTGCAGCAGGCCGCCGATCCAGAGCGAGCCGGACCTTGACCCGGACCCGTCGGAGGAGGCGGGCGCCGGCTGGGTGGACCCGGACTCGTCGGAGGAGTCAGGCACAGGCTGGGGTGTCCCGTGGTAGTAAAAGGGCGGTGCGTCGGCCCAGCTGAGCGGGTGCGGCGAAGCCATCGCCGTGGCTGGTGGCGGGTGGCTAGCACGAGAGGAGCGCGGAGGGAGGGAGGATCAAACCCTAGGCATTGATGAGTCGAGCTCCGACTCCGCCGCCGCAGCCGCCGCCGCCGCGGGTTGGGGTCACGGGTTCACGGAACGCCCCTGTCTGCTTGCCACCTGGACTTTGTATGGCGTGCCGAGTGCCCCTGTCTCTGGTTACGATAATCAGCTCAACAATTTAAATACAAATTTTCACCTAACAATGCACAATGCACCTTTCTTCTTGGTATATATTTTATTATGTATATAAAAACAAAAAAAAAAAAAGAATAGTAGCTCATCACAAACATCGAATATCGATCCAGCATACAAAGAGTAATAATGAGCTAATTAATCAGCTTATTCAAAACGTCAGCATAATAACTTTGTTTTCTCCTCTGCCTTCTACTTTGGTTGTTTTTTACACAACCATAGATAAAAAGAGGAAGGCCCACTTTTACTTCATGATAACCAAACCCATAAATAAAAAAGAATAGCTTTTAACCATTTACCTAAAATCTTAAAACTCGATCAACTAAGACATGCATTGCAACAATGCTAGAAAACCTCACAAGTTAGGGAGTGTTTTTTTTTTTTTTTTTTTTTTTTTTTTTTTTTTTTTACAGGAGTTAGAGAGTGTTTGGTCCACAACTAGAGGTCGCCCGCACAACATCACAGATTCCCTACTAGAATTTAGTCGCCTGTTTGGTTTCCTCCTTGAGCCACGGTGCCGGCAAATCTTGTCACATGCACGTGTCATTTTCATTTTTAACAACGTGAATTTTTAAACATCCAACAGATAATTGCGTCCACCGTACTCTTAGCCACATCTCTCGTACGACATGCATAGGTGGGAATCAAATAGTTCTTACTATATGCTTACCTCACAAATGTTTCCAAGCCACCAGTTAAAAAAGTGAAATGCACAAGGGAAGAAGTCAGGGTTTTTCATAGCCAAGCTGGTAAAGCTTCATTCCTTTAATTACTACTAGTTTCAAACTAAATCTTTAATCTTGAGTGGGGATTAGGCAAGTGATAAGTGTAGTGTGCATTAAGAGTGTGTTTAGATGCATTTGGTGAGTGAATCCGTGTTGCAAAAGTCGGGTATGTTAGGTAGGTGATTGACATTTTGGGTATAAATTTGTCCAAGCTAGGTAGGCACCACCGCACTATATATTTTATGCATGCATGTTGACTACAATTTTCTCTTGTCTCTCAAGTCTCAAGCATGCTAATTTGACTCTTGATTTTCTTTTTCTCGCATGCATGCAAAGCGTCTTTGGCGCCCCACCATACGGTCCCACGGATCAGTGAGTGGTGGGAGGGGGCAGGTCCCACTTGTCAGCGAGGCATGTAGATAGATGTACAGGGTGGCAAGGGGCTGCTGCTGGATTGAATGAAGGGTGTTAATGTGGCCGTATTGAATGGGCTGGGCCGCCATCCGTCGGTCCCTTGCTACGCACGCCCACCGCCACACATGTACACCAGATTTTTATACGCTTTATCACTCACTCACTATAAACCATCATAATAACTATAACTACAACGGCTGCCGTCCCATCTTTTTTACAGTAATTACTAATTATTAGGTTCTCCCTTTTCATCTTTGGCTAGATACTTTTAGTTGCAGATATGTAAGCTCCAAACTCCCTTAAATTTTCACACAAATTGACCCATTTAAAGCATTCAATTTCAATATCTCTAACATTCTTGGAATCCAAATTTGACTTAGTGCTACTCTGGACTTGTATTTATATTTTTCGTTTTGAAGGAAAGGAAGACCAAAAAAAGAGAGGCGGGCGGGCGGGGGTCAAAGAATATTTTTTTCTCCGGGTGTAGTAAGCAATTTGGCAGTGCTCCTTCTTCTTCCCCCTTCCAAAGCAAGCAGCGAACTGCCGACTCGCCAGCGGGCGAGCGAGCGCACCGCAGACAGCGCCGCCGTCGGCCCTTACTGCTGCCGAGGCACCCTATGGCGCCGACCGGGTGGCTCCTAGCGGTAGCCGCCCTCTCCTTCCTCTGTGAGTGCTCGTCATCTCCCTCTGCCTCTTTCCCTTTTCTGTGAGTGCGGATTTCAGCAGCTGTTTTACGGGCCCTGGATCCTTCTCGCTCCCGGATGGATGATCCTCCGTTACCTGCGCTGTGCTTTGTTTGTTGGTTTTGATCTGTCGGCAGGGAGGCTGCTACGGCTGCCTCGTGAATTTGCCTCTGCACTGACTGCCCTGCCGCCTGATTTGTGCTCTTCCCTTGGTAATGTGCAGGTCTGCTGGGCCTGTGGGGCGATTCAGGCAGCGCATTTGCCGCAGAGGCAAATGACGGCGCCGGCCTCATGCCGGAGCTCCCTCCCAACGGCCTCATGCCCATGCCGGACCTCTCACCCAGCGGCTCCCCGAGGCCATTTGTTCCCTTCCTGGCGCCCGCTCCACTCGCGCCCTTCTTTAACAACAGCACGCCAAAGCTCTCAGGTAATCTACTTTTCCCCTTTCTTTTCAAGCTTCGCTATTATGGTTGGGGGGGAGCTCAAAAGTTAGTGTGTACGTGCAATTGGTTTACAACTAAACAAGATGCAAGTGTGGCCTGCCAACTGAAAGCGATTTCCTTGACGCTTTGCTTTGCAGGGAAATGTACACTCAACTTTACTGCTGTCGACAAGCTCATGACCACCACCGCTGTCGACTGCTTCACCTCCTTTGCTCCTTTCTTGGCCAATGTCATCTGCTGCCCACAGCTTCAGGCAACACTGACCATCCTCATAGGGCAGTCCAGCAAGCAGACAGGCTCTCTCGCATTGGATCCCACGGTCGCCAACTACTGCCTGTCCGACGTCCAGGAGCTCTTGTTGAGCCAAGGTGCCAGTGATAATCTCCACAGCCTTTGCTCGGTTCACCTCTCCAATGTAACCCAGGGATCCTGCCCTGTTAGCACGGTGGATGCGTTTGAGAGTATCGTTGATTCGTCCAAGCTCCTTGAGGCCTGTCAGAAGATCGACTCTGTTAACGAGTGCTGCAGCCAGACATGTCAGAATGCGATAAATGAAGCCGCCCAGAAAATCTCGTCTAAGGATGGAGGATACACTGGGAGCTCCAAGACTGACAGTTGCAGGAATGTTGTTCTGAGATGGTTGTCAAGCAGGCTTGACCCACAGTCCGCCAAGCAAATGTTGAGGCAGATATCAAACTGTAACGTCAATGGAGGTACTTCCAAACTATAATAACTAATTCGAATGTGATTTTAAGTTATTGCATTCTATTTTGTTAGAATGAATACATATGCATTCCCTGCCTCTGTTATTTATAGTTCGCTTGCAATGTTAACAATTCCATAGCTTAGTCCTCGGTTAATTCCTCTTTAATAGTTAAAATGTACCACATCTTCTAAGATATTAGATGCTGCAGACCATGTTCAATTAACATGAATGAATTTATGTACAAGAAAATATTAATTATTACATGGGGAAAACGACACATTAGTAAAATTATAGACACATAAGAGGAACTCATCTAGCATTGGGGGTGCTTGACCCCTCTCTGCGCCAGGTTTATTTGCCTGAATTTCTGCAGTAGAGAACAGTTCTGGCATCCAAATATTGACGTCATAATTTAGTTAAAGCCAGAGCACACTTCCCAAGCACCAAAATGGTTGAACTTGAAGCATGGACTAGGGTGAAAGAGGTCAAAATTTTCATGACATTATGCTTTTCATTTTGGCTAACAAGTACCGTATAAAAGCTTTCTGACTTTTCTTTTGCCATGTGCAATGTTTGGAACTCTTTCATGGTATTTGAAATTGATAGTGTCGAACTCAATAGGAGCCCAACACAAGATTTTTGACTTCAAGTGTTCAGGTCACCAATATGCCACTTAGGTATTAGGTGCCAGAGTACTGAAATATATATATGATTTCAATTAAAGAACAAAAGATTTGGCACGTTTATTTGAGGCAAAAGGATATTTGAACATTTGAATAGCCATAATTGTGCAGGTGCTGCAAAAGTTTATTAGACTTAGGTTTTAGTTTACATGGTTATATATTTTTCATTCTTTAATAACAATTTTAAATACTTTACTACATTTTGAGTTCTATGCTACTTGTTCAGTGCTAATAGTTTTTATACTGAGCAACCTGTTCTTACTCCATCTCTCCAGTTTGTCCGCTAAGCTTTCCAGACACAAGTAAGGTGGCAAAAGAATGTGGTGGAACAATGAAGAACAGTACTGCATGTTGCAAGGCTATGTTAACTTATGTAGCCCATTTGCAAAAGCAAAGCTTCATAACAAACTTGCAAGCTTTGAATTGTGCTTCTTTCCTTGGGGCAAAGTTACAAAAGATGAATGTCAGCATGAATGTCTATAGCTCTTGTCAGATAACACTAAAAGATTTTTCACTTCAAGGTAAGTTATTCAAGAACTATCAATTGATTATGCATAAGGACCATATTTATCTTCCGGCTCTGCATTTCTTGGCAACTGAACTGATGAAGTATTTATTTACCTTTTCAACCGTTGTGTTTGAATGACTGGCCCCTAATGGATTTGCAAACAGTTGGATCTCAAGGTAAGCTAACATTTTCAAGTTTTTTTATTAGTTTGTTCCAATGGTGTCTGTTGTAATTCATTTTTTTTTTTTGTAAGCTGAGACTGAGTACCATGTTTCCTTGCAAAATGCGATTGATTGTACATGTCTTGCTTCATTAGAATTACTTTTTACAGCTCAAAGTTTCCTTGAGGAATCCCACTCCTACAAACAGGCCTAGTTGGGAAAATATACTTGGACGGTTGGACCATGTGAAGCTGTTCTCAGCGAATATTTTCAAATAAGCAGCATCAGTTAGTCCTAGGAGAACGTAGGGTGCAAAATTGTGTATAATAGAACTACATGTAAAAGCTGGAAAATTCTAAGCACATCTATTATTGACTACCTTGTTTCGTTGAGAAATTGCTTTTGCAATCTGGCTTTGTAGGTTTATTGTCTGCCTAGCTGACAGATTAATTCTTCAGCATTGCCTAACTGTTAAGAAAATAATTATGCTCAAACTTATCTCACATCATCAATGTTAGAGCTGTACCCAAAAGAAACTGATTTTATTCTTTAGTAGTGATTGGTTTCATGGTTTTACACAGAATCTGGATGCCTCCTTCCAAGTATGCCCTCTGACGCATCTTTCGACAACACTTCTGGGATTAGCTTCACATGCGATCTGAATGACAACATTGCGGCCCCATGGCCATCTTCCATCGAGGCACCATCTTCATCGTGCAACAAGTGTATGTGATCTACTTGCTGTGCTGAACATACTTTGCTCTTAAACAGTTTTGTTTACATGCACATCAGCTTATTCTGGGTTTCTCGTAAAATACTACTATTTGGTACATTTTTTTTTTGACCGAAGTCAGGAAGGGAAACTCCACCCTTATATTTTTGGTTTTTTTAATAAAGCCCCAGCCTGAAATTCGCTCCCACTGGGATTCGAACTCAGGACTGAGGGGTGCCTCTAGAGTGTCAGGCTGGCTGGGGTAACCAACCGAACCCAACATCCTTTGGCTACTATTTGGTACATTACTCTGTACACTTAAAAATCATGAAGTTAAAAATTGAAGCCTTCTGTTGTATTACACTAGATTATTTCACCTCATTTATGCTGAAACTGTGTCTGACGGTGCCTGAATGTATGATTTTGTTGTAGAAGCAGGTTCGGTGATTCAATATATGCACCTTTCTTTCTGCCTGCGGGATTATACCTCATGTTTGTTTCGCTGTTTGCTCAATTTGTTGTCATGTTAGTCTTCTCTCATGTTAAGGCCAGTTTTTAACGGATCTCAACTTGTCGAAACAGAGACTCGTCATTATATAACTAGTTTTATGAATTTCTTTTAACAGTAAACTATAGTGGATTGTAAAAATTGCTTGTACCCTTCAATTCTTCCATCTTGAAGTTAAACCACCATTGTTGTGTTGCCTAGCTGCACAGGGAAGCACTTGTGACATATTAATTGCTTAAATATAAGACTTTCCAGCTATGTCATGGACCTCCTGTGGTGCTTGGATGTGTCTGCTGTAACTTTTGGTGCTTTTGTATGCAGCTGTCAATATCCCAGAACGACCTGCTGCGACATCGGCACAAAATGGTAAGAAAACTAAGAGTTAGTTCTCCTCTCTCAGTTATGTGTTGATCTCTGTTTTGGGCAAGTTACAAGGAGATCTGAGAATTAATTCCCTTTTGCAGGCGTGAACCACAAGAACCTGAAGCTAAGACTGCTTGCTTCTTTGATCTCCCTTCTTCTAGTGCTCTTGGTACAAGTTTAGCAAGGTCAAGTTGCCCTATTATGGAGATGATTCATTCAGGAGAGCTAACTGGAAGTGTCAAAGTGTCAGTGAAGTGTTGAGTTTTTGCGGTCTTGTGGTCGCATCAAAGTGTTGTAGGTTCACATGTGTTTTAGTTTTGTTGAATCTCCTGGTAGCAATTAGTGTAATTTGTTGTAAGGCATATATATATAATATAATGATAGTAATAATTTATATTCATTTGTATAGTGAGAAAGAAATCGGTGTTGCGACAGATGTGAAATGTGCATCAGGATTTGGTGGGAGGGAATTTTGTTATCTGGTGGAGGAGAGCTACACTGGGATGGATTCCAGCATTTTTTGACATAATGTTTGTTGTTTAATTGATGTGTTTGATAGATGCCTCAGCTAGCAAGTTTGATAGACGGATCATTTGATGCCCTTCATTACATATTATCTAGTTTTATTTTAGCTTGGTGTCCGCTCCTCGGGCACAAAATGGTTATGCATGATTCCTGTACTGAATGGTCTATCTGAACTGAAATCAGTTGGTAATGTTAGCTGTGCGTGTATTGAATCATTTGAATATCTGAATGATTTTGGGTCTCAAGTATGGAACCATCTAGAGAAATGGAGAGGAAATGCCAACAGCTGAACACTGAGGAATGGAAACGGTTATTCTTGTGCGTTGTTATTGCATATGTTATATATAGTTAAGAGACATCTAGAGATTGTTTATCAGGGAGTTGGCATGTCTTATTATACAGAAGCAATAAACTAAAGAAGCATATATTTCCTGATTCATGTATTGAATTGTTGCAGGACCAACCAACCAACATCTGGAAACCCACCTGGGGGACAGGAGCGGAGGGGGACCAGATCATTCTAATTTCTATTTGAGTTGTAATGAAATGGAGAGGAAATGCCCAACAGCTGAACAGTCAGGAGCCAAGCCACCAACAACTAACTGCCGGCAGCCACCTTACAAGTACTGCTATATACTATGTGAGTATATAATCAAGAGTAGAGCGAGACTCATCTGCTGGGAGCTTGACAATAGTTACTGCTGTGACGGGTCATTAGTCATTCAACTTTTGTACAGGGTACATCTTCAAGACGGAGGATTTCAAGACAAAATTACTCGTGCTTGCAATGGAAGCTGTTGATATTCAGAGGTACAAAATCTTACCATGTACTCCCTCCATCCCAAATTATAAGTCGTTTGACTTTTTTTGCCTCCAAGTTTGACCATTCGTCTTATTCAAAAAATTTACGCAAATATAGTCAAATTTAAGTCATTATTTAAAAAATTTTATTAATAAAGAAAGCCACAGCAAAAAAAAAGTGATATTTTGCATAAATTTTTGAATAAGACAGTGGTCAAACTTGTTGTCAAAAAAAGTCAAACGACTTATAATTTGGGATGGAGGGAGTACTATTTGTGGTTTCAGATCGTAGTAGTTTAATCAGCGTCCACATCTCCCTGTGATGTGGTTGTACCCCTCAAGGCCAACATCAACTCCTTGGATCCGTCCAGTCCAGTTGTGTTGTGTCCACACTCAGCCATCCCCAGTTGATCCTACTATACTAGAGCAAATTTAGTGTTCATCATCAGTTGAACTAGCTAGAGAATGACATGTATATATAGCGAGGGTGCTAAAACTCTTTTTATTCTCTCCTACACTTGCGCATGTGATCCACTCCACCAAAATAAAAATAATAATAATGATTCATGGCCTTTGCCAGCTCTAGAATACTATACTATAGGCCAGCAGCAGCATTACCCAAAGAGGGAAGTATATAAAAGTTATCCAGCATCATCGTTATATACAGTCAAATATCTAGAGCGGTCGGTATATGTTATCATGGAGAATAATTTGGAGCTAGAATTCAGGCGCTCAATGCCCTCCAAACCTTTCATATCAGATCAGTGTGCTTGACAGTACTAGTGCCTGGTTGGAATCTGTTTTGGGGTCCCTCCAGTCCACTGCAATGCAGGGCTGATTAGGAGGACAGATGAATGCATCCAAATCCGACCTTGGTTAGGTACGTTTCCACGTCGATCGCTGCAATCACCCATAGGCATAGGCCATAGCATAGGCATTTATAAAAAATAAAGTCTCATGAGATGGAATATATATTTTCACAGTACACGTATTTGGAGCAATACATGTTAAAATACTATATATATGTATAAAAAAACTTAAAGGAATTTGAAGCAACAGAAAGCTAAAATTGCATCTATTTGGGGAGAGGTAGTAGTAGTTGTATAGTAGATAACAGAGATGGAGAAGAGAATGGACATGCATTGCATGGCGAGAAGAGAAAGGAGTAGAATTAGACTGAGAAGGCAACGGTGACAAGGAGATAGGATAGCAACAGCAGTCACTGGATCGTCTTATCAACGCGCTGGAGAGATCTACACCCTCCCAAGTATATCATCTTAATCTTTCTCTCTCCTGGAATAGTTCTTGGTAATAGGGGGGGCGATGATGTGGATGGTTCCTCGTGATGCGGCGCTGGGTCTCATGACAAGTCACATGCGCATGCAAACCAACCACATCAGATTGCCATCATAATTCTATCTATCGACTATTGAGCCTCTCTTTCTCTCTCTTGTTGTTCCTCTTCTCCATGCGGCACGGCACGGCACGGCAGGCCATGACCATGATCGCCGTCCCATGATATGATCCCCTCCTCCGCCACCACTCGCCGCCGGACCTCCCAGTCCCAGAGGAGGCGTCCCCGCAATGCCGCCTCTGCCTCTGTCAGGGGAAGCACAATCTCCGCCAGGGCCCTCGCCGCCGGCCTCTGGAGGCTGCGCCACGCCGAGCGGATGATGGCGGCCGGGGCCTCATCGGCTCAAACGCAACCGGTATGTATGTGATGAATCATGCATTGAATGGATGATCCATTCCGTTCCATCTCCATCCATCCCATTCTCCTCTTCTCCCTGATTCATTTGATTTGATTTCTTGCCGGATTTTCATCTTTGCTTCTTTGCCATGGGAACATGCCATGGATCCTTGTATGGCTGCTTCTTTTGGATTGTTCGTCACCACAACTTCAACGACAACATGGGAAATGGGGTCGAAGCGCATTAGCCAAAAGCTGCTTCCTTTTTTGACTGATCATCCCAAAGATGAGATGCCCTCTTTTGTTTTTGTTTCTTCTATTACTCCTCCTATAAGTGATGCTTGCTTGGGGTTGGATCATTAGGCACGGATTTGATTAATTGGGAAAACAAAAAGATTGCTGCAGATGATGTATTCCATTTGAAGCAGAGCACTCTATCTCGTGCTCTGTTTTTGTTTGTTCCTGACCATCCCTATGGGCTATGACATGAACATGATCCTCCCTCCATTCGATTAACCCAAAATGTATATGCCTTTTGGAGATTACATTTCTGTTTTCGGAAGATTGATTTTTGGCATGCTTGTCTGTTGCCAGCAAAAGGTCAAGAGCCGGAGGAGGCCAGCAAGCCACCTCTCCTACTATGGCAACAAAAGGCCTGCCGGAAGCCATTGCCGATGTAGGAACAGCAGCATCCTAGACAAGGTAACATCATCACCATCTTCCTTCCATTCATCATCATCATCATCGTCATGGGCTCATTAACTGCATCGCATCAGATCGACGCGTGCGTCGAGTGTCCCGCCGCATACGGGTCGTCGTCCATGGAGAAGGCCACCAAATGGGATTGGCATCATGACAAGGCCACCACCTCCCCTCTGCTGCTACTGATGGAGGCGGAGCTGGAGAAGGCGCGAGGCCAGGTGAGAGAGCTGGAGGACGAGCGGCGCGTCATGACCAAGCGCCTGGACCGGTTCCTCCGGAAGCTGGCGGAGGAGAAGGCGGCGTGGAAGGCCCGGGTCCACGACAAGGCCCGCCGCGCCGTGGCCGCCCTGCGGGACGAGGTGGGCGCGGAGCGTCGTCACCGGCGGCAGCTGGAGCAGGCCAACGCCAGGCTGCTGCGCGACCTGGCGGAGGCGCGGGCGTCGGCGAAGCAGCAGGCGCAGAGCTACGAGATGGAGCGCAAGGCGCGGGAGCTCATGGAGGACGCGTGCTCGGAGCTGACGCGGGAGGTGGAGGAGGACCAGGCCGAGGTGGAGCTGCTCCGCCGCGAGTGCCTGCGCATGCGGGAGGAGATGGAGGAGGAGCGCCGGATGCTGCAGATGGCCGAGGTGTGGCGGGAGGAGCGCGTGCAGATGAAGCTCTCCGACGCCAAGCTCGCGCTCGAGACCAAGTACACGCACCTCAACCGCCTGCAGGCCGAGATGGAGGCCTTCCTCCGCAGCAAGGCCAAGGGCGACGAGGCCGCCTCCCACTCCAAAGCGCTAAGGGAGGCAAGACGCATCAGCGACGCCGCCGCCACGAGCTCCTCCCAGCACCAGCATCATCTCCGGCACAGCAGCAGCCCCAGCCCCAGCCCCAGCCCCAGCCCTGCGTCCAACGACAGCCCCGCCACCGACCTCTTCTTGGCCAAGGTCGACGACGACGACGACATGTACGCCGACGGCGGCAGCTCGGCCGACCTGGAGATGGACTCGTGCAGCTGGGTCGGCACCAGCGACCGCTCAGCTTCGGTGGCCAATGGCAACGGCGTCGGCAGCGGGGATGCTCGCTCGTCAGGCGCCAGCCGGCGTTCCACCAAGAACACCGCGCTCATACGCAGGCTCTGGAGGTCGGCCATCACCGAGAGCAGGAACAAGACCGGGAGGACAGCTCCCGACGGTTGGTCGCCGTCTTATTCCGAGGACAGGAGGAGATCCAGCGTGACAGCGGAAGCACCTCCTCCTGCAGCCGTTGCAGGCGGGCAGTGCAGCTCGTCCGGATTGCCACTGCCGCCGCATGCGCATGCGCAGCGGGGTGGGGAGGCAATCCCAAGCAGAAACAGAAGCAGAGCCTCAAGGAGAAGCTAATGGAGGCCAGGATGGACGATCAGATGCCTCTCCAGGCGCATTCCGTCAACCAAAAACCTTGATCACCAACATCACAAATTCACAATGATAGGCAATACTTACATATCTGAATACCACCCTAACATCCATCCATCCATCCCCTCTGTATTATATTATACTCCTACATAACATATACAGTCTTGATGTCCGATGTACATTGTTCACATCAAGTATTGTTACGCTAACAGTAACAGAGGCCTCTAATTCATTTAACAGTTAGTTTTCTGACTTTTTTTTTTGGTTTTCTTCCTTAAACGAGCTGAATCAATGCAGTCAGTCTATTCATTCAGAAACATCTGAAAGCCTAGTGGTTTTCTTTTTCTTCAGTAAGGTTTCACCTTTCATAAGTTGTAATCTGTATATGGTGTAGTAGTAGCATTCTTTGTTTTTAAAGTAAACCTAAACTTTACCTCTCACTCGCTTATTCTGCCCCCATCCAAAACTACCTTTCTAAACATGACCAACATATCTGGACGATAACCATCACTGGAGTTAAAAAATTACAACGCCGATGACTCAAGATGTTGTGCAACTTGGATCAATTTTTCCCGATGATCATCATGGCGCTGTAGACTTGCCCACCGACGTAGCCAATAAGTTCCCTGAAGAGTACCTGCAAAAAAATTTTGATCTACATTTATCAAAACCGCTTAAACTTCTTGTCAACCGATTGGCCAACAAAGTGCGGCGCAGCTGCGAGTTAATAACATCAAATTATACTTTTTATTTGCAATCTTTGACGACCTTATGAATAGATCACTCATATTAGTGGGAGGAGCTAAACCACCTCTGTGGTGCTTGCAGACGATTATCTTTTATTTCTGTTAAGACTTTATAATAAGGGAAAATTAGATGAGTACCATCGGAAGATCCTAGCTATAGAAAAATACCATCCAAAGTTCCATCTCTAGAAAAATATCATCCAAAGCTTTCTCCGTTACAGCTTTTTACCATTCCGTGAACTATGCACCGCTGCCACTTACTCCCGAGCTCTTGTGCCGCCGCCGCCGCTCCTCTGCGGCGCCGGGCGGAGCTTCGCCCGCTTCTCCCTCTCCCCCTCCCACGCCCCTCTCCGGGCGGTCCGGCTCGCCCCTTCTCCCTTTCCCCGCCGCATCCCGCATTTCTTCCCGGACCCCGCCCAATGGCCAGCGGGCAATGGTGCTGCCGCCGCCGCCGCCTGTACGCCGCCCATCCACCATCCCGCCCTGTCCCTTCGCGCTCTTCTTCACGCGCGCTCCGAGGACTCCCTCCCCACGGAGACGAGTTGGAGCAGCCCGGGGGACGCGCGAGAGTGCGGCGGGGGGGCCTCGACCGACGAGCGCGGCGCATGCACGGTGAGCGCCCGCGTGACGGCGGCGAGGCCGTTGACGCCCGTGCGCCGGGCGTGTGAGGGCATCTATGGCGGGCGGGCGGCACGCGGGCTTCCTCCCCTTCATCCACGGTCTAGCCCCCGCGATCCACGGGCGGGCGGCCGGTCGGGCGCGACGAGCCGGGCCCCTCGTCTCGGGCAACCATGGCGGACGGGCGGGCGCGGCCGCGATGGCCGGCTCCTCCCCGCATCCACGGTCTCCTCCCCTACATCCACGACGGTGCGACCGGCGGTGGTGGCGTCGAAACTCACCGGTGATACCGAGCCGCCTACTCGCCATATCGAGCTCGATTCATTATTCACCTCCTCCTAACGCCAAGTTAGCGTGAATGGTAGATTGCTATAACGGAGGAAACTTTCGATGATACATTTCTATAGACGGAACTTTCGATGGTATTTTTCTAAAGTTGAGATCTTTCAATGGTAGTGATCTAATTTTCTCCTATAATAATTGACCTGATTCTATTTGTTGACAGATAACCCGGATTTTATATCCATCATTTTAAAAAAATCCAAAACTACTTTTTTTTTTTGTAACAAGGTAGTTCCGGGTGCGGGATTAGGACCTGAATATGATCGACAGGCTTAGAAGGGAGTCAACGTGAAGCCACCATCATATCCGGGGCACAGGAAGAAGGCGGTTGAAGCAAAAAGAATGAATGGACATGACATCTCATGTTAACGTGGTGGCAGTCATACAAAGACTGCGGATGAGGCTTTACATTCAAAATTTCTCCAAATTATAAGGTATTTTAGGAGAATTTAACTCCTCCCAAAGTCCAAATAACATGCGTACCTGCCATTACTATCAACCATTAGACCTAAACTATAGTAAACACAAAGTCTCTTTACAGTTAAATGAAGGTTACATGTGTTATCTGGATACCTCGTAATTTATCCTAGAAAGATTACCTATATTTGAGGAGTAGTAAACTGGAAAACACAATATCTTTTTTTTTTAGAAGAAACACTATACCTTATAGGTTTGAGATATTTGTGGGCTAGCAAAGGTACTCACGTGAGGGCCCAGCCCAGCATATACAAAGAGTAGAAAGGACGAGACCGAAACGTTGAGATGAGCCCAGTCCAGACCAACCCAGATACACACCCTTTGGAGTTTTTTTTTTTTCCTTTTGATTTGAGGGAAGATGCATTTTGGAGTTTGGCATCAGAATTGCATCAAAGGGTTATTGTCTCTGTCTAATCCACACCTAGGTGCAAATTTTAGATCCTTTTTTTTTTCAAAAAAAAAAAAACTTGGTCAAAATTGTGTCACCCACCTCCTCCACTCCGTCCAAAGAGTAGGGGTTGGTTTGTGTCGCCGCTGCGTTGTGGGCCCGGACCAGCAGAATCTTTGGTCTATGTAGGTGGGCCCAGCCTAGTACGTAAGCAGACACAAGCAACGCCGTCATGTCCTTGTCTCTCGTGTCTGTCCTCCAACTACTATCGTCACAGCTACCTCAGATGATCAGGCAAATAAGATTTTTAAGATGCTACTAGTAGCTCGCAGTAGTAGAGTGTAGTAGATGATATTATTCTAGATTTTTGTACCGTTTTAGCCGGGTGTCTTCTGTTAGTGTTTTACTTGCGTCATCTCCCGACAATTCACTACGGGAATTGGCGTAAATCGTGTTTGAACTTTCTCACCCCTCTTAATGAAGTACGAGTTTAGCTTGCTTTCGAAAAAAATATTATTGTAAATCCGTATTAATAATCTTTTGTTTCCCTCTCTTGCTTCTCATCTTGGGCCGGGAGACCACATCAACCAACACACAGCCCATAAGATTCCTGAATTTAAAAGGAAGATTGGTCCTTCAAATAATTGAGCAGGCACACAACACAATAACTAATGTGAAAGTGAGGTCACCGTCTGAATAAATTAATGGAACGTCCACATCAAAATGTTTTATTTGGGGGATCGGTTCATTTGGTTATACTACTGATTCTTTCACATTCAAAGAAACATTCTCCTCAATTTTATCTGTTATATATTTAAAATTCAACATTTCTGTAAAAGAAGCTACTGATTAATTAATTAATTAATTAATTAATAGTTAATGGAACAGAACAAGCAAGCTGGACTGGGAATTAATTTGTACGTGTGGTCTGCATCCATCCAATGATGCCAGCCACAAGAATAACTATTTATTTGTTTATATATACTGACGGTGGAGAGGGACGCTGCTGGCTTTTCTACATGTATTATAGAGATTTCTAGTAGTACGTACCACAATAACATTGATAATAATAATCTGAATTTGATCCCTTGCAAATTGCATGCATCTTTTCGATGTGACCGCCGCCATCCATCCATCCATCCATATCCGCTTGCTGGTAGAGAGGGTAGGCATCTCAAAAGCAAATAGAATCTCCTTCTTTTTCTGTGCTATTGTTGTTTAATTAACAGCTGCCTTTTTAATACAAGCATGTGTCTCCTGGAATCGAATATGCATGAAACTAAAACTAAGGATAGATCGATTCGTTTGGTAGGAAGAATCCAGATTCTCTCTTAGTTCTCTCATGAAATTAACATTGAGGATCGATGGGAAATGAATTCAGCTAGGTCATCATCGAGCAGGGAGCTTCTCCTGTTTAGATGACGATATCATCCAGACATGCATGCAGTAATTTTAAATTAACTATATATGATTAAGCAGAGTGTCACAGTAATGAAGATCCACATGATCGTACACGAATTGAATGATATATGGTAGTAGCCAGCGCTATCGTCCACTGAATCTTATTAATCCGTACGTATATATTATGTAGGAGTACTATAAATTCTAGAATAAAATGTGTATTATTCGAATTAATCTTGTGTGAAGGATGCAAGTTGAACGCCTCTTGTGAATATTATTCCGGAGGCAAGAGGGCCCGGCCAAGGAGCAGAGTATGCTTGAGCCTTTTGTCGGATCGATATATATTTGTATGATGACGTACGATGATATGTACATCTCTTTTTCATTTGAAGGGAAAACAAAAATTAAGATGTCATTTTCGCTAATGACGTACAGTAGTATAGTAGCAGGGAGTAGAAAGATACTCGTTGATGGAGAATACGAGAGACTACAGACTAGTATATATCTAGCCGGCGGACCCCTCTCGGTCACACACACACACACGCAAATATGAAATAAATATAAATAATATGTTTTACATGGCTGTCGTGCAAGACAATGACATATATCACTGTTGTGCACGTACATATATATACTCCAACGTTGATTTTATTTGTGGTATTTATAGCTAGCTTGATGATGTGAAGGCGCAACTGACTGACGTACGTACATGATGGACACACGAGAAACTCCTATGCAAGAAATAGGATGAGACGATGCTACGATCGAAAAAGTCTGAATTTTACTTTTGGCCGGATAGATACATACTACATACGTACAATTTTCCGGTTAGGGTCGATCTCGATCTCCGTCTCATGCATGCCTTGTAATATTCATATTCATATCGATGAAACAAACAAAAATCAGTAACACCATATAATGTGCGCGTGCAAATATATGTTTTTTTTTTCCGACCTGTCATCTAAGTACAGCTGCATGGCACAGTTGGGCCACGTGTGTGACGGCCCACCAGAGCAGGTTGGCGGGCCATGCGCCCACGTGGGTGGTGGGCCCGGAAGCTGACCTGTTGTGTCCATGTGTGTGTATAATATGCACTGGCCGCCGCCGTTTCCGTCAAGCTTGGTTTCTCACTTCTCTGCCGCGCGCCGGCCGGTCGTCTCTGTTTCCCATCGATCCGTCCCTGGTTGCGTTGCTTCACTCCAATCCTAGCTCAATTAGCTTAGATAGATATATATATCATGGTGGCTACTCGGGGCCGCAGCAGCTACTACGCTGGCGGCGTTGGATCATCGTCGTCTGAGCGCCTCCTCCTCCACCCGGCGGCGGCCCGGCGGCATGACGACGACGTCTCTGCGGCGGCCGACCACCTCGCCGACCTGACGAGGAGGACGTCTGGTCGGCAGTCAGCCGGCCAGTCAATAATTGCCACCACCGAACGCACCGTCGCCAAGGCCCAGCGTACGCCGGTGGCGGCCTGTCGCTCGCGTTCGAGGCCGCTCCGCCCGCGCGGCACTCGGCGCCGGTCAGCGTCCCCGGGTGGCCCGCAGCCACTTTGCCGGATGACGGCAGCGACCTCGACCTCGAGTGGGTGCCGCCGCACGAGTACCTGCAGAGGCGGTGGTGCGGAGGGCCGGCGGCGGCGTCGGTGCTGGAAGGGCGCCGGGCGGACGCTCAAGGGCCGCGACATCACACGCGTGCGCGACGCCGTGTGGAGCAAGACCGGATTCTTCGGCTAGCTACCTTGTACACACATGCTAGGCGCGCATAAGGGGTGCCATGCTTGCTGTATGTTGTGTTCTTCAGTGTAAACGTGTACTCTCTACCAAGAATTCATTCAAGTAGCTAGCAACACATAGATATCGATGCCCAACAGCAACAATTCGCTAAGTTGTTAAACTTTTACAAGGAAAATACATAAGAAAAAAAAACTTATTTACTGTAATAATTGAGTTACTGTGTTCTGCGTCGTCTCTGCATGCACCATCCTGTTGCTGTCGTCGACGATACCAGTGCCCAATGAATATGCTCCACTCCCAGTCATAGTCTCCCACCAATCCACATCATCCATTGCAATGCTAACATGTACGTCGTCGTCCTAGCCTTTCTGATGAATGCGATGGCCCTTTCACAAGCATGTGGTTGTACCAAACTACACTACGGTCTAAAACGTATGGACATAAATCTTCATTTCAATATGGTCACCTCTGTTTTCTTTCTTTCTCGGAACCTTTTCTCTTTTTTTTTCCTAAAAAAAAAACACCCTGGAATTGAGGAGCTAGGAACCTACATAGCACAAGGTGGCCCCAACTGTCCCAACAACCAACTGACTCTACCTAGGACCTATTCATAATTTTTATTGAAAAGAAATTTAAATAAAAAGCATTCCTATATTCACCTTACCTTATATTGTTTCCAAAAAACAGGGAACAGCCTTCTCTAAACTAGAGAGGTACAACGTCCAATATTTATGATCCTACATATGTAATGATGCACTCTTATATATAGATTTTTTTTTTTGAGAATTGTAGGAGGGATTACAATAATAAATCATTAGGATGCTGATTTTGCGGGTTGATGAATGTTGGGCCATGTGATGAATTGATTTTGTATGAATGGGTCATATGAATTGATTCTATGTAAAAATAGACATACTCAGCAGGCCTGCACGCTGCCGGTGCTTAGCTGGCATCCGCTTACTAAATTACTTAAGCCCGCATGCTCCTATATAGGTTTAGCGGTGGAGCCTGCAAAGCCGGCCTAGTGGAGCCCGCATGCATATAGTAAGCTAAGAGTATCTCCAGTGCAGACCCCTAAATTAGGTCCTCAAATTTTTATTTACATGCCAGCCCTAAAAGAAATAGAGGCCCAAGTTCCCTTTCCACTCCCGTGGGGAAAAATAGAGCCTAGCTTCGACCCTATCTGTCGTGGGCCTCGCATGTCGAAAGAAAGAAGCTCCGTGCCTCCCTTCCCCCACGCTCGCGGTTTCCTTCCTCCGCCCGCTCCGGCTCAGCGCCCGGCTGCTGCGCCTTCAACAGCGCCGATGGTGCCCCTGCCCACGGCGCTGCGTCGGCGAGCCCGACGCGGAGGACGCCGCGCCGCTGCAGCCACGCGTGCCTCGCAGTTGCAAGTGAAGATGGTGGGCCGGCAGTTGGAGTAGATGGATTGGTGCGTGAGCGTGGCCTCGTCGAGGCCGTTCTTGCGGACGAGGGTGAGGATTTGGTGGTGCAGGTCGAGGCCAGCTCGGGATCCCGGGTGCGTTGAAGTTCGACGCGGGGTGGGAGCCTCCGGTCGCGGGCCTCGGGAGAGTGGGATCCATGGGAGGTGACGCCTTGGCGGCAGCGAGATCGATGATGCCGCTGCAACTAGATCGATGGTTCGGGCACTATGAGGGCGGGCGGGCGCCCGCCCTGCGCCATGGCGGCTTCGGGCCGTAGGCGGCGGCAGATGGTGCTGCGGTAGAGCTAGCGCGAAGGTGGTGCAGTGCTTTCGGCAAGAGTAGCTCGGCGGGATCGATGCATGGCGGCGTGGCGGCCACGGAAGCAAAGCGCGTCGCGGGACTCGGAAAGAGAAAAATTTCTCTCTTCTATTTTTACAGAGGGATAGGGGCCTCCCGGCTTTAGGGTCATGGGACTAAAATTTGGGAGGCCTCTAAGAATAGGAGCCCAGATAGGAGGCCCATTGGAGTTGATTTTTTTTTTTTTTTTTTGCTTAAGCTCCTAAAATTTGAAATGGGGGCCTGTTTAAGGTGTCCACTGGAGTTGCTCTAAAGCAAGCAAAGGCGAGGAATGCAGACTTCGCAGGGCGAGTCTCTCCACTCGCTACTGCTACTCTCCTACTCAATGTTTGCTGTCCATGCCGCTTGCATCTTTACCCCTACATGCTACTGCAAACATTGAGGGTTGTTGGGGAGGGCGACCCTCGCCAGTCCCTGCAACCCCCGCAGGCCTCGCTTCGGTGGGCCAAGCAACATATTTTATGACTGACACTCTTCACAGGCAAGTCCCACGAAGGTGCCTTCGCTAGGCCAGAGGGCAGTGGAGGACCCAAGCGACTCCAGGCTCCGCTCCCTGCTTCGGAGGCGGGGCCTCCGACAATCCTTCGCGTGCAGATCAGGACAACATCGTAGGCAAGACCAGCAAAGGGCCTCCGCAGGACCACAGGACACAGGAAGACCCAAGCGACCCCAGGCTCTACTCCCTTCTTCGGAGGCAAGGCCTTCGTCAATCTTCAATACAAGGGTCGGCCCGATCGTCACCTCAGAGCCCCAAGCGGAGGGTCAGCGTTGCCAAGGGTGCAGAGCCCACCTCCGAAGGATGGGCGTTCGCGCGAAGGCTGAGCCGTCAAGCCATGGAAGCTGGTGGCGGGAAGGAAAACCCTACCAGACAACAGCAATCCAGGGACTCGCGTGTGTTTACCATTATACCCCTGCGAGGGTAAATTACCACTTTTCCCCGGCGAGGGCCCACCTATCAGAGTGTGCAAATCCCTACCTACCATGTACCATGTTGTAAAACGACCACCCGACCCCTCAGCTTTCTATAAATACCCGGGTAGGGGCACCAAGGAGAGGGGGTGGTCGGTTGGTGGCCTGTTTCAATGCCATTTAATCGAGTTGTGTTGTCCCAATTCTGCAAGTCTCTTTATAATGCAAGTCGAGCCAACCTCCGCGCGCCCTCACCCCCGGCAACCTCTGCGAGGGTGAGGTTGAGCGGAGGTCCGGCCGCTCATTTCAATCCTCTACCCCTGACAGTGTGTCCTTTCTTTCATTCCTGTGGTAAGCCCTCATCCCTCCTCCCGCCACCTCCGGTAGCGAAGGTCAGAGGGGCAGGAGCGATCCCCACAAGGGCAAAACAAAAAATTGGAGAATAGATGGGCGACATCAAAAAAAACCATGCAGAAAGATGGAGTGGTCAACATTGAACAAGATGGAGAGGAATCAACAATATAAGTCGAAATCAATTATGCACTGCAGGTGCTAAAATAAGTGTACAATCAACAATTATATACTACGCTCAATCTGTCTGAAGACGACGCATACATACGTACGACGAGTATATATGCAGTACGTAGCTAGAGTCCTGATGCATGGAGTCTGTGGGTCATATATGGTGCCTGAAGATGGATGATCAGATCTCGTAGGTCATGCCGACCTTGAGCAGGTGCGACTTTGGGATGGCGAGCATCTTCTCCCCCTGTCGGCAGTTGTTGCGTAGGAAGGCGTAGGCGTAGTTGACGAGGAGCTTCTTGAGCAGCGACGAGTGCGGGCGCGCCACCACCTCGCTCTCCCCGAGGATGTACACCACCCCTTCTCCATCTCCCGCTCGATGAAGCGCTGCTCCTCCTCGATCCGCGCCATCTCCTCCAGGCTGATCTTCACCGCCGCCGCCTGGATGCTGCCCATCCGCGACAGCTCCGAGAAGGACTCCGCCGGCGTCAGCATCTCCTCGGCGAACACGCCCGTGGACCGGGCGCGGGCCAGCTGCTCGGCCCGCTCAGCGCACGACGCCGAGTGGAGGATGCCACCTGGCGCCAGCGCTACGGCCCCCGACGTCGACCTGGCCCTCGCCAGCTGCAGCTGCTGCTGGGTCGTCGTCGCTGCTGTCTCCGTGGTGTACGAGTAGTAGGACGCCGCCGACGACTGGCGCAGCATCATGAGCGACCTCTGCCGCGCCAGCGCCGCCATGCTGTCGCAGCGCGAGCTCGGGTAGCTCACCTTGGCGCCCGGCTGCTGGTGGTCCACGCCGTAGAGGTTGACGTCGCGGATGTAGTACTGGAGGCGCTCCACCAGGCTGGCCGCGAAGTCCCTCGCCTCCTCCAGCGGGTCCCGGTAGCCGTAGCGCGCGACGCACCGGAACACCCTGCTGCCACTTCCATTGCTGCCGGCCTCCGTCACCACCTGCCTGAAGAGGAATCGCTCCGTCGCGTCCACGTGCGGCACCGGCAGGTGCTTGACGGAGACGAAGAGCAGGACGGCGTGGATGGACGGGATCTTGTCCACCAGGTGCGGGAACACGGGCGGGATGCCCTGCACCAGGTCCGTGTAGAAGAGCCCCACGCCGGGGACGGTGCGGCAGCGCGGCAGCAGGTCCCGCACCACGCTCTCGTGCGACACCGTGCGCTCCAGCTCGTACTTGTAGCGCTTCACGTGCACGTAGTGCCACAGCACCATGACGGCCACCAGCACCGCGGCCATGGCCACCGGGATGTAGCCGCCGTGCGCGAAGCGGTAGAGCACGGAGGAGAGGTAGACGGACTCGGCGGCGGCGAAGACGGCGAAGAAGAGCGCGACGCAGGCGGCGTTGACGCGCCACACCAGGAGCATCACCAGGGTGAGCAGCACGGTGGTGATGAGCATGACGAGGACGACGCAGATGCCGTGCGCCTCGGCGATCACCGTCGTGGTCTTGAACGCCAGCGTCACGACGCACGCGGCGACGGCGAGCAGCAGGTTCACCTCCGGGATGTAGACCTGGCCCTGGTACTGGCGCGAGGTGTGCAGGACCTTGACCCGCGGGAAGCATCCCATGGCCTGCGTGTGCGAGATGGTGGCGAAGGCGCAGGAGATCATGGCCTGGCTGCCGATCACCGACGCCGCGAGCGCGAGCACGAAGGTGGGCCAGAACATGGACTCGGGCGTGGAGTGGTAGAAGGTGTTGGCCACCTGCTCCGGGTAGCGGCGGAGGAAGGCGGCCTGGCCGATGTAGGCGAGGAGCACGGCCGGGACGAGGCCGAAGCCGAAGCTGAGCTGGATGGAGCGGATGCTGAAGTAGCCGAGGTCGGCGAAGAGCGCCTCGGTGCCGGTGAAGCAGAGGAGGACGCCGCCGAGGGAGACCCAGGCGTCCCTGCCGTTGCGGCGGTAGTAGTCGAGGATGTACTTGGGGTTGAAGGCGCGGAGGACGGTGATGTCGTGCTTCACCAGGTTGTACACGCCGACGCCGCCGATGAGGAGCAGCCACAGCAGGACGACGGGGGCGAACAGGTAGCCCACCTTGTCGGTGCCGAACCGCTGCACGGCGAAGAGCAGCACCAGGATACCCACAGTGATCCACACGATCTGGTCTGCATCAGTTCAATCAATCTTCGGTTCAATCAATGATATGAGTTCAACTCAAGCTAGGTGCATGTTGAGCATAACAAGATTAACATATTCCGGGTGCCATTCAAATTAACTGTAAAGAGCTAGCTAATTAACCTAGGCAGGAGAAATTTCATCTCTTTATATATATCAAAAAAACTATATATATCATCTCTAGCTAACTGTAATTGCTGGTAGCAGGACACCACCATATGCATGCATATATGCGCATTATCGGCCGGCCGGTCTACTCATCACCTAATTACATCCCTGTCTACATCGCAAGATGTTATGTTACGTGGTGGCAATGCAATTAAGCACGCACACATTAATGATCCATCCATGGCTGGCGGCAGGAACATATCATCGGAACCCAACCGCCAGGAAAACCAACCGTATCATCATATCTGACGCCTAGCTAACATCATATCATCCCGCTTTCTCACAAGTTACTAATCAGTCTTACCTTTTTTTTTTGAACTAAATATATAAAAATACTAGCAACATTTATGAGTCAGATTAAGTACCATTAGCTAGTTTGAACAATATTTTTTTATTAAATTTATTTAGAGATATAAATTGTTGATTTTATTTCTATAAATCAACTCAAACAAATGTTGAAAAGAGTTTTACTTCCTCTAAACCTAAAATGATATTATTTGGAGACAGACAGACCAATGATAGACCATCCTTTTGTGGTGTAAAACAAGATGACAATCATATTCATGTACCGACGTCAACACCATCTATGGACCGGAGTAGTAGTTAATTACTATTGTAATCAACCTATCGCTGGTTATGTGTCAAATCTACATTTATATCTACACATATCTGTATTTATGCATATACCTAATATTAAAGAACGAAAGAATTCTTCCATCCGTCCTTTTACTTCCCACAACGCCCTTACACTTCTCCTTGTCGGATTATCTTGTCCATGATCTAGATTTACGACCCATACTCACACATATCAGAAATCCATCATGCTCATACAAGTTATAAATCTGTGCATCTAACGATGATATGGAGTCTAATCCAAGACATATTGGAAGAGATCGATGACGACGCAATCAATATCTGAGCCACAATCATATGGACATGATATATATGTTATGTTGCAGCGCATGAGTACATATACTGCACGTTTGGACCCACTTACGGAGTATTATCAACGAAAAAGGAGGAGGTGAGGGCGGTTGAGTAATAAGATGGTTTATCATCTTCTTACTCCAACAATACTCACCGTATGTTTTGTCCTTTTCTTTTTTTTGGAATTAATTATAATGAGATATGGGTTCAACCTATCACCATCTTATTTTTCTCACAAGCTAAACATGTAATTAATTGATTGATATTAAGTAAGATGTATCATGAATGAAGTCTCTCTCTCTATATGTATCCCACGAGAACTAACTCAATCTACAATTCATCAGAAGATGAATGAACTATGACGATAGATCATCTCTCACCTACAATTCGTCGGCCGTAAGTGTTGCAGTTGCATCTGGGTATTATCTACGCAAGTCAAGGCAACAAGCTAGCTAGAGGCAACAGAACTAGAGGCAATTTTGTTTTATGATAAATACAGTTGATTATTAGAGGGTTTACAGTTGATGCAGGTGGCCAAAGTTTTTTTTTTTTTTATGCACATGAGTGCCGGTCTAGTTTACGAATTGATAGTCACTTGATTTTGCTAGTTTTTTTTTTTTCTTTGGTTGTGTGCCTCATAGTAGGTTAACTAAAGGCCAGAAGTTGCCCTCTTTGGCTTTGTATAAACTCGACGCGTTGCTTCCGATGTATTAATTAAAACTTTCTTTATAAAAGAAACAGTTGATTATTAGAGGCCGGACGGCTCGGATAGGATGGGATCGCGTAATTAAGGAGTAATAAGGACAGGACACGGACTGCTCAACTAATCGATGGATGAATATCCATGTGAAGTTACAGCTCCACTATCCACTGTAGAGTACGTATATAGCTCCACTGATATAGAAAGAGCTAGCTAGCAGTATATATATGATCTGATGGTGCATGCTGTTAATTGTTGATAGCTGAACACGCACCAGCTGCATTGCCCATTTCCCCCTGCCTTGATCGGTGCTATATATGTCACTACTAAAAAAAAAAAAAACCAGTACAAACTACTCTCTCCATTCTAAATTATGAGTTGCTTTAACATTTTTAGTATATCCATTTTACTGGTATATCCATTCTAAATAGATGAGCTGAAAAAACAAACTAGCTAAACATCAAAATGATATAGTAACATTTTTCTCAATATCATCATCTTACATGAAAGAATGGACTGGGAAATAACCTTAATCAGGACACTTCCAATATGCTAGGAAAGCTATATATAATTATATATACGATCTTCATCTCACCTATTGAAACCAATACAAACTAGCTACTGACATTTTTCATTGTATATATATTGTTGTTTCTAATCTATTTTTTTTGAAACAACTCTTTTTTTTTTTTTTTTGAAACATATAAGAGTCAAGTTCACCGGCCGGAAACGTCAAGACCTACCCATCAATGAGTTTCTTGTGCCTTGATAACTTTTGATGCTAGAAAAAGGCTAGGCTGTATGCAAGATGTATGCAAGATGAAGTTTCATCAAACTTGCTTCTCACTCCTCATGCATTCACTGTATATATATAGTGACATATATATGTCCATCCAAAATCTTAGGTGTAGAACTGTGGTACCCACAATAATATATAATGCACACGCGTGTTTGACTAATTTGATGCATGATGCATGTATATATGGCTGAAGAAAACAGCTTTTTTAATTTGGATGGATGGATGGAAGGAAAGAAAGGAATCGAAGGATGAGGATGACCTCCTGCTGCGTGCCCTGTTGGTTAGCAGATTAGTACTTCTACCACTATACTATAAAATACGTACGTATAGGTGTAGTATACCTAGGTGTACGATGAGAAAGTAGCTAGGTAGCCAATCCGTCTCCATCTCCGCTATTAAGTTTGGGAGTTAAGGATGGGCCACACCAGATAGATGACGCAGCAATTAAGTTCATGATAGCTACGTCTAGTGTGGTGTGGATACAATGCACTACGATACAGAGCAAGATCAAGCCACACAGTAATTTTTGTTCCTGGTCGGACCAGGTGGAGGTGATGGTGCAGGTGGATCTGAGTTTTTCTTCCCCCAAGAACGCGCACGATTGTGATATGGTAAATGTCAAATCATTAATCAATCAGCATGCATACATAATCACGCGGTTAACCTGTGTATAGCTACGTAGAGTACCTACGAATAAGACCTTGGATATATAGTTTGTTCGCTTTATTAGCTGGCTGCTAGTATTTGTCGATCGTCAGATCACTTCATAATTAATTACTAGATAGTCTGTTTTGCATCGACAGCACGCTAAGCTACAGTTTACCTAGCTATCGTTAAGGACTTTATTTGAAGCTAAATATTTAGCAGGCACGCGTCATGTCGTGTGAATGACCGATGTATTAGGTGTAGATTGTCACTACTAACAGTAAAACTATTTTTGTTTTATCCATTAAGTTATGTATGTAGATATATTGTTTACTAGATGCGTATGGAAAAATGGAAAATCAAATATACGTACAGTACCTGTGGTGAGGTTTGGCGCTTTCTCCTTGAGCCCCCCGACGGCGGAGAGGACGGAGATGGCCGGCGTGAGGCAGGCGTCACTGATGACCATGGCGGTGGCGACGATGGTGAGCAAGAAGAGGGAGATGCGCACGGGCTTGCTCGTCTCCAGCAGCTCCTTGACCCACACCGCCCGCTCCTCCCGGTGCGACGCCAGCTGCACCGACCGCCGCCGCATGCTGCCGCGCTTGCCCAGCATGGGCATGGCGTCGTCCGCCGTCATGTGCAGCTCGTCCTCCGGCTGGTGGTTGGGCACCAGGCTCACCTTGGCGTGCCGGGAGATGAGCGAGTAGAGCGCGAAGGTGCCGCCTGCATATATCAATATGGGGATGCATTAGTAGTGCTTAGTGGTGGTCCGGCCATGGGGGCGCTTCCTTCCGCCGCCGGCCGGCGTACAGTTACGTTGATGGATATGCATCATTTCGTTAGCTCACACAGAGGTGTCTCGTAGGTACGTTACGACGACTCTCTAGGGCACTGCAGTGCAGTGGTTCGTTTAATTCAATCAATTATTATTGTTACTTTGACTTCTCTCAGATGCATATATATATGCAGCATGGATGTCTAATAACTATATATTTGACTTGTTGATCCGATCGCTCACGGCTCGCGATCATCACTATGAGAGAGAGCTGTGTCACACGTACCGTCCCCGTCGTCGTTTGCTCTGAGCGCGATGTAGACGTACTTGATGATGGTGAAGAGGAGGAAGCTGTAGATGATGAGGGAGAGCACGCCCAGGAGGTCGTCGGTGTCCCGGATGCCGCCGGTGAAGGTGCTCGAGTAGACGTACAGCGGAGACGTCCCGATGTCGCCGTACAGGACGCCCACGCACTGGAACGCCAGCCGCAGAGTCCGCGCCCACCCTTCGTGCTGGTGGTTGCCGCCGCCGCCGCCCGCCCTCGTCGCGTCCCGGTACAGCGAGTCCTGCCGCTGCACGCCCATCGGCAGCTCCAGCGCCAGCTCCAGGTCCGCCATGTCCTGATCATGGTCGGAGCAGCAGCTGCTCGCCTGCTGCTTCGTCTTGGTCCCTGCTGCTGCTGCTGCCTTCTTCCCCCCGCCGCCGCCGCCGCCGCCGCCATGCCGCCGCCCGCCCTCAACTCGACTGCTGCTTGCTGCTGGGCCATCTATCGCCGCAGGCACCTTATTCTCATCTGCCGATCTCTCGCTCATATGATTAATAAAATAGCAAGCAAGCAAGGTGTGCCCGCCCGTACAGCAAGCAAGCTCCCTGCTGCTGCCTTTTATAAAGACTAGAGAGGGATCTGCTAGCAAATACAGTTAAAAGCAACACCAGCAGGGGAGACGTGTGTGAACACAACGACCTGCTGCGCATGTCTTCTTCTCCCGGGCTCCACCTCGACGTGCGCCACCGTCGTCGTCCTCACTGGTCACTGTCACACACTCGCCCCGTCACTATGCTAATGTCCTTCTATTTCTCTACGTATGGGACAAGTTTACACTTACAACACAAGATGCCTTGTCCAAACCATATCAATTCAAGTGCACTATATATAATATTGTACATCCGATCCAGGTGTTCCATTTTGGACCATTATATTACCTCCATTGTGAGGACGACATGGGTTTCAAGGTGGTTCTCAACCGGTATTGACAAACTGGTTTCAGGGCATGCATTGGGATTACTGCACACCCAAGTTTGCGTATGTCTTTGGCAAAACCATGTGTTTGCCCCCATCCATGGTATTGTGCTGCAGCCTGTAGCGACAGTCATAGAGAGCCACTGGCGGATTCAGAAACGGACCACTAACAGAGGGCAAAATAATTTTGCTCGATGTACATTTTTTAAGATAAAGGAAATTCCATTCCAGCCTTCACATCCACATACACGGGACATAGCTCCAGGTGCCGCAATGTGGCAAATCCAGACCAACACACAATCCTCACGCAGGAGGGACAACCAACCCACAAAAGTTCAAAGTAAAATTAAACATCCATGCAAAGACACCATTCAGCAATCCACAAGAGCAGCTAGGGAGGACCACTAGTAATGTCACAGCCCCAGGAATCTAAACTCCTATCCGTTTTTGACTTCTCCAACTAGGAGAGCCAAAGAACTGAAAGGCCAATCCCTCCAGAAGTCTACAACCTTCCATCATCATTTTTCTCTCCTCCTCTTTAGATAACTACGACAATTGCCTGATCCTAACGTCCCCCTGAAAATCACCTGTAAAAAGGAATTAGTAGCTAACTTTCGGAACACCACATCATTTCTATTCAACCAAAGAACCCAACAAAAGGCCGCTATCCCCACTAGTATTTGATTTCGTAGATCGGGGCCAAAACCTCTTCTCCATGAACCAAACATGTGAGATGTATCCTTTGGTGGTTGAATATTAAAGGTGATGAACAATGCATTTGTAGGGTCGAGATGAGGACTAGAGGGGGGAATAGTCAAGACTTCACCCCTCTAGCTATGACTCTAAATCACCTCACAAAAAGAGATCCTACACAAAGCAAATGAGGTGATAAGCCTAGCTTGAGCTCCTAACCGTTTCTATTGCAAGGTCACACAAACCTATGCACTAGTACTTCAAACAAGGGTGAGCTCCTACACAATTCTAATGAGCAAAAAGCACAAAAGCCAACCTAAGCTCACTAGATGCACAATGGACAAGGCAACACACGCCTAACCCAAAGGCTCAAATTACTTAGCTACACAACCTAAGCAAGGCAACTAAACAAGCTACACAAGCTAGTAATTGCAAGAGCTACTTCACAAGCACAAGCACAAGGTATATATGAATGTAAATACAAAGCTTGTGATTTGGAGAATGCAAACCACCGAGAAGAGTAGACAAGTTGACACCGGTGATTTTTTACCGAGGTATCGGGAAGCTTGCCAACTTCCCCCTACTCCTCATTGTGTCGACCAACACCTTGGGTGGTTCCTTCGGTGTTTTACCTAGATGGTTCTTCGGTGTGATCCACAAATCACTTGCCCCTCAAGGCACGCCCCGCAAGGCACCACCACTCTCAAGTGAGCCCCTCAAGGCACCGCGATTGAACCCACACTCACAAGTGAGGTAACTCAAAGACACGCTCTAGTAGTGTCGCTCTTCGCGATCCCCGCGAGGTGAGCACGAACCTCTCACAAATCCTCCTCCGGAGCACCGCACAATCTTTCTTGCGAGCTTCAACGGAGTCTCTTGCCACCAAGCCGTCTAGGAGGTGGCAACCTCCAAGAGCAACAAGCACACCGGCTTGCAACACGATCACCTAGTGCCACACGATGCAATCTCTCAAAGCAATCGCACTAGAATCGCTCACTCACTCAATCGGATGAACACTATCAAGTTAGAGTGAGTGGGAGGGCTCACTAGCACCACAACACAAGCCACCAAGGCCCAAGTGTGCTCAGCAACCAGCCGTGGCCGGCCACCACAAGTATATATAGGCTCCATCCAAAATAGAGCCGTTGGTGCTTCAAACCACAGTTTCTGCGTGTTGACCGGACGCACCGACCGGACGCGCCCATGCGTCCGGTCTAGCGTCCGGTCACAACCGACAGCTGGTTCGGCCCCACTACAGACACCCGGAAGCATGCGTCCGGTCACTTCCTTCCGCCATGCGTTCGGTTGAAAGTCGAATGTAGAGCTCTCGAATTCGGCCGGAACCGCCGCCGGGACGCTCGGTCAAAGTTCCAGCGTCCGATCCAACGTCCGGGCTTCCCGGCCGCCTTTCCTAAAAACTTCGTCGTTTCTCCGTCGCCTTTACTTTGACATGCTACCCAACAAGTATACCAACTTGAGCACGAGGAATAGCATGTTTACACCACCACGATGCATCCCGCGCAATAGAAAATATGCATCTCATTTTCTCAAAAACGCCCGAATCCCCTTCCCAAACCCAACCAACCCTCGCAAACCATCGCCGCCTTTGCAAATGTGCCAACACCACCAAGTGTACATCACCATGTGCATGTGTGTTAGCATTTTCACAATCATTTCAAAGGACGGGTTAGCTCTTACCATGCCACTCGATCCTAACACATCGCAAAAGTTAGATCGCACAAGTGGCACTAAATGACCGATATGCAAACAAGTTTGCCCCTCTAAATAGTACGACCATCTATCCTAAACCCGGTCATAAACTTCTCTAAGCACCAATGACCGGCGAAATGAAATGCCCTATAGGTTATACCTTTGCCTTGCACATTTCCATTCCGCTCCATCTCCAAGTGCCGATGTAACACATGCACCAACACGATCAAGAATGATATGATCCACTTCATATCATCACATGACCTTCTTGGTCCATTGATCTTGACCTCACTTGCTCTTCACCGCTAAGCGTCGGTCCGTTCGGCGCCAAGTCTTGCCCAAGCTTCACCGCCTCGCGGTCCATCGCTTCACCGCCTCGACTTGCCCTTCACACACTTGCAATCGGTCCATCAAGCCAAGCCTTGTCTTGATCTTCACCACCTTGGTCACATGACTCCATGTCATGTCTCATATGCAATAAGCTCCTTCATTGCATCATCACATGTGAACTAATCTCCCCCTATTATCTCAATCACACATAATTAGTTCACCTAATGTTGTCACTCAATTACCAAAAACCACTAAGGACCTTTCAAAGATTCCGCATACAGCTCTTGCCACACACAATAGTTGAAAAACAGGTGTTGAATGTTTTCATTTAAGCCACAAAGATTACATCTACCATTGCCCTTCCACTTCCTCTTTAAGAGATTATCTTTAGCTAGGATTACACCTTTTTTAAATACCAAAGAAAAATCTTTATTTTTAGGGGTATCTTTGCCTTCCAAAAAAGCTCCCCCCCCCACCCACATGCCTCTCTTCTTTCATAATCTCCAAATAAAGAGATTGAGTACAAAAGATACCATTTTTTTAAGATGCCAGACAAATCTATCATTGTCGTTGTTTTGTTGAACCTATAGCACTAATGCCACTAAACTGAGCCATTCCTTTCGCCTCTCTCCCACTAACCCCCATCTAAAAGACACATTCAATGGCATTGAACTAAGCGAGACACCCCTTTTGCCTAACCGTCTTGTACAACTTAGGGAACTTTCGCATAAATGGCTATTGGTCAAGCCAAACATCCTCCCAAAACCTCATCCGACACCATTGTTTACCTTAAACTTCCCATGTTTTAAAACCAACCTTTTCACCTCCATCGCCACACCAAAACGTAAATCACTTGAATCGCTTTTCTACATGATGAGACAAACACTTGTTTTTGACATACTTCCTTCTCAATACCTCTTTCCATAAACCGTCCTCATTCAAAAAGCTTGAACAACCATTTACTAAGTAAACACATGTTCTCGTACTTCTAAATCAAGTACCCTCAATCCCCCCATGCATCTTGGTTTACATAACATACTCCACTTTGCTAGCCTAAATTTTCTCTTATGCTCATCACTTTGCCAAAAAAAAACTTGGATCTATAATAGTCCAAATTTTTCGCACCCCCCCTTAGGAATGACAAAAAGGGCATCATGAACATGGGCAAGCTTGATAGGACTAAATTCATAAGCACTAACCTGCCCCCCGTAAGAAAGGAGTTTCCCTTTCCAAGTACTAAGTTTTTTTTTCTAAAAATGCTCCTCTATTGAGCACCAATGCTTATTCGAGTTTTTCGGTAATGCATTGGGATGCCAAGATATTTGAAGGGGAAGCTCCCCTCAACACATCCAAACAACTCCACAAAATCCTTGCTCCTACCCTTAGCCCCCCAAAAGCGAGAACAATTCACTTTTATGAAAGTTGATTTTCAAACCCGACAACTTTTTGAAGGAAACTAGAACTAGCTTTAGATTTCTTGCCCCCTCAAAGTCTCATCCATGAACAGAATAGTATCATCTGCATATTGTAGAATGGACAGTCCCTCATCAACTGAATTAGGAACCCAGCCTCTAAACTGATCACCGCTCTTCGCCCTTGAAACAAGAATGACCAACATGTCTGCCACCAAGTTAAAAAGGATAGGAGAGAGAGGGCCCCCCAGCCTTAGACCCTTACTGGTTTGGAAATTCGGACCAATTTCGTCATTTATATTTATTCCCACATTCCTTTGACTAACAACCACTTCAATACATTTACACCACTGTCGATGTTTTATGACCAAGAGCCTGCCATAGGGGTGAATCGGGCAGTTTGTTTGGGCCTCGATGAACCTGGAGTCCGGCGGTTTGTTGCACAGCTGACATTGATAGCGGGGTTTTTATACTGGTTCGGGCCCTTGATCCTTGATCGAGTAAAGACCTTTACATCCAGTCGGCGTGAGCCTGTTTTTGATTGATGGGGTCAACCGAGGATCGGTTGTGTTGTTTACAACACTTGATGTGTTCAAGTTGCGTTCTCCTCTACGAGGTGCTCCTCGCCCCCTTTTATAGTTCAAAGGGACCGAGGAGCTCGCTACGTCCTAGTCGGATACAAAGCGGGTTGTCCGATGAGGATTCAACACCCAACTCTAAGACATAGATCCGACTAGAGTTTTATCCTAGTTACAATAGAAGTCACCGTAGCTACGCTTCCATTGCCTTCTAAAAGTTGTTTGTGGCCGCAGGCTAGGATAGAACCCTGCGAACAACTCTCTAGAGTTCTTTGGTGATCCCGTATCCACAAGCCCCCGAGCGTCTCAAGGTTGAGTCATGAGAGTTGTCTTGCTCTTCTCGGATGAAGCCTTGATATGGTCTTGAGATCGTCGTACGTGGTGCTCTTTGAAAAAGTGCACCCATAGGGTGTATCCCTCGACCTTCTTGATTTTTGGTACAAAGAGCTAGAAGGTCTTTGAGTTCTTCTCCTCCATCTTCGAGTTCTTCTCGTTCGGGAGCTCCGTCCTTCAAATTCTTCTCCCCGGAGTTCTTCTTGATGGTGTGCACTTTTCAAAAAGTGCACCCGTAGGGTGTAGCCCCCGAGCTTCTTGCTTTTTGGTACAAAGAGCTGGAAGGTCTTTGGATTCTCCTTCTCCGTCTTCAAGTTCTTCTCGTTTCGGAGTTCTTTGAAAAAAATCTTGTCCCGGTACCCCTGTTAGCCCCCGAAAGCGTCTTGGAGTTCTTCTATAGATAGAGCTCCTAGGCGTTCTTTTTGTCCTTCCTGATTTTTTGACCGTTTCTCTTTTTTTTCCGTGCAACCACGGGTTGCACAAAGGCGCTTTTATCGCACCTGGCTTTTCGTGAAAATGTCTGGCGTGTTGCGGTCGGCAAGAATGAATTGGTCGCCGCTGGAATTGAGGTGACCAAACGGATATATGATTAAGATAAACGGATATATGATTAAGAAGGCCAATCCCCACTACGAATCAAAGAACACAAGCAAGAACAAGGTAATTCGCAACTCAAGTAAAGTGACAATTACAGATATATGATTAAGATCTCGAATGTGGGGTTTCACAAACCGATAGCGACGACTATTCAAAGACATATTAATTTAAAGCCAAACCCAAACTTAGGTGGAAACTACTGAATATATAACCTAAGAGGCATCCAAGGACCCCTACTCTCGTCCCTATGCAGCCCTCAAACGTTACAAGGCCCAAACGGTACAAAAGACGATGATGCATCACCATGACAGATTCTGAACGTCAATTATTTTGACAATTCCCGTCGATTCTGATGGAATTTGGACCTCACACCAATTCCATTGGATAGATTATGAAATTATGTTTCAATCCACATATGGATTATCAAAAACGAACTTCGTATGCGACCTGAGCATCCGTTTTACTAATGACCGGTCAAGCATCCGGACTCAAACTTGACGTGGAGTGCGCCTCCAACTTGGCTTGGACGCCCTTGCTGACAAGGTGGAGAAAGTCCAAGGGTTTCCTTGTTGTGTTCTCCATCTCATTGGGGCATCCTTCCTATTGGGCCAGAGTCCTAATGAAGGATAACAAGCCTATGACGATGATGTAGCTCCTGGCATAAATAACAGATAGTCTTGATGATTTGAAGGCCTTGCCAATAGGATATTGAGGTGGGACCAGATCTATTTGAATTCTTATCAAATAATCTTTCCATCAAGTGCTCATTGACCTCAATCGCACTCCGAATGGACGAGTTATGGCCTTCCCAATGAAGCATTGTTGGGCTACCAACGAACTGAATGTTGGACTTTGACGAGCTTGCACTTTGAGACACATTTGTACCTATAATCAAATAAGGACATGTACATGTGGAACCAAGTAGTTATACCAAAAATCATTATGCAAATGTGGAGACAAGCTCACCTTATAATTAAAGGTCATATCCGAAGGTGTCATGTCCTCATCAGAGCTCCTCAAGGGTGCTCCACGAAAGCCTATTTTGTACTTCCTTGTGGATTTGGGTAGTAATTACCTCCCAATTCCACTGGTTAAAAACCCCTAGCCCATACCGTTTCGTTTCTATTTTGTGTTCCTTTCGCACTTGACGACTTGACTAGAGCAGCGATGAAAAAAAACGCACGGTCACCAACCTGGCGACTGCTAGCTACTCGCGTCGCAACCCCCCGACACTTTTGTGAGACGCCGCCACCTCCGGCGATGGCCAGATCTGGTTGATTCGCCCCTCTACCTCCTCCACTGACTCCTTCCTCCATGGGTGAATCCTGTGGTGGAGCTCTTCAATTTTGAAGCCATGGGCCGCTATCAAAATGCATAGGGCGCTCGCATTGGGTCAAAGTACCGCTTGCACATGGTCTAATACAGATAGATAACAAAACTAGCTTATAAATACATAAGTTTAGATTATATCTTAGTTCCATACTTAAATCCATAATGTAGTTGACAGAAACATATGTTACATAATTGCCTAATTAATGATGGTTTGGATCGTCCTCACCTGACTCCCGGAATCGCAGTAATATTGTCATGGTGTTAGGTAAACCCGAGCATTTTTCGGGGCGGATCGGGCTCGGCCGGGCCAAAAACCCGCTTATTGTAAGTGCAATCAACCTCTAATGTGGGTTTTGGCGTTGATGACAATCTAAATAGAGGACTAATGAGATTTATCGAGTTGACAAGCGTGCAATAAACAAAGAGGACATTGCAAACCTAAAGGAGGAGTACCCCAATTCGATTTATAAATGGGTACTTCAAGAAAGGAGGTTTATATTCATTTTACATTTTAAATTTGAGTATAGGACACGCCGTACTATTAAGAGGGATTAGAACCATGTGCCAAAGCGTGCAACCAAGTGCTCATTTTCACACCACATAACCTCCAGCTCCCAAACTTAGTCACCATTCAAACACTTTCTATTTCTCTGCCGACTATAATGAGCGGCGGTGCCGCTTTAGGGGAGCGGCGGTGCCACTATGCGGCGGTGCCGCTTGATCATGAGCGGCGATGCCGCTCGTGATCTGACCGCTGGGAGGATAGTATTTATACTTTCCTTTTCTACCCCAACGGTCATCTCTTCGTGCTCCTGGCTCACACTCGACAGAACACACCCAAGTGCTCAGCTCTCTCCTCCATTGAAGCTCCTCACTCCCTCAAGCTAATCCATCGATTCCACCATCGATTCTTGAGTGTGAGGGCTGCAAACTTTCGATTGGAAGGAGCTCCACCGATCTTCATCGTTCTAGAGGCACTTGGTTCGCACTTTGGCCGGCGGTTGTGGTCTTTTACTCTTGGAGCTTGCTCCTAGTCGGCTAGTGCGTCGCCCTTGAGCATGCCAACTTGTGTGTGGCAGCCTAGGGAGGTTTGTAACACCCTCTTGCATCTAATACATTACCCCACATCTCTAGGATTCGGTTCCTAGACTTGTGAACGAGGCAAAGAGGCAAACCTTTGTGGTGAGCTCATTCCTTTGTGGAACCTCAACAACGTGGACTTAGGCAAGCCTTTGGTGGCAAGCTAAACCACGGGATAAATCATTATGTCACCGTGTGCTTGTTCTACTTTAATTTGCAATCATATTGTTGTTGTTGAAAAGTTTTAGGGTTTGAGGCCGATCTATTTGTATACTCTCGACCGCTTGTTTCAGCCTCTCGACCGCAGCCTATACCTGTCCAGAACCAAGGAAAAATTACTCGATCTACTTTTCGTTGGACAGTTTTTGAACTCGTGGAGTGACCTTCTTCTCGCAGGAGCGGGCGTGTGCCGCTTAGTGGAGCGGGCGGTGCCGCTAGTTTCAAGCGGGCGGTGGTAAACCGACAAATAAGCTTTCGAGCTGATTTTTAAAACAGGCCTATTCACCCCCTCTAGGCGTCCAAAGATCCTACAAGTGGTATCGGAGCTTGTTTACTTCATTGAGCGCTTCACCGCGTGAAGTATGGATACCGAGGTGGTTCGAATCAAGGAGGAGCCGAAGGCATCCACGCCAAGCCTCCATTGCTTCAAAGAAGGAGCTCTCCTCTTCGTCCTCTCTCTCGGGCAGCCACCGATCCGGAGAGAAGAGAAGCAAGGAGACAAAGAAAAGAGAAGAAAGCCGCCAAGGAAGCAAGAAGGGCCGAAAGCGTGAGAAAGCCAAGAAGCAAGAAGATGATGCAAGCATGTAGCTCATTGAGAAGATCAAGAGAAGAGATGAAAGAAAAAGAATAAGAGAAGAAAGGCTCAAGAGAAGAGAAGAAAGAAGCAAGAAAGTGGTGGAACTTGAGGCTCAATCAAGTGAGCTATCAAGTAGTTCTGATGATGGTGATGATGATGAGTCATATGTGCCAAAAAAAGCAAGAAGAATGAGAAGAAGAAGGATGAGGCCAGCAGCAACAACAACAAATTTACCGCCATATCCTTCAACTATAATTCTCTTTTCTCTAACCGTGACAAGAAGTCATTCATCAATGTTCCCCGGAAAAGTTGCCTCACTTTGATGGGACAAACTATGCCAAGTGGAAACATTTGATGAGTGCCTATCTTAATGGCATTCACCCCGGTCTTTGGAATATTGTGTGCAAGCAAATGATATGAGCCTCCTATGAACCCCAAGTCGCCCACAAAATGAAGAGATGATAGCAGCCCACCTTAATGGCCAAGCTACAAGCATCCTCCTAAGTGCTCTAGATGGAAATGAGTACAATAGGGTGATGAATGTGAATGTGGCAAAGAAGATTTGGGACACTTTTATTCTTGCACATGAAGGGGTTGACAAAGTGAGGAAAGCAAAGATTGACTTGTTGAAGGCAAAGCTCAACCGGTTTGTGATAGTTGAAGGGGAAGGTGCCCAAGAGATGTTTGACCGGTTGATGGCTCTAGTTGGAAGGATTAGAGGATATGGAGATGAAGAACTTGATGATCACAAGGTGGTGAAGGTCATGCTTGAAGCCTATGCACCTAGAAATGAGACCGTAGTCACCTTGATAAGAGACAAGAAGAGATTTGAGCACTTCACTCCTAATGATGTGCTTGAAGATTGCTCACCTTTGATATGCAAAGGGAAGAGGCAAATGAGAGGAAGAAACTTGGTGAGTTGCAAGCCAAGTTGGATGGCATCAAGATCAAGGATGTTGCTCTCAAAGCAAGCAAGTCAAGCAAACCAAGCACCTCCAACAAGAACAAGGGCAGCAAGCAATCAACCTCAAATCAAGCCAAAGAAATGAAGAAAATGCAAGAGCACATTGATTCTACCTCTTCCTCAAGTGATGATGATGATGAGGGAGGTGCCGACATCAATGACATGGCATTGTTCATCAAGAAATACCACAAGGCCATGAAGAGAAATGGGTACAAAATGGTGCAAAGAAAGTTTCCAAACAAGAAGAAGAGAACTTGCTACAATTGTGGAAGCACCGAGCACTTTGTTGCGGATTGTCCACATGAGAACAAGAACAACAAATACAAGAAGGACAACCCCAACAATGACAAGAGGCAAGATTACAAGAGAAAGGGAAAGAACATGGGAGAAGCACACATTGGGCATGAGTGGGACTCAACTAAAGAGTCAAGTGAGGAGGATGTGAAGATGGCAACATTAGCTATGCAAGAGACAACCTCCACACCGAAGCTCTTCTCTAACATGTCCGATGATGATGAAGATGACTCCCCTCACATTTATCTCATGGCAAAGCGTGAGAAGGTACTTTCCAAAACTAAAGCCTCTCCAACCCTTAGTGATGAATCTAGTGAACTTAGTGATAGCTCAAGTGATGATGGGTCTAGTGATGAAGAGTATGATACATTAACCAAGAACCTAGATCCAAAGACCAAAATGTTTATCACTAAGATGATGGAGGATTTAGAGAGTGTCCAAGCCGAAGTTGAAAACTAGAGAAAGTGAACTCACCGGACTTGAGAAGCTCTATGTTGACAACAAAGACGCTCTTGTGTTTGAAAGAAGTGAGGTGGCCTCTTTACAAAAAGAAACTTGTAAAAGAAAAAAGAGGACCATGCTCTCACAAAGAAAGCTACTATTACCCTCAATGAAAGGTATTGTGACTTACAAGAAAAGCACAAGCAACTTGAGGGGAAATATAGTCTTCTTTGGGAGAGCAACTCACATCTCTCATCCACAAAGGACAACTCTACTCCCTCCACAAGCAATGGATGTGGTAAATGTTTCAATCTAGACTTGAAGAGTCAAGCCACAAACCTTGCAAACATGGAGGCAATGAAGAAGGAGATTGCTAGACTCAATACATTGGTTGGAAAAGAGAAACAAAATGTCAAGAAAGCAGCAAGTGGCAAAGAGACTCAACCAAAGAGGCCACAATACATTGATGAAAGAAATCCTAGAATTAAGGATGGGTTAGGCCACACTAGAGGAGCCAAGACAAATGGAAGAAAAATGGTAAATGGCTATGAGTGTGTCCAGCCTCGGGAGCAAAGGGAAGATGAGTACAGATATGCCTCGCACAGCATACCGCACCGCCAAATCGAAAGCAAAGAAAGCCAAGCGGTAGTGCCGCTTAGGACGAAGCGGCGGTGCCGCTGCCCCTAAGAAAGGGAAGGCAACTCATCGACCTCCCCGGTCCAAAACAGCCCATCAAGAAGGTTGTTCACCAAAACAGGTTGTGCGTATAAAGAAAGGCAATTTGGGCCAACCCAAATAGATTTGCATACCATCCCAAGGCTAAATCAACAAGACAAAGTTTGAGTTCTTGCTTTGTACTGAAGAACAACAGCAAGGGGAGGTTTATGCCAAATATGTTGGCAAGGACAGAAATGTTTATTTGCATACCTCAATTTGGGTTCCCAAAATTTTGTGACTAACATGAAAGGTTCCAAGGAGCTTGGCGGGCCTAAACTTGTGAACTAATCTGCTTTTGGTGCATACTCCTCCGGTGGATCAAGTTGGGTGCTTGATAGTGGATGTACAAATCATATGACCGAGAAAGGAGTATGTTTTCATCATACTCTCCTAATGCCGATCCAAGTGACAACATTCGATTTGGAGATGATGCTAAGGGAAGTGTGATGGGTCTTGATAAAATCGCTATCACAACTAACCATGATATATCCGATGTCTTGCATGTTGAATCCCTAGGATACAATTTGTTGTCGGTCTCACAACTTTATGGGAAAGGCTACAATTGTCTCTTTACTGATGTTGGTGTGGAAGTCATTAGTAGGAGGATTCCTCTATTGTCTTCACGGGCAAGCTCAAGAATAAGCTCTACTTAGTTGATTTCAACAAAAGTGAGACTAAGCTTGAGACGTGTCTTATGGCAAAATCTAGCATGGGTTGGCTTTGGCATCGCCGACTAGCCCATGTTGGGATGAGGAACTTGGCCAAACTACAAAAGGACAACCACATCATTGGGCTAACAAATATTGATTTTGACAAAGACAGATTTGTAGCGCTTTGCCAAGCCTTAAAGCAAGTAGGTGTACCTCACCCACCAAAGAGCATCATGACCACTACTCAACCTTTGGAGTTGATTCACATGGATCTCTTTGGACCGGTTGCCTACCTTAGCATCGGGGGTAATAAGTATGGACTTGTTATTGTTGATGATTATTCCCGCTTCACTTGGGTTTTCTTTGTCTTTGATAAGTGCCAGGTACAAGAGAAGGTGAAAACCTTCATTAGAAGGGCTCAAAGAAAATTCGAGCTTCCAATCAAGAAAGTGAGAAGTGACAATGGAAGTGAATTCAAGAACACCCAAGTTGAAGAATTCCTTGATGAAGAGGGCATCAAACATGAGTTTTCGGTTCCATACACCCCTCAACAAAATGGAGTTGTAGAGAGGAAAAATAGAACACTCATTGACATGGCAAGAACAATGCTAGATGAATACAAGACTTCGGACATCTTTTGGTGTGAAGCCATCAACACCGCTTGTCATGCAATCAACCGTCTCTACCTCCACAAGAAACTCAAGAAGACCTCATATGAACTACTAACCGGTAACAAACCGAAGGTGTCTTACTTTAGGGTGTTTGGGTGCAAGTGTTTCATTCTTAACAAAAAGCCCCGAACCTCTAAGTTTGCACCTAAGGTTGATGAAGGTATTCTTCTTGGTTATGGATCAAATGAGCATGCCTATCGTGTCTTCAACAAAACCACCGGTAGGGTTGAAGTCACTATAGATGTGACATTTGATGAATCTAATGGCTCTCAAGTAGAGCAAGTTGATCAAAGTGTTGTAGGAAAGGAGGATCCACCTTGTGAAGCTATCAAGCAATTGGCTATTGGTGACATTCGACCACAAGAAGATAAAGCCAATGAACAAGAGGATCACCAAGATGCCGCCGCACCAATTTCCGGCCGACGTGCTCTCGATGACGGGGGGGCAGCCTACACCGCCGACATTCAGCAGAAGCGGCGCGTGCCGCCCCTCCACCTCAGCAAAGATCTACCCAACACCTACATCACCAGTTAGAGCACTTGATCTTGCTCCTATACTTGAAGCTGAGGATGACTATGAAGAAGAAGTTGAGGATGGTGGAGCTGATCACCCACGGCTACGATTAAACCATTCAACGGGATCACCCCGCTGAGAACATTCTTGGGAGTCTTCTAAAGGGAGTAACTACTCGATCACATCTAGCTGTATTTTGTGAACATTACTCCTTTGTTTCTTCTTTGAACCTACCAAGGTAGAAGATGCTCTCAAGGATGCCGATTGGTTGCTAGCCATGCAAGAAGAACTCAACAACTTCGAAAGAAATCAAGTTTGGGACTTGGTAGAAAGACCAAAGACAAACATCATTGGCACCAAATGGGTCTTTCGAAACAAGCAAGATGAAGATGGTCAGGTTACAAGAAACAAGGCAAGACTGGTGGCTCAAGGTTTCACTCAAGTAGAGGGCTTGGACTTTGATGAGACATATGCACCGGTGGCAAGACTAGAAGCAATCCGCATTCTTCTAGCCTTTGCTGCCCATCATGACTTCAAGCTATATCAAATGGATATCAAGAGTGCATTCCTCAATGGCCCTCTGCAAGAGGAGGTCTACGTTGAGCAACCACCGGGTTTTGAAGACCCCAAGTATCCTAACCATGTTTACAAGCTTCGTAAGGCGCTCTATGGCCTTAAGCAAGCACCAAGAGCATGGTATGAATGCCTTAAGGAGTTCTTGCTTAAACAAGGTTTTGTCATAGGGAAGGCCGATCCTACTCTCTTTACACATAAAGTTAATGGTGATATCTTTGTGTGCCAAATATATGTCGATGACATAATATTTGGTAGCTCTAATCATGTGTATGTTGAGCAATTTAGTAGGACTATGACAAAGAGGTTCGAGATGTCCATGATGGGTGAGCTCAAGTTCTTCCTTGGCTTTCAAGTCAAACAAATGAAGGAAGGGACTTTCGTTAGCCAAACCAAGTACACCCAAGACATGTTGAAGAAGTTTGATATGGCTAAGGCTAAGCCAATCAAAACTCCAATGCCTAGCAATGGACATCTTGATCTTGATGAAGAAGGGGCTGCCGTAGACATAAAGGTATATCGCTCCATGATCGGCTCTCTTCTTTATCTTTGTGCATCTAGGCCCGATATTATGCTTAGTGTGTGCATGTGTGCTAGATTTGAAGCTAATCCAAAGGAATGTCACAATGTGGCGGTTAAGAGAATCTTGAGATATCTAGTTCACACCCCAAACCTTGGCTTGTGGTATCCCAAAGGGTTCCAAGTTCAATCTACTTGGCTATTCGATTCCGATTATGCCGGGTTGCAAAGTAGATCGAAAAAGCACCTCGGGACATGTCAATTCCTTGGACGGGTCTTGGTGTCTTGGAGCTCTAAGAAGCAAAATTGTGTAGCCCTATCCACCGCCGAGGCCGAGTATGTTGCAGCCGGCGCATGTTGTGCTCAACTACTTTGGATGAAGCAAACCTTAAAAGATTTCGATGTCATTTCACAAAGATACCTCTTCTTTGTGACAACAAGAGTGCCATCAAACTCGAAATAACCCTTAGCACACTCTAGAACAAAACACATAGACATCCATCATCACTTCTTGAGAGACCACAAACTCAAAGGAGATATCGCAATTCGCCATGTGAGCACCGAAAAACAACTAGCCGATATCTTCACTAAGCCTCCTCGACGAGACAAGGTTTTGCGCTTTGCGAGTGAACTAAATATACTTGATTCTCGCAACCTATCTTGAAATCTGCATGCCTCTATTTGTGAGAACTAGTATGAGTAGGGAAAAGCTTTGAAAAGTTTACATTATGTCTTTCAAATGTTTTTCAAAGCTAGACTCAAATGACGTGGTCACTATTTTTGATTGATGATCCGATCCGCCATAAAATTTGAGTCACATATGTCTATCTAGCATATGAGGAGAGTCACTTAGGAAGCAAGTTAACCTCGCTCATTCGGGGGAGCGGCGGTGCCGCTCTGTGTTTTCAGGCGAAAAACAGCCCCCAGATGGGCCACCGGGGGCCTATTTCCTGGGCCCATGGTATCTTTTTCTCCTCTTTCATTCACTCTCCACCGCCCCTTCTCTTTCTCGTGAGGGAGACTTAGGCGACGCCGCCGCCACCACCTCTCAAGCGCCGCCGCCCCGCCGCCGCTTCTACGGCGGTGCTCGCGCGCTGCCCTGTGCCGCCGGCCACCTCCTCGACGCCGATGTCACCGGCCCGCAAAGGGGCCGCAGCCTCTCTTTCTTCCCTCTCCAATCTTCGGTGAGAAAACCTAACCGCCCGATCTATGCTTTGTGATGAAATTGGTCATGGATTCTCGCAATTAGTGATAGAATAAAGGGTCTAGATCATGAGAAAATTGTTGATTTGAGTTGATTTGTAAGTTTAGGGATGAACCCCACCCATGGCATGCATGGGTTGACCAAGAGGCACCGCCAGCTTTTGGTTGAAAAGCAAGTATCTTGCTGGTCATCTCTAGTGTTCTTTTGAATCAATGAATAGAGCAAATTGAATCAATTCTCATAATCTAAGAAACTTTATTCAAAATCCAAATCCATGGTAACTTTTATCACTACTTTCGCTTTCGGTCAAGTTTCGTGATTCTTGGAATGGTAGATAGATATACATGTGTTTTAACTATAGCACAAGATAGTTGTCGAAGAGGTGGTTGGACAACCTGAAGCGGCGGTGCCACTGGGCGAGTGGCGGTGCCGCTTAGGGCTGATTCAAAACAACCAGTCCACCATCCCTTCAACCATCTATCTTATGCAATATTTAACATATATATATATATATATATATATATATATATATATATATATATATATATATATATATATATATATCTATTTATCACACCAGCTCTCCAAAGGATCGATTTGGACCCTTTGCATGCATAGATGGAGCACGGTCAAGGAAGTGGAGGTGTTAAGAGGAAGGCTTTGGAGAAGCGTTTTCCAAAAAGAGGCAGAGGCAGAGGATCTACTTCTTCTGGGAGACCCACAGCCGAAGCAAAAGAGCAGAAAGGGAAAGGGAGCTGAGGCGTGAGTTGAGGTATGGCAGAAGATTCCAGAGATTGGTCGTCCCGTGCACTCCCATTGACATCTAGACTTATGATGACTCCTACATGAGAGACTATGAGGAGCGTATCCATTTGAGGAGACCTCCGGATGACAAGCAGGCCCGTCGGAGGATTAACTACTCCACGAGGGAGTAAGGTGAGCACCGAGGCTAGGAGGGTGAATCCCTACACCACTCCCAAGGACCTAGGAGTTGATTACAGGTTCTGGAATGTCTTCCACTCAGATTTCTATGCCTCTTCTGTACTCAAGAAGAGAGAACCCAGCATTAGACAGATGCACTATATTGACTCGGGCTCTTCTCAAGGCTAAGGGTGAGCCCGAGATCAACAGGGCCATCAGGGGCTTGTGAGAAAGCATGAGTCAAGAATTTGATGGAGTTTCAAAGATGATTGGAATGCTGAGATACTTGGACAGTTTCATGCCACCTACTTTCTGGAGAATGAGAACACTATACACTGGATGACCGAGGGTGTCCACTACTTAGTTGACTTTGTTACCTTCTCCAGGATTCTTGGTTTTGGCAGCAAGCACAGGAAGTTCACTCATATTCATGCTGAGAAGAAGCTTGATGCTACAACCGCCGATACATGTGGAGGGATCCTAGGAAGGCAGATGGGTTGGTGAGAGGGTTGAGCAGCTTCTACTACATTCTCAACAACCTTCTCAGAACACCATTGATCCCAAGGATGGTGCAGCCTCAAACTTGCATGGTTGGGTGAAGAATCTGCTAGCCAGACTTGCTCCAGGAGGTGAGAGTTTCAATGTGCCTGCATATCTATGGATGGAGTTGGCTGATGCTATGGATGATGGTAGGAAGAGCTTGCCCTATGCTCCCTACATCATGTATGTGATTGAGAGGGTATCCGGCTTGAGGTTCAACAAGACAGATGAGCACAAGGCTTACAACCTCGAAAGGATCATGCCAGCAGCAAGCAGAAGAAAATTTCCGAGAGGCACCCGGCTAGAGAGGATACTCCACCTTCACCCTCGAGGTTCCAGAGAGCTCTCATGCTAGAGCTAGGAGGGGCAAGAGCAGTTTTAAGAAGAAGATGACTACATGGATGAAGGCCATGTTTGAGACTTGCACCTACTCCTCAGCACCGCTCACAGAGTTGAGCGTAGGCGGAGGGAGGGACAGAGAGCGTGCGGGGAGTCACACCACTTTCACCCGCCCCTTCTCCACCTCGCTTTGTACTTCCCAGCTTCTCGAGAAACCGGAGGGTCGAGGACACCACCTCGGCGGGGGAGCTTGACTGGGATGAGACGCTGACGACTTTTGTGTGCGTAGACAGCAGCAGCAGCCACGGTCTCCAGGATCCACCGCCTCGACGCTCTACACGCTTCACCTCTACCACACACACCGCCGGCAGGGCTGTGATTTCTTCGACTTCGGAGGAGGAGGAGCAGGGTGACGACGAGGACGAGGAGGAGGGAGGGCGTGCCAGAGTGACTTGATCTCTTTTTCTTTTCTCCTTTTTGGTGCTTTGTGCCAAAGGGAGAGAAAATTAGAGGGGTCAAAACTTTTTCGCGCCGACCGGGGCTTTTACCGCTTGTTTAGCATGTCCTAGAGAGTTAGCTTGAGAGTAGGTTTCAAAACTATTTGTGAACTTGTAATAATGCGACCTATTTGACTCTCTTCGTATGGCTTATGGACATGTGTTTGATCTGAGATATTTAGCTTGTCATATTCATACTGTTTACTTAGTGTCATATATGTTTCATGCTGTGGTTTTCCTGTTGGCAGCAGCTCTGTTTTGACAGGGCGGCCGCCGCCGCCAGTCAAAACAGAATCTGATGCTCGAAAGTGCTTAATCTGTCATAATGCATCACGTATATTCTTCTGACACATTTGTTAGCACTTGGCACCCCACAACAGGCATGGATGTAGGGGGAGATCCTTACATCACCTAAATGTGTGAAATTTGACCTTTTATGTCAAACATGAGAATTCAAATCTCACTCACACATTTAGGGGGAGGTCTCACTGCCTAAATATGTGACTATTGATAATGAGATATCATATTGAGCATTCAAAGCTCATTCACATATTTAGGGAGAGGTACCTACATCCATGGCTCGAAAAATCTCTATTATTTGACTATTTTTTTGTAAGCTCTAATTAGGTTGTCACCAATCACCAAAAAGGGGGAGATTGTAAGTGCAATCAACCTCTAATGTGGGTTTTGGCGTTGATGACAATCTAAATAGAGGACTAATGAGATTTATCGAGTTGACAAGCAGGCAATAAACAAAGAGGACATTGCAAACCTAAAGGAGGAGTCCCCTAATTCGATTTTGTACCGGTACTTCAAGAAAGGAGGTTTATATTCATTTTACATTTTAAATTTGAGTATAGGACACGCCGCATATTAAGAGGGATTAGAACCACCGTACAAAAGCGTGCAACCAAGTGCTCATTTTCACACCACATAACCTCCAGCTCCCAAACTTAGTCACCATTCAAACACTTTCTATTTCTCTCACCGACTAAGGCTGAGCGGCGGTGTGCCGCCTTCGGAGCGGCGGTGCCGCTATGCGGCGAGTGCCGCTTGATCATGAGCGGCGGTGCCGCTCGTCGTGATCCGACCGCTGGGGAGGATAGTATTTATACTTTCCTTTTCTACCCCAACGGTCATCTCTTCGTGCCCCTCGCTCACACTTCGACGTAAAGACACCCAAGTGCTCAGCTCTCTCTCCTCCATTGAAGTTCCTCACTCCCTCAAGCTAATCCATCGATTCCACCATCGATTCTTGAGTGTGAGGGCTGCAAACTTCGATTGGAAGGGAGCTCCACCGATCTTCATCGTTCTAGAGGCACTTGGTTCGCACTTTGGCCGGGCGGTTGTGGTCTTTTACTCTTGGAGCTTGCTCCTAGTCGGCTAGTGCGTCCGCCCTTGAGCTTGCCAACTTGTGTGTGGCAGCCTAGGGAGGTTTGTAACACCCTCTTGCATCTAATACATTACCCCACATCTCTAGGATTCGGTTCCTAGACTTGTGAACGAGGCAAAGAGGCAAACCTTTGTGGTGAGCTCATTCCTTTGTGGAACCTCAACAACGTGGACTTAGGCAAGCCTTGGTGGCAAGCTAAACCACGGGATAAATCATTATGTCACCGTGTGCTTGTTCTACTTTAATTTGCAATCATATTGTTGTTGTTGAAAAGTTTTAGGGTTTGAGGCCGATCTATTTGTATACTCTCGATCTGCTTGTTTCAGCTCTCGATCTGCAGCCTATACCTGTCCCCAGAACCAAGGAAAATTACTCGATCTACTTTTAGTTGGACAGTTTTTGAACCGCGGAGCTGACCTTCTTTCAGAGCGGGCGGTGCGTCTTTAGTGGAGCGGCGGTGCCGCTAGTTTCAAGCGGCGGTGCCGCTTGGTAAACCGGACAAATAAGTTCGAGCTGATTTTGAAACAGGCCTATTCACCCCCACCTCTAGGCGTCCAAATGATCCTACAGATTATTTCGGGCCAAAAAGTCCTGCCCATAACGTCCCCACCGGGCAAGTCGGGCCTAGCTTTTTCGGGCGGGCTCGGGTCGGGCCCGGCTTGGGCGGAGCTACCCGCCGCGCATTTTACACTACAAAATAGTTAAAAATGTATTTCGGGCCGAGTTCGGGCCAAGAAAAATTTTATCGAGCTTCAAAATCTCTGCCCAGGCCCTGTCCAGTAAGGTTCATGGGCGGGCTAAAACCCGTCGGGCTCGGGCCGGGCCTACGGGCCGGGCTAGTTTTGCTCAGGTCTAGTGTTAGGAGCTGAGTAACTTGGGGTTGGGATTATTGTTAGGTCTAGGTGGATCTTTCCACGTATGTGGTTCTTCTAAAAATCCATGTTCCTTCTAATACTTCTGGATGTAGTTCTACAGAAGGTTGGAAAAGGTTGGATTTATGACACTGGTTGTATATAACTGGTGGAACATGAGAAAAAAAAGATTTTAATGTGTACTTGTCCTCTTCATTGTGCAACTCATGGACTACAGAATTTGACATAATCAATTATGATTTTGGATTTTTCTGGATGGAAAGGATTAATTTGAGAATTGAGAATTTGGGAATTAACGTGTTGCCTAATGGGTGACGGACTGATGGAGCTGGAGCATATCCACATAGTGGCGGTGGTATGGAGGATATGGCCCAACAACTAGGGCCAGGCCAAAAACATACCTATACTATAAGGCAAAATTTGGGCAATGTCTAAGGCCAAATCTACCCCTGCAGGGTTGGCCTTTTGCGTGCTCTTTGGATCAGCTAACAACGTCCATCCCGGCCACCAGTATCGTGGCTGGAGGCATGAGTCTCCCCTTAGCTAGTGGCTTGGCTGAACGATCCGGAGGCTGGGGGACCAGCCCCCTAGCCGGCGTGGGGGTGGGGGATTGATCGCCCCTGGCCGATGTGGAGGCTGTTGGCAGGAGCACGACCACCAATGTTGTATCCGATGGTTAGAATTTTTTTGAGTATTTGTTGAAGTGGTAGTAACTCAAGTTGATTTTGTTAACTGCCTCCACAAATCATTTCTAGAGCTGGCATACAAGAGTTGTCTCTATATCTCTTAATTGAAAGAGAAACAAACACGAGATTACATGCATTCACCATATCTTCCATTTCACACCTGCACGTTTCTTTAAATTGATTGCATTCTCCGTACTAATGCTCCTCTACCACCGACAAAAACTAGCCTATATACATTTAATTTGTCTGCGATGTGGTTGTGATGTGGTGTCACATATCCAGATGAACCTAGTGCTAGCAGGCAGTAGCGTTCACACCACAAGAAGAGCTTAACATGACCAATATATGAATCTGTATGTAGCAATGACTCAAAGTCAGACACTCGTGCATTCAAATTCTAAAATGTCACTAGGAGGTATTCGCAAATTTAATTATTCATGCTATTTTGGAACATACGTACGGAATACATGAGTGCACAACGTACAGCTTTGATTACCAGCTCTGTCACTTTTCTCACTCGTTCCATGCATTCACTGTTGAATATCCGACAACAGGAGGGATTATGCGGATTCGAAGGGGAAGCGCAGTTTGGCACCTGCAGTTTAATATGTACCCCTATTTAACTGTAAAATATAATTTTTTTGAGAGGAAATCGTAAAATATATAATGATTTGAAATTTATACCCCTATCTAGTTGCAACTGAAAGTGTAGTTTTTCCTTGCTGAAACTGGGTTTTCAAAAGGGAGTAGAGCTATTCTATTCGCTCATTCATTCATATATCTCTACAACATAAAAAAAGAACAAAAGGAAGATCACATTTGGTGCGGTAAAAATTTCGCCTCACCTTTCACCCCCCACCATGCGATCCCACACCCCTTCCCACGCCCGGTCTCTTCACACACGCAATCTATATTTGGCAACACCCAATCAGCGTTAGCATGGAAAGCATGCCAATAATATTAGGCAACCACCAAATCTCCTCACGCATGCGATTTACATTAGACAACCACCCAATCTTGTGATCCCGCGTCCCCTTCCCTGCATGCGGTTTCCTTCCCTGCCCGATCTCTGGCCCTTGCGACGCCGACGCCCACACCTCCCCTGCCCGGCCAAACGCTGTGGAGACCTCGCCTCAACGCGACAACGCCCTACACCGCATCTACCACTCCCGCCCCATAACTCGCAGCATTGCCGCCGCACGCGCCCACATCTCGACGCGCCGATACTACTCGTGCCCACCCGGAGCTGGCCGCGATGAAGCCCTGCATCGAGACCTAGCCGAGTCAACGGCCATTGTCGCCTGCATGCGTATGACCACCTCAGCGACACTAGGGAGGTCGTTGTGATCACCTCGCGACATCGTCCTTGTTGTTTGCGGTCGGTGACCTCCGCCGCTCCTCCAATCCATTCCTTCTGTCGCACGGTAAGCACCGCCGCCGCCCCGGAGTCTCCCTGATCTCTCAATGGAAGCCAAACAATGTCTGTTTAGGACTTTCCCAAGCCATGGCGGACTCTGCCACATACAAACCTCACCGCCCGGCTACTCCCAGCTGAGCCTCAAGACCGAGCCCAGCAAGCTATAGTGGCCGCCTCACATACCTCACCTCTGGCAAGCCGCGTGCGCCGCCATGACCGAACGAAACAAGCGCCACCTAACGGATGGGATGCACATTCTTCCCTTGTTAGCTGACGTCATATGACATCATGTACATGCAATATGACGTTTTTCTATAGAATAATAAATCTGAAAATACAATAGAAATACACATATACTTGAAATGAATTTTTCAAATTTCTGTCAGTTAGTCATACAACTTCCCTTCAAATTATTTGCACTGCGGTATAGTTTTCACAATAAGACACACTCTTATTGAATATATTTTAAGATTTATTACAAAAGTTCAGTTTTTTTTTTTACCTTAGTTCGCATTAGTTTATTTGTCGGATAAGAGTGATAGAATAATGATGAGGTTGATGAAATGTTAACAAATGCTTCCCGTTTTAAATGATCCGTTGAAAACATGTTCAATCCCATGTAGTAGTTCATAATGTCACTTTAATATTATTGTTTAATTTTATAGTATTGTTACCTTATCATGTGATCTGTGTTTTTTATATAAAATTTTATTATCCCGTAGCAACGCACGGGCGTTTAACAGTAGTATATATATATACACGATACGATACGATATGATGGAGTTGTATAATGACCAGGTCCAGGTGCATGTTTATAATATGGGCCTGATTGTGAATCTAATCCTGCTTCCAATCAGTATCATATCATAATTGACAAGGAGAAAGCCCAAAAATGAGGGACAAAAAAAAAGGAAAGCCCCATCAGATGCAGCCCATTTTTTATTAGAAAAGGAAGGCCCAACGTAAACTACTCCTCTGTCCCAGCCTCTTACGGCGGCGGCCGGGCCCGGGCCGCCACAGAACGTGAATGATGAACGGAGAAGGTGAGGCAGGTCATCGTCCCTCACCTCTCGCCTGATGGCCTCCCTCCGATGCCTGATCCTCGCCTCGCCCGGCTCGGCTCCGCTCTCATGTCGTTGTCTGCGTCGATATATCGTAAAGCTCACCTCAGTGCAGTTGCAGTTGGAGTGGAGACATCCCTTTTTCTTTAATTTCCACAAACCTACTACGCTAAGGTAGGAGGCTGCAGGTGTCGAGCTAGCTAGGGTTTGCAGGCAGCATATATAGGGCAATTTTCCATGCATGCTTCAAGATGACATATGACTAATAGGCAATCATCCATACTAGCTAGATGACGGTTTGTGATTTGGTTGATGTTTTGTTTTCTGTTGACTGACTGATGATAAACTGTTCGATGCAATTCCACAGCGGAGTGTGGATATATGAATAGAAGCCATCGTTTTGAAGCTTATTTGGATCTTGGTCCGATGGAGACGTATGTAGAGATCTGATGTTTATTGGCCTGTTGGCTCAGCTGAGAACCTGCTTGACTTGAGTTTGAGCGCACCTGGCCCCCTATATATGTAGGCAATTGCTATGGTACTTGAATGTGGACCGTCCAATTTTTCCGATCAAACGGTCACGATCACATATTACCTCCTATAAGGTAATAGATGAGATGATATTTATTTAATTTTTTATTTTATAAAACAGGATTAATAAGGAAAGTTCTTGATATAAATTATCTTTTTTTTCTAGACGTTATTGATGCATGCGTGATCTGACTAATATAGTAAGTTCTCTTATTTTCTAACTTTCTACTTGATATATTTTGATTATCGTGATTAGCGAATGTACATAGTTATTCTTTTCAGTACCGTGCGTGTGTGTATGGCTAGGGTATAGTACGTGGTAACATGAGTCAGCATATAACATGTTTGCGTGTCAGGTAACTTGTATAAGTATCTAACGTGTTAGCGTGACCATATATATGTTAGATGATTGTTGGTAAGCTTTCAAAAAAAATACGGTGATTTCGAGAATCTCCGGATCTGTCGGCTGCCCAGTCCTTCACTCATAGAGGTAGGGTTTGCGTGCGTGTGTTGATAGGGATGAGTGTGCGTAGTGTCTACGTTGTATCCATTCTCAAAAAAAAAAAAAAAAAGAGCCCATAACGTATTAGTGCAGATAATGTTATATTTTTGTAACTTTTGCATTCGATAATATAAGCTTTTGATGCATATAATTATCGTGCCATGTCATGCACGTATAATGCACCAAGATATATAAAAGTTGTTTATCTCCGGCCCATGATTATTCCATGATTAGGGGAATCGGCATGCATGCATGTGAGGAATCGGCATGCGTGTGTAAGGAATTTTCCTCCCGTCATCAATGGGATGCCGGTTTTATTTTTATTTTCTTAGATTCTTTTAATTCATTTACTAATTCATAAAATATGAAAAATCAATGGATGAGATTGATTTGAGATATTACCTCTTTTAGAGGTAAAAAGGAGTACCTTAGCATTACCTTGTTTTCTTGTATGGCTTAGGCCGGCTAATCTTACGACATTATCACAAGGCTCATGAAGACGTGGGACGCTAGTGCCCGTTGCATAATGGAAGGCTACGCAAGTTGCCGAACATGCATGCCGCAAGTACTATATAAGTTATTCCAAAATCACAATTTACCTTGAAGCTAAGGACGAGTCAATGCAAAGTCAACATATATATGTATAGTTCGTGAGAGGGGTAAATAAGAACCTAAAGAAATACAGTAATTTCAAGCAGAGCAACTTTTGTCTTCTCTTTACACTACTTATTTTTAGTTAATTTCCATGCAGGTGGATATATAATATTCATGCTGCATTGTAGAATATAATGTGTATACCTGAAGAAAAATGAATATGTTATTTCTTGTGTTTTGTTCTCTTATTTACCATTATATATATTTACGTACTACTTAATTGACACGCTTCAGAATTGCAACTTAAAGCAATTTTGGTCTGCCATAATAAAACACGATGGAGCAACATGCTCAATGTTGATAAATATATACCAGATTGCGTTGTCTTCTTCATCACTTTTTTAAGTTATTATGCAACTGTTTCCAAGATTTCCTCTTACTGTGTTAAAAGACAGGATTTTGCTATATATGTATGCAAGGCTGCAGCAGGCTGTCCAAATGCTTTCATTCATACAGTCAGAGAGGTGCCACATATTTCTAAGCGCTGCTACTTTTGTTTTCTTTATTCCATCGTGTACAGCAGCCTCTTATTTTCGGTGTCCATATGTTCTATATATGCTGGCTGCCCCACATATGTCAATAAGAAGTATAACATGCTTTTAATCATGTCATTGTTTGCATTTGGAAAATCGTATGGTTGGGGGGTAAAAAAAATGTTCAGCTTTTAAATCCTTGCTGCTGCAGATAGTTCCACTGAACTCAAAATCGATATGTTGGATTGGTGGTGCACATCTCTTCAATGTCCATGTATGTACAGCCAGAGTTTCCCTTTTCTAACCTTACTGACTAAAATATTCCCGCGCGCACAAACAAATCAAGATGCCTACTTTCAGAATGATGCATCAAGCTACTTCTGTTCTCTGCTCAACCATGCAACAGAAATATATAGTGACAGCCTGACAGCTTCTGTGGCTGCATGCATATTTAACTGGTGATGGCTGCTTTGTCATATTCATCATGTGATACGATTATTTTTATTCTTGTTCTTTACCGACAATAGGACCTAGAGATAATCCAAAGAACAGTGAGGAATCTCGTGGATCAGCATATCTAAGATACCATTGTGTCAGTTACTGAGTGCCTTGTTAGTCTGACATACATCTAATATGTTCGCTTGATCATCTGTGTCGTCCTCTTTAATATCTCATTGTTTCCATAGGCATGATTATGACCGTGCTTCAGAGATCCTTAGGAGATTATATATCCCCTTCTTTGCATATTGTGCTTCACAACAAGGGGCAAGGAGCAGATTGAATTATTTGTAGGTTGATCATATCATGACAGGTACGTTACTACTTGCTGGGTCGATCGGGCCAGAGAGGGGAGGATTGTGTGGTTATTAGGTAAACTCAACAGCTGGATTTATCTTATAACAATTACAACGATGAATATGCATATGTGTGTGTATCATTGTCAAAAAGTTTATTGAGAAATCGGGGAGTTCAAATTTTGTGCGGTGTGGATGCTTATGCTGATATTTTCTTGACGCACTATCGCCTGTGAGCGCTCCGCTGTAATCCCATTATCCTTCTTCAAATCTGGTTCCCCACCTCAACCTTTGTTACTGTCAACCACCGTTGCCACTAATCCCATCATCTTCTTCATCTCCGATCGACACCCTTGCCACCTCCATTGCCTAACTCGACTCTACCACCACCCTAGACATTTTTTTTCGCGACCGCGCCGTTGCGCGTATTTCATTAATCATTAAGAAGAATAAAGTTCAAACAACAAAATACAACGGTAACCAAACCATTACCGATGCGAAACCTAACAACTACTGGATCCAATAACTGAGATTACATGTTGACCAATTTGCGACTAAACAGCCCACCTAACGTTGTGCTATCCCCCGTCGGCGGCGAGTCCGTCGGTGTTGAGGTCCATGGCGGAGAGATCAAAGGCTCCATCGAGAAGTATCTCGAAACGATGCCGCTTAGCCGGCGGCATACCGCCCTTGAAGATGGCCCTGACCCTCTCCTCAAGGACAGCTGGAGCCTCTCCCGCGTCGACCTCCTCGCCCAACTTCCGGAGCAGAACCGCCTGCGCCTGCGCAGTCGCATTAGCCGCCCTCGGTCGCGCCGCGATCCGACCGCTGCGATGCAGTGTGTGGGTGGAGGCTGGAGTGCGCGCACGACATAGGCGCGGACCCGACTTGAGTAGTGGCGATGCCAACGGCACGCACATCGCATCTTCGATCTCCTGCTGTTGGGACCTCTGGCCTGCGGGGCGGCGGTGACAACCTCGTCCTCGGCCGGAGGCGGCTCAAGAAGTAGCAGCAGGTACCTCCAATATCGATGGGGCCTCCTCAGCGTCGGCGACGGCGGGCATGGTCGCAAATTCCGCCGCCACTAGCTCAGCCCACCGGTCAACCCGCACCGGGGGCGGATGCTGGAGAGCGGGCGTCCTGCGGGAGGCGCGGCGCGAACACCGGGCCGCGGTCTCATCCAGCGTGGGTCCTCCCGGCGGGAGGCTCCACAGCCATACGGCGCCTCGCTCGCCAACGGATCGGCGCGAGCCGGCGTAGCTCAGCGTAGTGGCGACGCCGAATCATTGGGTCGGGTGCGTAGATTATCGACGACGAGGCTGCCATCTCGGATTGCGCCGTCGGCGACGGCGACAACGGCGACCGCTGGCGCGGCGACGCGGCCAACGGTGAAGGGCACCACCGACGGGCTCCAGCGTCGTGGCCGGGGAAGCGGGCGAAGGATCCCTCCAACACGGATCGGGCCGCATTTGGTTTCGACGCGCCCGGGCCGCCGTCACCATTGTCGACCCCAAGGTGTGGGTGCGTATGCGCGCGGCTCGCTGAAGGGCGTGATGTGGGACGGCGAAGGTGATGGAGCTTGCGTCCGGGCCCGTGCCTCGTCTTGACGCCTTGAAGAAGCGAGGACGAGAGAGGTGCCGGCGGCGATGTGGTCGGCGCCCGACAATTGAAGCGAGAGGCCGGCGAGTGAAGGCGCCCGCAGGCCGTTGGCGGCAACGGAGAGGTGGTGCGTGGTTGCACCCCCCGCGGCGGCTCGAACAAGTGTGAAGCCGTCGGCGTCGGCCCGGTGCGGCCGCCGAGGTGTGTGGCATCGGGGCGAAGGGCGACAAAGAAGACGCTGGCCGAGCCGATGGTGCACGGGCACCCGCTGGACCGTTGAGGACCGAGACGCCGAGCGGCAGCACACAGCGGCGCGGGGTGCCACCGGCGACCATCACCCTCCCCGGTCCTGACACGACGACGATGTGGCCTCACCAAGGGGGAGGCGATCGGGCGAGAGGCAGAGCTTGATTCCATACAACACGCCGCCGCCACAGGGGCAGGCGCGAGGGCGGCATCTCTATGGCTCGACCAGGCGGCCTCAAGGTATACCGGGCGAGATGAGGGCAGCTCATCGCCGGAAGCGTCCCCGTCGTCATCCGCCCACCGACGATGCTTTCGCGCAACCCTCCCCTACCCCCGGCGACTCCGGGGTGGAAGGGCGCAACATTGGGGGACGGAGGACGACGGACGAGGTCGGGGAGCGGAGGCGGCCAGATGAGGAGAGCGTTGGGGCGAGAGGCGTCGGCGCGGCCCTCGTCATCCTCGTCAAGGAGATCTTCGCCGGCGAAGCGAGCCATCCGTGGCGCCCAAGCCCGGCCACTCCGGTCCTACGCTCGGCGGTTCGGCGGCGAGCTGCGGCCGTGGCGGCGAGGTGAAGCGGGCTCGGTCGCTCCCGAGGGCGGCGTAGAGGGCGGCGAGGTTAGTGGATGGAGCCCCCGGAGGCGACACCGCTCGCACCGGCGGTAGTGGCTCCGAGAGGCGACCGGCTGCGGCGGCCGGGTCCCACGGGCGACGGCCGCCCGTCGCCGAGGCGGCAAAGCGCGTCGCGGGGAGGGAGGCCACCGTCATCGGCCCATCCACTGCGGGCATGGCGCGAGCGAGAGGCGGCGAGGCGACGGAGGTAGCGGCCGCCGCGGAAGACTTCGACTCGGCGGCGGCGGCGAAGGTGTTGCGTCCGGCGCCGCACGGGGCGCTTCGGCGGCGAGTCCCGCCGCCGCGGGGGGCACTCAACGGCGGGGGAGAGGGCCAGCCGCCGGATCCGGCCGCGACCCGCCCGGATCCGCACCCCCCCCGGCTACGGGAAGGAAGCAAATGGGCGCGGACGGCGGGCCATGGCCGCAAACTCGCGGGGGGGGGGCTGTCGCGTGCTGGAGAGGGGAAGGAGCGTGGGTTTCGAGGAGGCGGGGAGGGGGAGAGGGAGGGGGAGGTGATGGTGGAGGTGGTGGCGGGCGCCGGGCTGGGTGGCCGCCGGCCCCGGTGTCGGCGTCAGACGGCCGGGCCGCGGCGGGCGAGCAAACGGTCGGGTCGCCTATAGTGTGTGCCATCCGACTTCAACATGGCCACCACCACCACCACCCAAGACATGCGAAGCCTCGGTCACCTCACCTTGTCAACATCTGTTTGATAACTCCTCGGCACCCCTCTACGATTGGAAGCCCTAGACCTAAACCCCTCCATCGGTGACGGGGCCAGAAAAAAATTTAAGGAGGGACTGAAACAATGTAGATGTTGATTTGCATGAAGATTTAATGGTGATTTTTTGTTTTGCTACAGCAACTTTGTTTTTGCCCTCCATTGAACAAGAGAGAAAAAAAGGAGGAGGAGGTGAGCAAGGGCGGCAGGGAGGGGCCAGTGGCGGAGCGTCATGGAGGCCAAGCTAGCTAGGCTTCGGCACCCCCTTGCTCTGTGATGCTCCACTGTTACTCCTACCAATAATGCTTTCTTTGTTTCATTGTGTCAGAGTAAAATAATAATAATATTTAACTAGGATAGATTGATAGAGAAATCTTGGTTTCCAGTAGTGCAAACTAAGAGATATGACATAGACAGGATCCCTCCAAAAGGAGCTTTCCGTTCATTTTCTTTACAAAAAATTAATTACATGCTATTTATGTGAAGCGTCTCTCTAAATTGATCTAAGGAGATATAGGAGCTAAAAATTTATTCTCCTATAATTAACATTTCGCACACAGAATCTATAGAGTTTATCATAGAGTATCATGGTGAATCACTTTGTGAATTTATCATAAAGAACCAAAGGGAATCACTTTGATCCACAAGATCCCTTAGAGAATTAGCTCTCACGCATAGAGAATTAGAAGCCCGTGGGGGCTCTACCAAACTAGCCGTTAGACTAGATCGACAAGTAGATTGATGACACAGTTTGTGTTAGATTTAATACATTTATAACATAACTTTCCCAACTTAAAATAGCACATTTCCACAAAAATTGAAACGGTTAGAAAAGGGGGGTGTTGATATCCTAATAAACAACATACATTTGTAAATCAATTTGTGTACACTTGAACACACATGCACATGTATATGATACACAGATATATGCAATCTTCAATAATATACAAATATGAGATGATTGCAATTAGTATATTCATTGATTAAGTGTAGCCGGCCACTAGGGGTTTACCTAACCAATAATGAAAGGATAATGGAATGACACATATATATACTCTATATGTACAAAGCATATAGTGACTAAGGGCTCAGATATTTTAACTTTCTTGGCGGAGGGCCACACCAGCTGCTGGCCGGCTGTGTACACATATTTGCATGTGCTTCATGGAACCCAGCCTTGTTAACAGATCGAGGACACCAAATTAAAAGATCGCATCATATATTGTTGGCAACCTACTGAATATCTGAATCAATCCCCGGCCCCTAAAACAAGGAATACATATATATTTGTCCAACGAAATCCACCCAGGCCATGCACACAAATATATATATCTGAATTTGTGACCTGCTGAGGACGAATCACATTATATGTGTGTGTGTTCCAGTAAGGTAAGGTAAGGTAAACTGAAAATATACTTTTTAGGTAAATGATTCAAGTATTTCTGGAGCATAGCAAGCTAGCTGTACAACCCTACAATAATGCAAGAGTAGTAACTAAGTAAATTATTATTATATGCAGTAGTAGTGGAGCCAGGAGCTAGACGCCTGGACCTAAGTGATGAACGCAGAGATGGATCCAAGCTAAGAGTATATATGCATGTGTATGTACGGTAAGGTTCAGAGCAGACAGATGCATGTCCTGGACTGGAGCGCGCACTCATAAATATATTTATATATGTATTCTTATTCTTATAAATATATAATATGCACGTACTTGGTGCAGAGACAGAGATGCTTGTCACAAGGGACCTTAATCTCACCCACTCACAATATATGCCACTGACACATTCCAGCACAGCACAGCACACACAGCTAAGAATACGCATGTATTCGTGTACTGCCATGCATGGAATAATAACTACAAACGAGGTGCGCCCACTGCAGCTCTACTGCATATGCGTCCATCTTTGCAATTGCACGGATCGATATGATTCCCCTCTCTCTAGCTGATCAGAACACAGACCAAAAGCCAAGACATATGATCGATTGTTCCCTCTGTCTCTACCGCTCATCTGATTGACCGGTGCAAACTTTTCGCTGCACAATGCGCATATACCATGCATGCATGCATCCAAATTTAATTAACTGTAAATTAATAATCATATATGGACGATAATAACTGGTAATCTGAATGAAATAAAAGAGAAAAATACCAAAAAGCATGATGTGTGTATATTAATAATTAATTAATAATCATGAGTGTGCTACCTAATTAAATTCATCATTTAGAGAGCAACTGTAAATTTATATGCAGCCACCTTCATTTTATATTAATTATATATAATATATATTGCTATATATATATATATATGTCTCTGATATAATAAACTAAAGGAGAGATCAAAGATTATATTTCTTGCAGTGCCCTTGTTCCATGGAGATGTCGTGCAAAAGACAAGAACAGATGACCACTTGGCCCTGTCTACTGTTTGCTTGTGATCGATCTGAGCTAGAGGAAGAAACAACAACACCTTATAGTTGAAGGGAGGAATCAAGGACCAGAAGACCGATGCCAAAAAATACAGTCAATTCAGAGGCAAGTATGCATGTACCCAGCAATTTGGTTCTAGCGCGCTAGGCAGTGATATATGGACAAGGTTTGTCATTGTTTGGCAGTGTATATATGCATATGAATCTCGTTATATATTCAATCAACCATACATCTTTATTATACAAGAAATAGCTATTAGCCAGCTTGTCAGAACAAATATTTGGAAAATGATGCTTGAGAAAATAGCTATCTTTATATATTGAGCATGCATGTAGCAAAAATCCATCATTTTACCGATACGACTTGTTATACAGATCCAGTTCTAATTAACCTTTTGTATGGGTTCCCTAGCTAGGAAACTTTTCGATCTATATCTGTTCTTAGGGCAGTGTATTTATTTCCTTCTATAGCAGAACAAAGTATAGTACTTTGAATGATCGCATGACTACAAATCTTGACAAAAGCTTGGTATGTATGTTACGAACGAAGAAAAGGCATAGAAGGCCGCCAGTGATCGTCAATTAACTAATAACAATCCAATAATTACCACATCCTGTACAATAGGCATAGGTGGCGAACATAACATATAACACACATAAAATGGTTCACCATATTCATGATCATATCAGTCTAGCTATATCCATGCATATATGTAGTCAGGAAATATCATGAAAAGGAACTACATATGTAAAAAACTAATGCAAAAAATTAGTGATTGACGGTTATAAAACTAATATGCAAAAAGTTTTCTAATAACCAAAGATTGTTCAACATTTGAAATCCCGATGTATTTATGTAGAACTCTAGTATACAATCAGCATATACGTACACATTTAAGAGCCAATAATAAGGCCTTTGGCTGAAGGAGTATCAATAATAAGGCCTTTGGCTGAAGGAGTATCGATCGATCCGTCGATCGGGCTGGATAGGAATTAATAACAATATAATCATGCAGAAGATGAGCAAATTAAAGAGGCCCACAAAACACAGACAAATGAAATTAATCAAGAACAAGGATGATCACGAGAAGTATATATATATATATATATATATATATATATAGCATATATATATATGAAGCAAGCAGACATAATTCTGATGTGCACGCACACACTCTGATCTTATGGTGAGAAGAGATAGATGGATCATTCACGCAACTTAATTTAGGAGGACCAGCTAGCTATGCTAGTACCAAGCCTGAGCTCAAGATCCACTTCTTCTTGCTGGCCAGCAAGATGATGCAGTGGACTGAGGCTACTAGGGCTTGTACTGGTTACTTTGGGTACCTTTGCATCATGCTCAACTCCTCCTTTGGGTGATGATGCCGGAAGCCGCAGATCGCAGAACGGCGATGTAAGCGCCGGCTCTGGTGGCTGTGGGACTACTCGCCTTCGCTTTCTCCTCCCCGCCACCATGATCTCCTCCTCCTCCTCCTCCTCACCGATGATTGCTATCCCCGTTGTTGATGCAGGTATGGAGATGACTACCTTGCTCGTGCTCTCCTTGATGATGGTTGTTGATATGTACCGAGGACTCGGAACAGTGGTTGTGGTAGTGGTAATCACAGCCTCCTCCTCCGCCCTGTTATTATTGGAATGATTTTGATGATCACAAGCAGCTGGGCGGCCAGAGATGAATACTGCCGCCTTGGTTGTCCTGAACCAGGGAGATCCCTGCAGTTGCAGAAACTGGCCGTGGTGATCCACCAATTCCGGTGCTGGAAGAGGCGCGGCGATCGGCTCCTGGTCATGATCCGGCGGGGACGACGGGGAGGCGCACTGCCGAAGACGAGCCCGGTCGCGGCGGTGCACGTTCATATGGCCGCCGAGCGCCTGCGCGGACCGGAACTCCCGGCGGCAGAAGGTGCAGGTGTAGGAGCGCGGCGGCCACACGCAGCCGCCGAGTTGCCCCGCGGCGTCGCGGGCGAAGGCCAGCTCCTCCCACGACGGCTCGCCGCCGCTGCGGCCGTGGACTGCTGGCAGCGGCCAGCTTGACCTGATGAGGTTACTAGTCGCCGCACCAGCGCCGGTCGTCGTCGTCGTCGTCGTCCTTGCGGCGCCCAGCTGCATACCCCAGTAGTACTTGGCCATTTTCTCTACTGCAGCGTTGTTGGTGGAGTTCATGGGCTGGGGATATGCTATGCCTGCAGAGCCAGAGCTAGGTGGTGCCTGCTGATGCTTCTAGTATAGTACGACGACTACTGCTGCGGCTGCTGCGATCGACTGCTTTGCCATGCCAACTTGGAGTTGGAGTGGATTGGATGGAGAACGGAAGCTAGCAGGCTGGGGTTTTGTTGTTTCCCTAGCTACTAGTGTCAATGGTCCAATTGATACCATATGTTATGGATGATGTGACACATATACAAACACTTAACTTGCGTTGCATATATTTGCAACGATCCCCTGTATATATATATATGTACCATGGGTGGGTATCTAGCTTAGTTTACAGGCATGTAGTAGCTGCTAATTAATACATACCATATATATAAGTGAGGAGGAAGAATGAAGGTAATGGCACGGTATGTAGCATCTAGCTAGTTTAGAAGTGAGAACCAAGTCTTCTCAATTGAGGCTTATTTGTACGTTTGCTTGCTTATTAGGTGTTGGTGGGTGTGCCAAGTTTGTTTTGTTGCTGATTTCAATTCAGGAGTTAGGAGAAGGTACTGTCTCTTGCTTTGGTGCACAGCGCGGTGACCACACACAAGCTATATTAGCTGGCAAGCTATGCGTTTAATTGCACTCAGCACAATGAATATAGATCCACCCTGACTGCATACTCTTAATTAGTCTTGCATATATAGTGTTAATGAGTTTATTAGGGCATAGTGGATTAAAAAAAAAAGCTTTCAACACATATAAGGTGCATGTGAAGCAGACACTTTTGCATACCACAATGTTGACCTGGGTAGAAGCACATGTGCATGATGATATATACTCCCTTTTGTCCCAAAATAGTTGAAATTTTGGTTATGAATCTGGATAAATATTTGTCTCATTCATAACTAAAGTGTCAACTATTTTAGCACTGGGATATATATATATATATATATATAGGAGTAAAGGATAATAAAATTATAAGACGTTTTGGCTTTATGTATCTAGACATAATGTATATCTAATTAGAAAATACATATCCTTGAGTGTTGTTAAAAAGTTATATATCTACACAAGTCAAAATGTCTTATAGTTTAGAACATAGGGAGTGTTTGGTGGGTTTTCTATGTTTCAACCAAAATAAGTTAAGGTGCATGTTATCACCTCCTATAGATAATTCAAGTACTTATGATGAATATATATAATTTGTAATTTAGGAGAATGTTGCTCATTGGTGCCTACACATGCAGGAGCCAGGGTGCACAGTAAAAGTTATATATCTAAACAAGTCAAAACGTCTTATAGTTTAGTTCACTTTGGGTTTTTTTCTAGATTCATTTGTTTTTACTATGTATCTAGACATAATGTATAACTAGGTGCATAGCAAAAATCAATGTATCTAGAAAAATGTTGCAAAGTGAACTACAATTTGGAACCAGGAGGGAATATATATTAGATTCAGCGATTCAAGTTTCGAGATCTAGTTATTCACTTATTTTCTTGAATATATCAATCGATGTAGATATATGTAAATTGGATTTATTAGTCAAGCGCACAGCGCACTTAGCTTGAAGCTGCTACGCACCAAGCTAGCTTGAGTATGAACTTATATGAATTTTGTGTGACGTACATGACAGTCCTTTAAATTGGAGTTTTGCTCAATTTGCCTAGTTGCAATAGTAGTAGGGGTTAGTTTATTTTAGTGGGCATGTGACCCCCAATCACTCATTATATTACCCCTCCCCCCCCCCCCACCCAACTATGAACTTGACAATAAGATAAGAATATATTATTATGTATATATATACACTATGTGTACAGTTGATTTTAAAGTTATTAGACATCACCGTAAAATATTTTACTCACAAAAAGAAATGCACATGATGCTTTTGCATGCATCCCTGGAAATAATCAGCAGGGCCCGGTCCTCTATTATCTCTAAATTGAAAATCCAAGAACATTATTATTAGACATTTACAGTCATATAGTATTCTAGGTAGAATGAAATCGCACCCACAACTTGATCAAAAAGAAATCACACCCACGCACAACACTATGTACGTGGGACTTCTAGGAGGAGTGCAAGAAGTCGATTAACAAATTGATCATCATGACCAAGTCAGTAAAATTGAAGTGGACTGTCAAACTTGAGCAATTTGACTGTGTCTATGGGTCAAATCTTAGAATTTGACGAGTGAATATCAGTTAATGAATAAGAACTAGATGGACACATATGTGCAGCATAACGACTATGATCGTCAAAGATGACTATTGTTACTTTTAAATTTTATTACCTAGCTAGCGCGACATGTGCATTATTTATTTGTGCTAATGATTTTATTTCAAGCTGATCGACATCTCACAAACAAGCTCTCATCATATCAGGGGAAAAAAAAGGAAGATCGAGAAATAAGGATAAAAAAATTGTAACGATGGATCGATGGACACATATATATATTTCGTACCACTCACTCACTATACTTGTGTGATAGCTTGCACTCCTCAACCACCACTTTTTGGCCTTTAATTTGTCGCTTCACTTGTTTGATCCATCGATGGTGGACCAGCTAGATAGCGCTAGCATATATGCACACGTCACTGGTTCAACTAACTATCTCTCTGTGTCTCCATCACCCCATGGCCATGGGTCAATGTGTGAGATAGTATAGTCTCTCAAGTCATAATAAAGCTGATGCTTGTGTGGATGCCTTTGTCTTGTCACCTTTGTCTCCCTTTCCCATTATCACACAAACAGAAAAATCGATATAAATACTACGTACGTATATATTATACGCCCCTGCAGGCTGTGCATATATATAAAAATAAACTATAGCTACCTAAATAAAATCAGTCGCGGCTGCTATAGTTTTTTTCCAATATATGCTACCGTACAATGCTTCTACGATGCATCTCTCTCGACTCTCATTATATATATTATATTACGATCAGCAGATCGACTGGAAACTATCAATCAATCGATCCATCATGCTCATGATGGGGCCGCCGGCCGGGCTGGATCGATCCAAGATTCGTCTTCTCCAGTCTCTAGCTAGCTACCGTGTCAGCATTGGGTGTGTCAATTAGCCCTCGGCTCTCTCTCTCTCTCTCCTCTCCCATTTCACGCAGCCAGGATGATTATTTATTAATTATTCGATGACCAATTATATATAGAACTAATTTTAATTTCTTCATTCCTAGATACCAACACGCGTACGGGCATCAAGGATGCATATTTATGAAATAGCAAAACATTGTCTTCAAGGACATTAAGGTGTTGTCACCGCTGCCGTTATGAAAGCAATAATATAGCTTTTTCGTAAAATTAGATTATTTAAGGACTGCGAACGAGCTTGTATAGCTCGATGGTAGCGCTCCCAGGTGTGGAGCGCGCCTACCTGGGTTCAACTCCCGTCGGGAGCAACTTAGGTGTTGCACCAATCTTTTTAATGAAAAACCACTCAATTCCTCCTAGGTTGGGTTTCATTTTTTTTAGATTACTTAAGGACTAACGCTCCTAGAACTATAAATAAAGGGGTCACGTTACCATTTAGTCCTGAGAAAAGGCATAACTATTCCCCTATCCTCTCTCTCATCGCCTACCCCTCTCCCTCTCTTCCCTCACGCACGTGCCCTCTGCCCTAGGCCACCGCTGCCGTCTGCCTCTACGCCGCCATCCCCTGCTGTCATCACACCACCACAGCGCCCTAGCCGCCCCTAACCCGGCCGAACCCCCGGGAAAGGACCCATGCCACTACCACGCTAGGGAGGATCCCATGACCCTCACCGTCGTCGAGAGTGGTGTCGCATGGGACGGGAGAGAAGGGGGCAACATGACTGAGATTGTAGAAGGGAGAGAGACACTAAAAATCCTAGCTCCCGCAAATTGAACCCCCGGGAAAGGACCATCACACATGCACTTTGCAAAACGTTAGTCCACTAGCTAGTGTCTCAATTACCAAAACCAAACAAGTGGTTTTCAGTATCAACATCTGGCCGGAAGGAGTTACATGGTCGCGTGACATAAGAAGGTCTACACGTGATGCCAATGAGGGTCAGAACTGAGCCAGAGGGGGCTTCGTCGAGCCAGAGGGGGCTGGGGTGGCGGCCCTCATCCCATCACCATTCACCATCATCACATTGAACCCGTAAGGAAACAAATGTTGAGGGGAGGATTCTTAGCGACACACGCGTGAGGAGGGGAGAGAAGGATGCACATGGGAAAGAGCAAAGTCGTCGTGCATGGGAGAGAGATAGGATACTACAGTGAGAGGCGGCGGTGAACTTCAAGGGAGAGAATTATGACAGAAGTGATATGTACAGTGTTCCATACATCAAGCAGGCCAGTTCATAGTGGCTTCAGCAGTACTGACGATCCGTCGTCCATGCACAAGCAGGTACAATTATATATACACTGGGTATATGTATCTTTTAATCAAATTAAAGTCTCAACTGCGCCCATACTGTGCTTATATCGATCCATAATTGCACCAATGTGTAACAATGAATAGTTCGTTGTACTCATCAATTCATCAGTCCGTTCGCCTTTGTGTTGCGTTGCACTACTGTGTTCTCGCAGCAACAATTGCATGTACTACTCCATATGTACGTACGTACACAAGGGCAGCCGAACAGTCATGGTTGATAAGCATTTGTACAGTTGATCTATATTCTCGATCGAACCTCCCTATACATGCTGGCCCAGAGATCGACCTATCTATTCTATACTAGATTGTATGTTGTTACTCCCTCTGTCCCAAAATGTTTGTCGCTTACATTTTCCGAAAAAGAATTTTCACAAATTATTAAAAATATCAATATTTATCATATATAATTAGTATCATTGAAAAGATATTTGAATCTAGTTTTTTTAATAAATTTATTGCACGTATTTGTACAAATCAAGTCAAATTTGTGGCACAAAAACTAAAAACGACTAACATATTAGGACGGGGAGAGTATTAATTTTTTTGCAGGGGATGGAATATATATGATCATGTCATGCGTTCCTGGCTCTTGTCGTCCCCCGGTCCCCGGAGAAGAGAATTTGCTGGCTAGCTATATATTGCTACGGCTCTTAGGCCTTAGCTAGTACTAGGAGAATTAATTCTCCTACTGTATGCAGTGGACCCTTGGCGCTTATCCGATCGCTCACCTTAATTCATCTCTTCTCTAGATCTATATATAGTTTGATTATTTTTTTTTTCCATCGAAATGATACTTTGAACTGATTCAGCGGGCAGCATGCACAACGTACAGTTAGGATTGTAGTTTCAGTTAATTATTTATCTAGCTCTAGCTGTAGCTCACATGATGCACAATATAATGTGTGCAGCTAGCTATATATCATTATTGTATAGCTACGTACGTCATGCATGTATCGCATTGAGTTGTAGTTTGGAGGTACCAATCATTTGCACCCGGAAAGCGTAACTGATAAGAAAAGATAAACACATCACTTTAGTCCCCATTAGTAACACGTCAGCTAGCTCATAGTATACTACCGGACGCGCCTCCTTCGGCCCCTTAATTCATCTCTTCTCTCTGGATCTATATATAGTTTGATTATTTTTTTTTTCCATCGCCCTGATTCAGCGGGCAGGCAGTTAGGATTGAAGTTTCAGTTAATTATTTATCTAGCTCTAGCTGGCGGCATGATGCCAATATAATGTGTGCAGCTAGCTATATATCGTATAGCGCCGTCATGCATGTATCGCATTGAGTTGTAGTTTGGAGGTACCAATCATTTGCACCCGGAAAGCTAACTGCAAGAAAAGATAAACACATCCGGTCCCCATTGAAACCCAGCTAGTGGTTCTCTAGCACTTGTCTCCTCCGCTCGCCCGTGAGGCCGCGTTTGCTTGGCGACGGCCGCGCCGGCGGCGAGAGCTGCGGCCCGCCGGCTGTGCAATACGCGCCCTAGTGGCTCGCCACCCGCCGCTGGCGGCTCTCCACCGCCCTCCGCCACCAAGCCCGGGCGGCTGGCCATCCACCGCCCTTCGCCACCAAGGCCGACGGCCGACCATCCCCTCGCCTCCGTGGCGCCGCCTCTTGGAAGCTGCACCACTGGCGGCCAGCCATCCGCTCCGTGATGTCGCGTCCCCAACGCTACAGCCTGTAGCACTGAGGCGGCGGCCATCCCCTCCACTCCGCGACACCGCTCGGCTGGCCATCCACTCGATGGACGGCAGGTGTGTGACAGATTTGGATTTGGTTTCTGAAAATTTCGGTTCCCTTCGGGTAGAACCAAAACCGAACCGAAATACCCAAAACCGAAATGCCTCGGTTCCGAGTTTTTGCAGAAACCGATCGGTCCCTTGTTTCCAAGTAACCGAATTAGCTAGATATCTGAAGCACCAAATCGATCGGTTTCGGGTACCCGAATGCCCAGGGTGATCTGGAATGTTAGCATGGTTGCATGGACAATCTCTGCTTGCATTGACCCTACGAAAACATGTAGATTGTAGCAGTGGTTGATGGTAGTTAACAACCATTATAACTTGGAAACATGAATAACGGCATGAAACAATCACCGACATAGGTTTGGGGGTTAAATTGGCATAATTCCGTAGGCTTTGATGAATTTGTGTTTTTGTATGGATTAATCAGAAAAAGAGCAAGAGAGGACCCGCATGTTAGGTTAAATAGCATATCCCGCAGGGCTCCAACTCTAGAAGGTTCTAGGGGATATGAGTGGGAGACCCACTGAAGGTAGGGCCTACCTATCACAGAGACAAGCCAGTTGGCCCCACCTGCAGACCGGCTGGCCCCAGGTTCCACCTACCAATCTCTGCTTCATTACATCAGTTTTCTACCACCATAGGGTTTGCATCTCCATCGTTGTTGCACAAGGTTAATTTGATCCGAGGGCACATGACTGATGCTCTGCCCTATATGTATCAGGTTCTGTAACCCCTGACCCTGAGGAAGAAGTCATTTAAGAGATCGAGTCAAAAACCCTAATCTCCTCATAGCTCCACCATACTCTAGGGCATAGTTAGCTAGGGTAGATCTAGAGGGAGGCAAGCTTCGCTCGGATTCGAGATCGTGTCAAGAGCGCGGCTTGGTAAACCTTCTGTAACATCTCTTATATCTTTCATTATTCATATGTTTGCTACATTTGATTCAACATTATTATATTCTTCATATCATTCATGTTCTTGTTTATCATGTTCATTGTCTACTTCGATTATATGTTTAGTATAGTTAGATTATCATTATATTCAAGCATAAGTTCGTATAACGCTCGCTCTATGATATCTTGGGTGAGTGGTTGACATTATTGTGCAAGTGTAGTACGTATACGTTATTTACCTGTGAATGCACCCATATTCCGAGCCATGTGGTAGATCGCGGATGTGACACTCTCATTGAGTCCTTTGTAGCCACTCCCCGAATGTAGGACAAATAGGATTTGGTTGCAATAGAAGGTTATGCTATGTTCTTAACCCTCCTTAGTAATATCCCTTATATATGTGATAGATATAAAGTGATCTAAGCCACGATTACTAAGTATAGTTGCAATAATCATAGTATACTTTTACTTGTAATTAAGGATGACTTAGGAATATTTTTCTTAGTCCTATCTAGTCATGCTAATGCTACAGAATAGAGTACTCTGAGTGATGAATATCATTTATGACTTGTCATTTATATATCATTTACCATATATTTATCTCGTGACTTATCCCTGCTGTGAGTAGATAGATTGGATATGGATTGTCTCTCCATCACAAGTTGCTATCATATTCCTAGTGCATGTCCATCCTGTGGTAGAAGTATACTCGGAATACTCCCGGTGAAGTTGTACAATGATATTTTATCTGTGCGCTATGGATACTTCCATTCATATTTTGTGTGCTAGCTTAGAGGTATGACATGCATGCAGATATTCATAGAATCGAGCAGTGTGCTGGTATGTTTCTCTCTATAATACAGTTCTGTCATATTCTGTGTAAAAAAAAAATATACTATGTGTGGTAACCGGCTGACCGCGCAGGAACAGAGTCATGTCTCTCCGTGATTGGCTACCTGCCTACTACCAGCCAGGCGGTGGACATTTCACTACACTATGCATCCATCAGTTCCGCTTCCTGTCTTCCACGCACCTAGCTAGGAGTAGCAACGAAGAGAACAAATCTGATCAAGATCGTGAGCCTCAAGCTATGATGTTGCCCCGTCAAGCCGACAACCCGTAACGTACGTAGGTAAGGAAAGAGAGAAAATATGTTATATATATGTTGTCTTTTTAACATTTTTATTAACTAGGATCATGCCCGTGCGTTGCTACGGGTGTTATATTGCTCACTTGACACTTCCGTTCAACAAGATTACATGCTTCCAATAGGATTACAGACTTGTACTCATAATAGTTGTGTGAGAAAAGAAGAGAACAATATACCACAGTTGTAGACCTTAGATTTTATATTTCCTATGCTTACATTTTTTAAGGTACCTTTGTTTCTCAACGGTTTAGATCATTATACTTTGTATGAGAGAAATACTTTCTTCTGAACACGAGTTTACTTGATCCCCATAATTATCATCTTTTTAAAATGGACGGTGCATATACCATAAAAATTATAGACATGTCGAACTACTTGCATGTCAACTATAATTCTTTCTTGAAGCAAGAAACCTGAATAAAATTTTATTTGTTCAAATTCAAATATCGGGAATAACAAAATATTTACATATTGCTGATTCATAAATAATAATTTTTTGATTTTAGAATGTGTGCATAGTATGGATACAAATTCTAGGGAGGTAGTGAATCAAGGCATCTCAAACATCGGGGATGCGATTAGTTACATTCATCAAAGCTCACGATTGCTAATACAACGCTCTCTCATTCTTGCTCGGCATCAAGCTCCTGGCCTGCTTGAGGTGGAACCTATGCCCCAAAAGCTTTTCAATTTTCTTGTTAGCGGCATTGAATTTTTAATAGAACCAAATCGAATCCATGGAGATTTATTTAGTTTTTTTCCTTCTATTTTCTTCGATGGTCTAATCATATTCCTTTATGTTTACTTGTGTCTGTCCATTCTAATCTATCGTGTACCAAATATTTGATTAGATCTTCTTCCTTATATTTTTTTTTCTATCTATTGTGTTTTGTACCGAGAGATTTTTTTTAGATAGAGTCCGATCGTGCGCTCTGTTCCAAAAAACATGTAATTATAGGAAGCGTGCTAGTCAAACGATGTCATCTTTAACTAAGCTTATAGCAAAAGTATTAGCATTTATGACTCGAACAAATTTATTATGAAAATATATTTCACAACTAATGTACTTATTTTGTCTCATAAATGTTTGTACTTTTCCAAATAATTTTAGTCAAATTGCATGTTTTGTGGAACGAAGGGAGTTTTAAGTTTTTTTTTTTTATTCCGATAGAGTTTTTCCCATCCTTTCTTTTAGATTCTCGATCATATTCTAAAATAGGGTCGGAGTTCTTCGTCATGCACACGTATCGTTTTCCATTGCATGCGATCATGCAAATCTAGTGAGATGAAAATAATAGTTTTCTTTTTTTAGCATGCAAACTGCCGGAGGTTGTCCTAGCCAAGTATGTGGGGGAGTGCGCCAGAGCAAAGCGGGGCGACGCACGTCGCTCCGCCGGTAGAGTCTGTGTTTCGTTCTTTTTTAGTAGTAGGATTAGTAGGTGCAGTTTTTTTTTTTTTAGTAGCTGCATTTTCTTAATATAGATCGGTCATGCGGTTGTAATAGGTGTTATTGTTATCTTTTATCCCCTTTACACTAGTAGAGAACAGACTTTCGGTCCAGAAGCTTTAGTCCCGGTCATTTATTGGCCCGGTGTAAGGTCCTAGATGGCTAGAGGGGGGGTGAATAGCCTATAAAAATTTTCTACAAGTTCAACTAAACAAACCGATTAGTATAAAACACGGCGGCGGTTTGCACTAGCTCTAGTGGTCTTGCAAGCCCTCTAGTGACAAGACTAAATAATTCTATGATCTCTAGTCCACACAAAGTCTATGTCACTACTCTAACTAATGAGCAATCCTAATATGATCCTTATGCTAGCAAGAACAACCTACACAAGCAAGTGCTAGCTCTCTACACAAGGTAAACTAGGAAAGTAATGCAAGTGTGAGAAACTTGTTATACCGACTTGTAGAGGCTATGAACCAATCACCAGGATGTAGATGAACAATCAACCACTCGATGGTGATGATCCACACATGAAGACAATGAACAAGTCGATTTGTTCACCCGAGTTCACTTGTACACCGACAAGTTAGTCTCCTTTGTGCCGACCAACACAAGGATGGTGTTTGAGCTAGGCGGTGCCCTTGCTAGCCTCAACATACCACTCAACAAGTGTGGTACCCAAAGCACGAGCAATGTATTCCTTGCACTTTGTCTTCCCGACGAAGTGCGTAATCCTCTCACAAATCAACCGGTGGCCACGAACAATCACCTTCTCTTGCCAACAACTCCACCACTTCACCAAGCCGGCTAGGAGCGGTGCCTCCAAGAGAAACGGAAATCCCACCGTCTCACAACGATCCTCAAGTGCCTCTAGATGCAAGAACTCGATGCAATGTACTTGGATCAACTCTTCTCTCAAGAATGAAGCTCAAATCAAGAATGAGAGGGAGGGAGGCTTGCTTGCTTGCTCAAAGATGTTAGGAGTGATTCAAAATGACCAAGAGAGAGAGCAAGTGGGCGTGGCAAGGTGGTATATATATAGGCCACACCACGAAATGTGGTAGAAAGGGTGAAAAACACACTTTAGCGGCTGACGGGCCTTGACGACGGACTCACCCGGTGAGTCCGGCCGGGTGGGTCCGGTCACAACCGACAAAGTCTAAACCGACCAGCGAAACCCTGCCTCCGGTGCGTCCGGTCGCACATCCGATCGATCGCGTCCGGCCAGCCGGATGCTTCCGGCCGGCGTCCGTCACCGTCGACGCCCCGAGCCACGAAAACATGCCCTGCGCGGGCGCACTCACCGGCGTCGGTCAAATTCGTGCGTCGGCCGAGCTTCGGTCGGTGCGTCGATCGCTCGGCCGGTCGCGTCGGTCATGCCGACTGCGAAAAACCGTCGTTTAGAGTCGTCGTTCCTTCGCCTTTGCTCCAAACCGACTTCCATCACTTGTTTCTTGTTGCCGACACGTCGAAGAACACCTCGACACCATGTGTTAGCATTTTGAAACCATTTCGACAAGGACGGAGTTAGCACTTTAGGTTAGAATGCATGCATATGAATTTTGAACCTAAAGGCACGTGAGGATCGATATGTACGAAAGTTTTCCCCTCTTTATAGTACGGCTTATCGATCCTATAACCACCCACACCCTCTATGGTGTCTTGGGTGTGAAATCAAAAGCCCTATGGTTATACCTTTGCCTTGGGACCTTTGATCTCCAAACTCCACCGAGTTGCAAGCTTGATCAACTTTTGGATCACCTCGATCCATCCTCCATGATCACCATGCATCAACTCCGGCACGACCAATCTCCAATCATGTCAAACACTTAGCATTGAGAGATTAGTCCTTAGGTGTCACTAATTAGCCAAAACCAAACTAGAGATCTTCAATCTCCCCCTTTTTGGTAATTGGTGACAACCCGCATAAAGGTTTTATGATTAATGTTTTTGAACATACAACGGTTGTCCAAGCATTTTGCTTACAATCAAAGGATTGGACAATCATCATAGTTCGGTTTTGGTAGCATAAGCTCCCCCTACATGTATGCCACGAGTTTGGAACGAAGCATTGCATACATGTATGAATATTGAAATTGAGGGTGAGCTATGTTACCAAAATGATGCTTAGGTGAAAGAAATGGACCTTTGAAGCGTGAATAACGTCATATGTCATCACTAGATCAAACAAGCATAAAGAGCAATAGTGATGGCACACATACATTGAAATCCTTTTATTTTCCATAAATGCTTCCTAAGGCACAAGTTATATGTCTATATGTTCTAAACATGTCCTTAAATATCATGAATGCCATGTCAAACAATGATACCTTTGCTTTGCTTGATGGAGGGGCATGTCATGATAGTGGGGTGCATTCAACTCATGTTGGAGAAGTCAAGGATATTCAACTCATTTCTTAGTTTGTAAAACCTCTTCTCATCTAGTGGCTTTATAAAGATGTCGGCCAATTGATCTTCGGTGCTAATAGGTTGGATAGCAATGTCACCCTTTTGTTGATGATCTCTAATAAAGTGATGCCTTATGTCAATGTGCTTGGTTCTTGTATGTTGGACCGGGTTTTGAGTCATCTTGTAAGCACTTTCATTGTCACAATACAAAGGCACATGATGGAAATCAAATCCATAATCCTTCAAAGTTGATCTCATCCATAGCAATTGTGCACAACAACTACTACAAGCACTAATGTATTCGGCCTCGGCGGTTGAAAGTGTCACACCGGTTTGCTTCTTTGATGACCATGATACTAGAGATCTTCCAAGGAATTGACAAGTGCCACTTGTGCTTCTTCTATCAACCTTGCATCCCCATAGTCGGTCCGAATATCCAATAAGCTCAAAGTTTGACCCCTTAGGATACCATAGCTCAACATTTTGAGTGTGCTTCAAGTACCTCAATATTCTCTTTGATGCGGTGAGATGACTCTCTCTAGGTGAGGATTGAAATCTTGCACACTTGCCCACACTAAACATCACATCGGGCCTAGAAGCGGTCACATAGAGTAAGCTTCCAATCAATGACCTATAGTACCTTTGATCAACCATATTCCCACTTTCATCATTGTCCAATGATCCATTGGTACCCATTGGTGTATTGATGCCTTCGGCATCTTACAATCCAAACCTCTTGACCATGTCTCTAATGTATTTCCCTTGACTAATGAAGGTGCCATTCTTCATTTGCTTGATTTGAAGACCAAGGAAATATGTGAGCTCTCCAAGCATAGACATCTCAAATTCTTTTGCCATCATCTTGGCAAACTCTTCACAATACTCTTGATTTGTTGATCCAAAGATGATATCATCAACATATATTTGCATGACAAACAAATCCTTCCTAATCTTCTTGGTGAAGAGAGTAGTGTCAACTTTGCCCATCTTGAAGCCTTTCTTGAGTAAGAAGTCTCTCAACCTCTCATACCATGCTCTAGGTGCTTGCTTCAACCCATACAATGCATTGTTCAACTTGTACACATGGTTGGGATGATGGTAATCTTCAAAACCGGGTGGTTGCTCAACATACATTAGCTCATTGACGAAGCCATTGAGAAAAGCACTCTTGACATCCATTTGATAGAGCTTGATGTTGTGTGCACTTGCGTAGGCCAATAGGATTCTAATTGCCTCTAATCTTGCAACCGGAGCATATGTCTCACCAAAGTCAAGACCCTCTACTTGAGTGTAACCTTGTGCAACTAGTCTTGCTTTGTTTCTCACAACAATGGCATCTTCATCTTGCTTGTTCTTGAAAACCCATTTGGTTCCAATGACATTGTAGTCCTTTGGTCTCTCTACCAATTCCCAAACTTTGTTTCTATCAAAGTTATTGAGCTCCTCTTGCATTGCAATGACCCACTCTTCATCCTTCAAGGCATCATCAACCTTTTCGGGCTCTTCTTGTGACACAAAAGCAAAGTGTTCACAAAAGGCCGCTAGTCTTCCTCTTGTTTGTACTCCACTTGCAATATCACCAACAATTTGATCAATTGGGTGATCTCTAGCAACACTTGAGCTTTGGAGTATTGGAACTTGATTGCTTGAGCTTGGTTGATCACTTGTGGTTGCTTGAGATGATGTACTAGCTTGTTGTTGATCTTGAACTTGAGCACCACTAGCTTGAGTGATTTGCACTTCATCTTTGTCATCATCAACTTGAGTTGGCCTAATATCACCAATGTCCATGTCTCTCATGGCATTTACCAATTGAGTTCCACTAACATCATTGAGGTTCTCATCTTCATCTTGGGACCCATTTGTTTCATCAAATTCAACATCATGGACTTCTTCTAGCACTCCACTTGAGTTGTTCCACACTCTATATGCTTTACTTGTGGTGGAATAACCAAGTAGGAAGCCTTCATCACACCTGTTGTCAAACTTGCCAAGTCTTGCACCCTTCTTCAAAATGTAGCATTTGCACCCAAATACTCTAAAGTATGTAATGGTTGGCTTTCTTCCATTCAATAGCTCATAAGGTGTCTTGTTCATCATGGGATGGCAATACAATCTATTGATGTAGTGGCATGCGGTGTTGATTGCTTCGGCCCAAAATGATTGACTAACATTGTATTCACTAAGCATTGATCTTGCCATCTCAATGAGAGTCCTATTCTTTCTCTCAACTAGGCCATTTGATTGTGGTGTGTACTTGGCCGAAAGTTGATGCATGATTCCATAATCATCACATAGCTCATCAACTCTTGTGTTCTTGAACTCACTTCCATTGTCACTTCTCACTTTCTTGATTATGATATCAAACTCATTATGCACCCTCTTGAGAAAAGTCTTGAACAATGAATACACATCACTCTTGTCATTGAGAAAGAACACCCAAGTGAATCTTGTATAATCATCCACAATCACAAATCCATACTTGTTGTCACCAATGCTTGTGTATGCGGTTGGGCCAAACAAGTCAATATGGATCAAGTCAAATGCCTTGCAAGTACTCATGAAGCTCTTCTTTGGATGAGTGTTTGCAACTTACTTGCCGGCTTGACATGCACTACATAGCTTGTCCTTGTCAAAGTGAACATCCTTCAAGCCTCTTACTAGATCATGTGTCACTAACTTGTTGAGTTGCTTCATGCCAACATGACCAAGTCTTCTATGCCATAGCCAACCCATGCTAGATTGAGATATCAAGCATGTACTAATTTGAGTCTCACTAGCACCAAAATCAACAAGGTAGAGATTCTCATATCTTATTCCCTTGAAGATCAAGCTTGAATCTTTTGTGCTCACAATCTCAACACTATCTTCATCAAAGATACACTTGTAACCAAGATCATAAATTTGTGCCACCGAAAGCAAATTATACTTCAAGATGTCAACTAGTGCCACATTTGATATTGTTAAGTCATTGGTTATTGCTATCTTGCCTATGCCTTGTATCTTGCCACTTTTGCTATCACCAAATGTAATAGGCTTGCCATTCTCTTGATTTGAATCAATAGTGTTGAACTTCCTTGCATCACCGGTCATATGTTGAGTGCACCCACTATCAAGAATCCAATGGTTGCCCCCAATTTTGTAATTCACCTACAAGCAAATCAATAAGATTTAGGTACTCATTTGCCTTTGGGTCCTTGGAGGTTAGCAACCAAAGCCTTTGGTACCCAAATTGCCTTCTTCTTTGGGCCAATAATGGGTGTACCAACAAACTTTGCCTTGACACCCTTCTCACCCTTGGTAAGCAAATAACAAGAATCAAAAGATATGGAATGCACTTTTCTTGATTTCTTGTTCATGTTCATTTTAGCACATTTTAGCTCTTGATGCCTCACTTGCTTGCATCTATTGCAATAGAGCCCATTGTTCTTCACAAAGCTAGGCTTTGGAGTAGCAAAGGCCTTCTTGCCTTTCTTGAGGACATAGCCTAAGCCTTCCTTGTTAAGTGAAAACCTTTGGCTACCCAAGCACTTTTGCAAGCGGGCATCCTCACCATAAGCCTTTCTCAAGGAGTGGGTGAGCTCATCCACCTCTCTTTTGCGAGTCTCATTCTCAACCTTTAGTGATGAATCTAAAATTACTCCATCACTATTAGTAGAATTTGAGTGGGTTGATGTGGATGTGGAAGGAATGGATGGTTCTTCAACATCAACTACAAGGGTTTCATCTATGATGTCACATGTTGAACCAACATCCTTCTTGATGGTTGAGCAAGCTCTATCATTCTTCTCTAAGAGCAAGGCATGGGCTTTTTGGAGCCTTGTATGAGCTAGCTCCAATTCCCCATGGTCTTCCTTTAGACCCTCATGGGTGGCCTCTAGCTCCCTAAAGTTTTGCTCAAGAGTTTTTACACTCTTTTGCAAAGCTTTATATTCCTTGTCCTTAGTCTTAAGCATGATATGAGTTTGCTTAAGCATCTCTAAAAGGTCATCTCTAGTGGGTTCATCATCATCATCATCTTCATCACTATCATATTTTACTTCATTATCATTTAGTTCTTCATGCTCATGCAATGATACCTTAGTGGCCTTAGCCATGAAGCATGACGGTGATGAGCCGAAGAGGGATGATGTCTTGTGTTGCTCAATTGCACTCATTGCCTTGGGCTTCTCTTCCTCTTCATCGGATGAGCCATCACTATCCCAAGAACAAACAAAAGCACCATCATTTGTCTTCTTGAAAGTCATGGTCTTGCTCTTCTTGTTTGTCTTGCCACTCTTGTATGCCTTTATCTTTTCCTTCTCTTTCTTGATTGGGCAATTGGCAAGAATGTGGTATGGACTATCACACTCAAAGCACTTTCTTGGCTCTTCATTGCTCTTAGATGAATCATTTCTTCTTCTAGAGCCTTGCCCAAATTTCTTGCTCTTCAAGACTTTGCTAAATTTCTTCACAAACATAGCAAATTCTTGATCTATCTCCTCAAGGTTGACTTCCTCATCATCTTCTTCTTGAGCCTTGGACTTGCCCTTGGCCTTGGATGAGGTGGTGGCGGCCTTGAATGCCATAACCTTCTTGTTCTTGTCATCTTCCTTCTCCACTTCATCTTCCATGCCATCAACTTGCTCATCGGTTAGCACTTCACCAAGCAAGTCACTAGGTGTCATTGTGTCCAATGCACCTCTAAAGAGAATCTTCCTCAACATTGCAAATCTCTTGGGCAAACACATCAAAAATTTGTGCCCAAAGTCACGATCTAGAGTCTTGACACCCAATGCCTTAAGATCATTTACAATTACTTGGAGTCTATGAAATGTCTCCGGTATGGTCTCATCTTTCTTCATCTTGAAGTTCTCAAATTCACTCTTGAGAACATACAACTTGGCACTCTTCACCACCTTCGTGCCCTCATAGGTCTCACATAGCTTCTCCCACACTTCACTTGCCTTCTCAAGGTCTTTGATGCCCTCAAACACTTTGACATCCATGCCATTGTACAATGTGTTCAATGCCATGGTGTTGCATTGCTTGTTTGACTTGTCGGTGGGAGTGAGATTGGTTGGATCAAGGATGACATAATCCTTCTCGCCTCACTTCCCATACTTGGTCATTGATTGATCTCAAGTACATTCTCATGCATCTCTTCCAATAATCAAAATTCTAGACCCCATCAAAGAAAGGAGGCTTTCCCCCAACATGGTTGAACACGACATTAGCCATACTATCACACCAAGGTTGTTAAGCCTTCAAATATGGTGACCACGGCTCCGATACCACTTGTAAGGTCCTAGATGGCTAGAGGGGGGGTGAATAGCCTATAAAAATTTTCTACAAGTTCAACTAAGGAAACCGATTAGTATAAAACACGACGAAAAGCGGTTTGCACTAGCTCTAGTGGTCTTGCAAGCCCTCTAGTGACAAGACTAAATAATTCTATGAACTCTAGTCCACACAAAGTCTATGTCACTACTCTAGCTAATGAGCAATCCTAATATGATCCTTATGCTAGCAAGAACAACCTACACAAGCAAGTGCTAGCTCTCTACACAAGGTAAACTAGGAAAGTAATGCAAGTGTGAGAAACTTGTTATACCGACTTGTAGAGGCTATGAACCAATCACTGGGATGTAGATGAACAATCAACCACTCGATGGTGATGATCCACACACGAAGACAATGAACAAGTCGATTTGTTCACCCGGAGTTCACTTGTACACCGACAAGTTAGTCTCCGGTTGTGCCGACCAACACAAGGATGGTGTTTGAGCTAGGCGGTTGAAAATCTCTAGTTTGGTTTTGGCTAATTAGTGACACCTAAGGACTAATCTCTCGATGCTAAGTGTTTGATTAGATTGGAGATTGGTCGTACGGGAGTTGGTGCATTGTGATCATGGATGAAGGGTCAAGGTGATCCAAAAGTTGATCAAGCATGCAACTCGGTGGAGTTTCGAGATCAAAGGTCCCAAGGCAAAGGTATAACCATAGGGCTTTTGATTTCACACCCAAGACACCATAGAGGGTGTGGGTGGTTATAGGATCGATAAGCCGTACTATAAAGAGGGGAAAACTTTCGTACATATCGATCCTCACATGCCTTTAGGTTCAAGTCTCATATGCATGCATTCTAACCTAAAGTGCTAACTCCATCCTTGTTGAAATTGGTTTCGAAAATGCTAACACATGGTGTCGAGGTGTTCTTCGGCGTGTCAGCAACAAGAAACAAGTGACGGAAGTCGGTTTGGAGCAAAGGCGAAGGAACGGCGACGAAACGACGTTTTTCGTAGCTCTGGCGTGGCCGGATGCACCGACCGGAAGCTGGTCGGAAGCGGCCGGATGGTCCGGTCAGTGCATCTGGCAGAGAGCTCGCAAACGGCTCGGGCGTCGACGGGTGACCGGACGCCGCCGACCGGATGCGTCCGATCGCGACCGGAAGCTTGACCGGACTCGTGGACCGAAGCTCTCGGGACAGGGGTCAGCTGGCCGGTTTGGGCTTGTCGGTTGTGACCGGACCCACCGACCGGACTCACTGGTGAGTCCGGTCAGGCCGCAGAAAGTGTGTTTTCCACCCTTGCCACCACATTTCATGGTGTGGCCTATATATACCACCTTGGCTGCCACTTGCTCTCTCTCTTGGTCATTTTGAATCACTCCTAACACCTTTGAGCAAGCAAGCAAGCCTCCCTCCTCTCTCACTCTTGATTTGAGCTTCATTCTTGAGAGAAGAGTGATCCAAGTGCATTGCATCGAGTTCTTGCATCTAGAGGCACTTGGGGATCGTGTTGTGACGGTGGATTTCCCGTTACTCTTGGAGGCACCGCTCCTATCCCGCTTGGTGAAGTGGTGGAGGCGTTGGCAAGAAGAGGTGATTGTTTCTTGGCCACCTCCGGTTGATTTGTGAGAGGATTACGCACTCCTCGTCGGGAAGACAAAGTGCAAGGAATACATTGCTCGTGCTTCGGGTACCACACTTGTTGAGTGGTGTGTTGAGGCTAGCAAGGGCACCGCCTAGCTCAAACACCATCCTTGTGTTGGTCGGCACAACCGGAGAGTAGTTGTCGGTGTACAAGCGAACTCCGGTGAACAAATCAACTTGTTCATTGTCTTCGTGTGTGGATCATCACCATCGTGTGATTGATTGTTCATCTTCATCCCTGATTGGTTGACATCCTCTACAAGGCGGTATAACGAGCTTCTCACTCTTGCCTTACTTTTCTAGTTTACTTTATGTAGAGAGCTAGCTTTGCCTTGTGTAGTTGTTCTTGCTAGCATAAGGACCATATTAGGATTGTTTATTAGTTAGAGTAGTGACATAGACCTTGAGTGGACTTGAGATCATAGAATTATTTAGTCTTGTCACTAGAAGGCTTGCTTGACCATTAGAGCTGCAAACAAACCGCTTTTCGCCGTGTTTTATACTAATTGGTTTGTTTAGTTGAGCTTGTAAAAAATTTTATAGGCTATTCACCCCCCTAGCCATCTAGGACCTTATAAGTGGTATCGGAGCCGTGGTCACCATTTTTGAAGGCTTAACAACCTTGTTGTGATAGTATGGCTAATGTCGTGTTCAACCATGTTGGGGGAAAGCCTCCTTTTCTTTGATGGGGTCAAGAATTTTGATTATTGGAAGAGATGCATGAGGATGTACTTGGGATCAATCAATGACCAAGTATGGGAAGTGACCGAGAAGGATTATGTCATCCTTGATCCTACCAACCTCACTCCCACCGATAAGTCAAACAAGCAATGCAACACCATGGCATTGAACACATTGTACAATGGCATGGATGTCAAGGTGTTTGAGGGCATCAAGGACCTTGAGAAGGCAAGTGAAGTGTGGGAGAAGTTATGTGAGACCTATGAGGGCACTAAGGTGGTGAAAAGTGCCAAATTGTATGTTCTCAAGAGTGAGTTTGAGAACTTCAAGATGAAGAAGGATGAGACCATTCCGGAGACATTTCATAGGCTCCAAGTAATTGTGAATGATCTGAAGGCATTGGGTGTGAAGACCCTTGATCGTGACTTTGGGCACAAATTCTTGATGTGCTTGCCCAAGAGATTTGCCATGTTGAGGAAGATACTCTTTAGAGGTGCATTGGACAAAATGACACCTAGTGACTTGCTTGGAGAGGTGCTAACCGATGAGCAAGTTGATGGCATGGAAGATGAAGTGGAGAAGGAAGATGACAAGAACAAGAAGGTTGTGGCATTAAAGGCCGCCACCACCTCATCCAAGGTCAAGGGCAAGTCCAAGGCTCAAGAAGAAGATGATGGGGAAGTCAATCTTGATGAGATAGATCAAGAGTTTGCTATGTTTGTGAGGAACTTCAACAAGGTCTTGAAGGGCAAGAAGTTTGGCCAAGGCTCTAGAAGAAGAAATGACTCATCCAAGAGCAATGAAGAGCCAAGAAAGTGCTTTGAGTGTGATAGCACTTATCACATCCTTGCCGATTGCCCAATCAAGAAAAAAAAAAGAGATACACAAGGCAAACAAGGGTGGCAAGACCAACAAGAAGAGCAAATCAATGACATTCAAGAAGACAAATAATGGTGCATTTGTTTGCTTTTGGGATAGTGATGGTTCATCCGATGAAGAGGAAGAGAAGCCCAAGGCCATGAGTGCAATTGGTCAACACAAGACATCATCCCTCTTCGGCTCATCACCTTCATGCTTCATGGCTAAGGCCACTAAGGTATCATTGCATGAGCATGATGAACTAAGTGATAATGAAGTAAAATATGATAGTGATAGTAATGATGATGATGATGAACCCACTAGAGATGATCTTTTAGAGATGCTTAAGCAAACTCATATCATGCTTAAGACTAAGGACAAGGAATGTAAAGCTTTGCAAAAGAGTGTAAAAACTCTTGAGCAAAACTTTAGGGAGCTAGAGGCCACCCATGAGGGTCTAAAGGAAGACCATGGGGAATTGGAGCTAGCTCACATAAGGCTTCAAAAAGCCCATGCCTTGCTCTTAGAGAAGAATGATAGAGCTTGCTCAATCATCAAGAAGGATGTTGGTTCAAAATGTGACATCATAGATGAAACCCTTGTGGTTGATGTTGAAGAACCATCTATTCCTTCCACATCTACATCAACCCACTCAAGCTCTACTAATAGTGGTGGAGTAATTTTAGATTCATCACTAAAGGTTGAGAATGAGACTCTCAAAAGAGAGGTGGATGAGCTCACCCACTCCTTGAGGAAGGCTTATGGTGGGGATGGCCGCTTACTAAAGTGCTTGGGTAGCTAAAGGTTTTTTCTTAACAAGGAAGGCTTAGGCTATGTCCCCAAGAAAAGCAAGAAGGCCTTTTGCTACTCCAAAGCCTAGCTTTGTGAAGAGCAATGGGCTCTATTGCAATAGATGCAAGCAAGTGGGGCATCAAGAGCTAAAATGTGCTAAAATCAACATGAACAAGAAATCAAGCAAAGTGCATTCCATATCTTTTGATTCTTGTTATTTGCTTACCAAGGGTGAGAAGGGTGTCAAGGCAAAGTTTGTTGGTACACCCATTGTTGGCCCAAAGAAGAAGGCAATTTGGATACCAAAGGCTTTGGTTGCTAACCTCCAAGGACCCAAAGGCAAATGGGTACCTAAATCTTATTGATTTCCTTGTAGGTGAATTACAAGATTGGGGGCAACCATTGGATTCTTGATAGTGGGTGCACTCAACATATGACCGGTGATGCAAGGAAGTTCAACATCATTGATTCAACTCAAGAGAATGGCAAGCCTATTACATTTGGTGATAGCAAAAGTGACAAGATTCAACGCATTGGCAAGGTTGCAATAACCAATGACTTGACACTATCAAATGTGGCACTAGTTGACATATTGAAGTACAATTTGCTTTCGGTGGCACAAATTTGTGATCTTGGTTACAAGTGCATCTTCGGTGAAGATAGTGTTGAGATAGTAAATACAAAAAGATTCAAGATTGATCTTCAAGGGAATAAGATTTGACAACCTCTACCTTGTGGATTTTGGTGCTAGTGAGACTCAAATTAGTACATGCTTGATAGCTCAATCTAGCATGGGTTGGCTATGGCATAGAAGACTTGGTCATGTTGGCATGAAGCAACTCAACAAGTTAGTGACACATGATCTAGTAAGAGGCTTGAAGGATGTTCACTTTGATAAGGACAAGCTATGTAGTGCATGTCAAGCCGGCAAGCAAGTTGCCAATACTCATCCAAAGAAGAGCTTCATGAGTACTTGCAAGGCATTTGACTTGATCCATATTGACTTGTTTGGCCCAACCGCATACACAAGCATTGGTGGCAACAAGTATGGATTTGTGATTGTGGATGACTATACAAGATTCACTTGGGCGTTCTTTCTCAATGACAAGAGTGATGTGTACTCTTTGTTCAAGACATTTCTCAAGAGGGTGCACAATGAATTTGATATCATAGTGAAGAAAGTCAGAAGTGACAATGGTAGTGAGTTCAAGAACACAAGAGTTGATGAGCTATGTGATGATTATGGAATCATGCATCAACTTTCGGCCAAGTACACACCACAATCAAATGGCCTAGTTGAGAGAAAGAATAGGACTCTCATTGAGATGGCAAGATCAATGCTTAGTGAATACAATGTGAGTCAATCATTTTGGGGCGAAGCAATCAACACCGCGTGCCACTACATCAATAGATTGTATTGCCATCCCATGATGAACAAGACACCTTATGAGCTATTGAATGGAAGAAAGCCAACCATTGCATATTTTAGAGTATTTGGGTGCAAATGCTACATATTGAAGAAGGGTGCAAGACTTGGCAAGTTTGACAAGAGGTGTGATGAGGGGTTCCTACTTGGTTATTCCACCACAAGCAAAGCATATAGAGTGTGAAACAACTCAAGTGGAGTGCTAGAAGAAGTCCATGATGTTGAATTTGATGAAATCAATGGGTCCCAAGATGAAGATGAGAACCTCAATGATGTTAGTGGACCTCAATTGGTAAATGCCATGAGTGGCATGGACATTGGTGATATAAGGCCAACTCAAGTTGATGATGACAAGAATGATGTGCAAACAACTCAAGTTGGTGATGCTCAAGTGCAAGATCAACAAGCTAGTACACCATCTCAAGTAACAACTAGTGATCAACCAACCTCAAGCAATCAAGCTCCAATACTCCAAAGCTCAAGCATAGCTAGAGATCACCCAATTGATCAAATTGTTGGTGACATTGCAAGTGGAGTGCAAACAAGAGGAAGGCTAGCGGCTTTTTGTGAACACTTTGCATTTGTGTCACAAGAGGAGCCCGAAAAGGTTGATGATGCTTTGAAGGATGAAGAATGGGTCATTGCAATGCAAGAAGAGCTCAATAACTTTGATAGAAACAAGGTTTGGGAATTGGTAGAAAGACCAAAGGACTACAATATCATTGGAACCAAATGGGTATTCAAGAACAAGCAAGATGAAGATGGCATTGTTGTGAGAAACAAAGCAAGACTAGTTGCACAAGGCTACACTCAAGTAGAGGGTCTTGACTTTGGTGAGACTTATGCTCCGGTTGCAAGATTAGAGGCAATTAGAATTCTATTGGCCTATACATGTGCACACAACATCAAGCTCTATCAAATGGATGTCAAGAGTGCTTTTCTCAATGGCTTCATCAATGAGCTAGTGTATGTTGAGCAACCGCCCGGTTTTGAAGACTATCATCATCCCAACCATGTGTACAAGTTGAACAAGGCATTGTATGGCGTGGTATGAGAGGTTGAGAGACTTCTTACTCAAGAAAGGCTTCAAGATGGGCAAAGTTGACACTACTCTATTCACCAAGAAGATTGGGAAGGATTTGTTTGTCATGCAAATATATGTTGATGATATCATCTTTGGATCAACAAATCAAGAGTATTGTGAAGAGTTTGCCAAGATGATGGCAAAAGAGTTTGAAATGTCTATGCTTGGAGAGCTTACATATTTCCTTGGTCTTCAAATCAAGCAAATGAAGAATGGCACCTTCATTAATCAAGGGAAATACATTAGAGACATGGTCAAGAGGTTTGGATTGCAAGATGCCAAGGGCATCAATACACCAATGGGTACCAATGGATCATTGGACAATGATGAAAGTGGCAATATGGTTGATCAAAGGTACTATAGGTCATTGATTGGAAGCTTACTCTATGTGACCGCTTCTAGGCCCGATGTGATGTTTAGTGTGGGCAAGTGTGCAAGATTTCAATCCTCACCTAGAGAGAGTCATCTCACCGCATCAAAGAGAATATTGAGGTACTTGAAGCACACTCAAAATGTTGAGCTATGGTATCCTAAGGGGTCAAACTTTGAGCTTATTGGATATTCGGACTCGACTATGGGGGATGCAAGGTTGATAGAAGAAGCACAAGTGGCACTTGTCAATTCCTTGGAAGATCTCTAGTGTCTTGGTCCTCAAAGAAGCAAACCGGTGTGACACTTTCAACCGCCGAGGCCGAATACATTAGTGCCGGTAGTTGTTGTGCACAATTGCTATGGATGAGATCAACATTGAAGGATTATGGATTTGATTTCCATCATGTGCCTTTGTATTGTGACAATAAAAGTGCTTGCAAGATGACTCAAAACCCGGTCCAACATACAAGAACCAAGCACATTGACATAAGGCATCACTTCATTAGAGATCATCAACAAAAGGGTGACATTGCTATTCAACCTATTGGCACCGAAGATCAATTGGCCGACATCTTTACAAAGCCACTAGATGAGAAGAGGTTTTGCAAGCTAAGAAATGAGTTGAATATCCTTGACTTCTCCAACATGAGTTGAATGCACCTCACTATCATGACATGCCCCTCCATCAAGCAAGCAAAGGTATCATTGTTTGACATGGCATTCATGATAACTAAGGACTTGTTAGAACATATAGACATATAACTTGTGCCTTAGGAAGCATTCATGGAAAATAAAAGGATTTCAATGTATGTATGCCATTACTATAAGCTCTTTATGTTTGATTGACCTAGTGATGACATATGACATGTTTATGGGCTTGAAATCTCAAGTGTTGAATTTGGCTATCTTTTCACACATATGCTTCAACATAGGCAAGATAACCCTTGTCATGAGGTGTGAAGAAGCTTGTCTTTGGTTCAAACCGAAATATATGTTTGACAAGTGATCCAAATTTGACCAAATTTGAGCACTATTCTCTCTTCCATAACACAACATGGTCATACCTTTTGTGGAAATTGTCGACAAAGGGGAGAGATTAGTGCATGAAAGGTTTTGGAAAATTAAAAATTTCACACGTTTTTGAAAACCTCTCATGTGGTTCATGAGTTAACAAGTGGTTCACACAAGTAGGGGGAGCAAGCTCATAAACAATTTGTTGCATTTGATTGTGCACTAACATATGACTTGCTCATTGCACATGTATTTAAATTCTATATACATGCTTGTGTGGTGTATGCTAGTTGACTAAGATGCTTTACAACTGGTTGATAACTAGCATGCATAGGAGCTAGCTAGATTTTCTAAATTCCGCTCTTAATTCAAGTACCTTGCTTATAATGTGATCTCACGTGGTACTTTGAGTTTTGATGAAATCTAGTTACCTTGATGCTTGTATGGGGAAAATGGCACAACTCCGATTGGTATCACGCTTCAAAGGTCCATTTCTTTCACCTAAGCATCATTTTGGTAACATAGCTCACCCTCAATTTCAATATTCATATACGTATGCAATGCTTCGTTCCAAACTCGTGGCATACATGTAGGGGAGCTCTTGCTACCAAAACCGAACTATGATGATTGTCCAATCCTATGATTGTAAGCAAAATGCTTGGACAACCGTTGTATGTTCAAAAACATTAATCATAAAACCTTTATGCGGGTTGTCACCAATTACCAAAAAGGGGGATTGAAGATCTCTAGTTTGGTTTTGGCTAATTAGTGACACCTAAGGACTAATCTCTCGATGCTAAGTGTTTGATTAGATTGGAGATCGGTCGTGCTTGGGGAGTTGGTGCATTGTGATCATGGATGAAGGGTCAAGGTGATCCAAAAGTTGATCAAGCATGCAACTCGGTGGAGTTTCGAGATCAAAGGTCCCAAGGCAAAGGTATAACCATAGGGCTTTTGATTTCACACCCAAGACACCATAGAGGGTGTGGGTGGTTATAGGATCGATAAGCCGTACTATAAAGAGGGGAAAACTTTCGTACATATCGATCCTCACGTGCCTTTAGGTTCAAGTCTCATATGCATGCATTCTAACCTAAAGTGCTAACTCCGTCCTTGTTGAAATTGGTTTCGAAAATGCTAACACATGGTGTCGAGGTGTTCTTCGGCGTGTCAGCAACAAGAAACAAGTGACGGAAGTCGGTTTGGAGCAAAGGCGAAGGAACGGCGACGAACGACGGGGTTTTCGCGACTCTACGGCGTGGCCGGACGCGACCGACCGGAAGTTGGTCGGAAGCGGCCGGACGGTCCGGCCGATCGTCGGCAGAGAGCTCTGCAAACGGCTCGGGCGTCGACGGGTGACCGGACGCGCCGACCGGATGCGTCCGATCGCGACCGGAAGCTTGACCGGACTCGCGACCGGAAGCTCTCGAGACAGGGGTCAGCTGGCCGGTTTGGGCTTGTCGGTTGTGACCGGACCCACCGACCGGACTCACTGGTGAGTCCGGTCAGTGCGTCCGGTCAGGCCGCAGAAAGTGTGTTTTCCACCCTTTCCACCACATTTCGTGGTGTGGCCTATATATACCACCTTGGCTGCCACTTGCTCTCTCTCTTGGTCATTTTGAATCACTCCTAACACCTTTGAGCAAGCAAGCAAGCCTCCCTCCTCTCTCACTCTTGATTTGAGCTTCATTCTTGAGAGAAGAGTGATCCAAGTGCATTGCATCGAGTTCTTGCATCTAGAGGCACTTGGGGATCGTGTTGTGACGGTGGATTTCCGTTACTCTTGGAGGCACCGCTCCTAGCCGGCTTGGTGAAGTGGTGGAGGCGTTGGCAAGAAGAGGTGATTGTTTCTTGGCCACCTCCGGTTGATTTGTGAGAGGATTACGCACTCCTCGTCGGGAAGACAAAGTGCAAGGAATACATTGCTCGTGCTTCGGGTACCACACTTGTTGAGTGGTGTGTTGAGGCTAGCAAGGGCACCGCCTAGCTCAAACACCATCCTTGTGTTGGTCGGCACAACCGAGAGTAGTTGTCGATGTGTACAAGCGAACTCGGGTGAACAAATCAACTTGTTCATTGTCTTCGTGTGTGGATCATCACCATCGTGTGATTGATTGTTCATCTTCATCCCGGTGATTGGTTGACATCCTCTACAAGGCGGTATAACGAGCTTCTCACTCTTGCCTTACTTTCCTAATTTACTTTGTGTAGAGAGCTAGCTTTGCCTTGTGTAGTTGTTCTTGCTAGCATAAGGACCATATTAGGATTGTTTATTAGTTAGAGTAGTGACATAGACCTTGAGTGGACTTGAGATCATAGAATTATTTAGTCTTGTCACTAGAAGGCTTGCTTAACCATTAGAGCTAGTGCAAACCGCTTTACGCCGTGTTTTATACTAATTGGTTTGTTTAGTTGAGCTTGTAGAAAATTTTTATAGGCTATTCACCCCCCCTCTAGCCATCTAGGACCTTACAGTGGTGCCCTTGCTAGCCTCAACACACCACTCAACAAGTGTGGTACCCAAAGCACGAGCAATGTATTCCTTGCACTTTGTCTTCCCGACGAGGAGTGCGTAATCCTCTCACAAATCAACCGGAGGTGGCCAAGAACAATCACCTTCTCTTGCCAACAACTCCACCACTTCACCAAGCCGGCTAGGAGCGGTGCCTCCAAAAGAAACGGGAAATCCACCGTCTCACAACGATCCCCAAGTGCCTCTAGATGCAAGAACTCGATGCAATGTACTTGGATCAACTCTTCTCTCAAGAATGAAGCTCAAATCAAGAATGAGAGAGGAGGGAGGCTTGCTTGCTTGCTCAAAGATGTTAGGAGTGATTCAAAATGACCAAGAGAGAGAGCAAGTGGCAGGCAAGGTGGTATATATAGGCCACACCATGAAATGTGGTAGAAAGGGTGAAAAACACACTTTCTGGCGGCTTTGACCGGACGCCTTCGACCGGACTCACCGGTGAGTCCGGTCGGTGGCTCGGGTCACAACCGACAAGCCTAAACCGACCCAATGAAACCCCTTCCGGTGCGTCCCGGTCGGCGCATCCGTCGATCGCGTCCCGGTCGGCAGACCGGATGCTTCCGCGATCGGCGCGTCCGGCCACCGCCGACGCCCGAGCTCAAAACATGCTCTCTGCCAGAGCGCGCTCACCGGGCGTCCGGTCAAATTTCATGCGTCCCGGTCGAGCTTCCGTCGGTGCGTCGGTTGGCGCTTCGGTCGGGGTGCGTCCCGGCCACGCCCGAAGCCGCGCGAAACCGTCGTTTCGTTGCCGTTCCTTCGCCTTTGCTCCAAACCGACTTCCGTCACTTGTTTCTTGTTGCCGACACGCCGAAGAACACCTCGACACCATGTGTTAGCATTTTCGAAACCATTTCCGACAAGGACGGAGTTAGCACTTTAGGTTAGAATGCATGCATATGAATTTTGAACCTAAAGGCACGTGAGATCGATATGTACGAAAGTTTTTCCCTCTTTATAGTACGGCTTATCGATCCTATAACCACCCACACCCTCTATGGTGTCTTGGGTGTGAAATCAAAAGCCCTATGGTTATACCTTTGCCTTGGGACCTTTGATCTCCAAACTCCACCGAGTTGCATGCTTGATCAACTTTTGGATCACCTCGATCCATCCTCCATGATCACCATGCATCAACTCCGGCACGACCAATCTCCAATCATGTCAAACACTTAGCATTGAGAGATTAGTCCTTAGGTGTCACTAATTAGCCAAAACCAAACTAGAGATCTTCACCCGGGACTAAAGAATGTAGTAATCCCGGTTGGTGGCTCTAATCGGCATTAAAGTCTCATGCCCAACGGCTACACCTGCACCTTTTGCAGGGGGAGGCTTTAGTCTTGGTAATTAGTTGGTCAAACCGGGACTAAAGATCATCCTCTAGGTTGTAGCTTCTAGTCGGGACCCAAGTTTCTAATCCCGGACTGATGGCTCCGACCGGGATTAGTGATGGACCTTTAGTCCAGGGTTGGAATAACAAACCCGGACTACAAGTTCTATTACACCAAGCTAGTAGTATGCACTTATAGTTCTATATTTTTTTCAAGATTTTTGTTTTATTGACCATTAATTACGTGGTTCTAAGCCATCTAGCTACTCCATGTATTATAAATTACAAGTTGTTTTGGCTTTTCTATGATCATGGCTTTGCTATACACTTCCTATACTTACTTCTATAAAGAAAAATTCCAATAGCAATGCTCTTGAGATGCAAGGTGTCCACCTTAGAAATCCACTATCACTTGCAATAAAGTTCACTGGTAGCAATTTTTTGACATGCAAAGTGTCCACATCAGCATCCAACGATCACTTGCGATTAAAGTTCACTACCACAAGCAATTATGATATCGATGTGAGTGATACACATCATCCACTAACATACATTTAGTTATCCACGCAAGAGTGCCACACACTAGCATTAGTTTATAAAATAGTTAACCCTTTTTCTAAGAATTGTATGTGTAGTTAAATTTTATTCCAAATTAGTAGTTTTTGCAGCAATGCGCTAGATGTTCTCCACTAACATGCATTTAGTTATCCACGCTAGAGTGCCACACACTAGATCGAAGGTAAATTTTATTTGCATTAGGCATGTGCATTTGGTTCGGTTCCTCTTATTATTCTCGAAGAAATCCGGTTCCTATGGAATTCAATGGGTCCTGAAATTTTCTGGGGAACCAATCATTCTGGTTTTCGGTTATTTCTATATATTTGGTTTTGGTTTCTTTTTTTCAAATGGAAATTCATATATAGATAGATAGACCATGGAAAATCAAGATGGGGATGACTGGTTTTATTAATTATTGTTCAATACAATTTGCAATTTTGCTAGTATATGTTTGTATTGCAGATTTGCAGGTAGGTAGTTCATTTGTAATTAGCTACGACTGTATCATCATAACGCGTGCAGTGCAAAACCTATATACATGTATGGACGAATCGACGACAGTAGCTATGGAATGGAACAAGGCAAGGCTTGATTTGCCAGCAAGACGTAGAGGGGACATGCATGATTATAATGTAGGCCTAGCTAGACTAGATATAACAAATGGACGGAGACAAGCTGAAGAATCCAACAAGCTACTGACAGCAAAGTATGCAAGTGTTGCTCTAATAGCATCTCCAACAGTGTTGTATATGGGTTTGACATTTACATTTTTTACCAAAAGTCTAGAAAACAATGCTCCAACAGTTTTGCAAATCCCTTTTGCATTTTAGTGAGTTTGGCAAAAATCAGGTCCTCCTTTGGCATTTTTTGCCAAACTTGGGAGGTTTGGCATTTGTTGCGTATGTCTCTTGCATGCCCGACGCATGGCGACTTGCGAACAGGATCCGACGAGGAACCAACAACCGCTCCCTCCTGGCCCCACTTTCCCCATATGCCAAACCAAAAATAACAAACTGTTGGAGGAAGCCTTTTTTTGGCTTACATTTGGAATGGGGAGTTGGCAAACAAGTCAAATGCCAAATCAAAAATACCAAAACTGTTGGAGATGCTCTAAACGGCCCGATTTGCCAACACTCACTAAATTGCCAACTCCAAATGCCAAACTGTTGGAGGTAGTTTTTGAAGTTTTTTTGGTAAAATTTAAGAATGCCAAACATAAATGGCAAACTGTTGGAGTTGCTCTAAACGGTCCTGATTTGCCAACACTCACTAAATTGGCAACTCCAAATGCCAAACTGTTGGAGGAAGTTTTTGGAGCTTTTTGGCAAAATTTAAGAATGTCAAACATAAATGGCAAACTGTTGGAGTTGCTCTTAGAAGTAATGCTCAACATATTTTACTAGCGGTTTCCCCGAATAAATCGATTTCTAGAATCTGTACGGAGTTTGACTAAAAAGTAACAATATTTATGATATAAAATGAGCATCTTATGAAAAAAATTTTATAATAAATTTAATGATACTAATTTGATAACATAAATCGTAACATTTTTTTCTAGAAATTCAGTTAAAAAAGTTTGACTTAAGACAATTCTACGCCGAATGAAACCATGCTTTTTTTTTTTTTTTTTTTGACGTGAAAACCATGCTTTCCGTAATACCGTACTGCAGTAACAAATTCTGCCGGGAATAAATGATTTTATTACCGTTAACAATCGGTTGGACTGAACCATGGATCAAATAGGGCCTAAATGGAAACACGGTATTAGACGAGGACCGGAACGAAAAAGACTCTCCCCGCAAACAACCGAGGTAGGAGGGAGAGGACGGCGGGCGTCGATTCGTCGCCATCCACCGGACGGAGCCAGGCCCCTCGCCGGAATCCGCAACCCCGCCGGAGCCAGGCCCTCGCCGGAATCCGCCGTCCCCGCCGGAGCCAGGCCCCTCCCTCCTACATACCACCAAGCCAAGCCAGGCCAGACCAGGATACACTCTCCCCTCCTCTACTTTACCTACCTAGGGTTTCCCTGCCCCCGCCGGATGCGATGGCGATTCTGCCGCGGGCTCCTCCCCAGCCGCCATCGTGGTCGCGCTACGTCACCGAGACCGTGAAGGGGTCCCACCAGTTCACCGTCCGGGGCTTCTCCTCGCCAAGGGCATGGGCCCCGGCCGCCACCTCGCCAGCGACATCTTCGCCGTCGGAGGATACCACTGGGCCGTCTACTTCTACCCCGACGGAAAGAACGCCGAGGACAACTCCAACTACGTCTCCGTCTTCGTCGCCCTCGCCTCCGACGGCGTCGACGTCCGAGCCCTGTTCGACCTCACCCTCCTCGACCAGTCCGGCCGCGGCCGCCACAAGGTTCACTCGCACTTTGGCCGCAAGCTAGATTTCGGCCCATACACCCTCAAGTACAGGGGATCCATGTGGTATGGACCCTCCTCCCTTTCTATCTTCGCTTCCAATCATCAATCGCAATTTGGCCGTCCCTTTGATTGTAACTACATTATTATTATGCGTTTGATTTGATGACGATAGTTTAAATGAACTACAATGTCACTCTGGCTTTTCTATTTGCTATGCGTCTAGATATTATTGTACACTATGTCTAGATTCATAGCTTTTACTGTGTTTCTAGTCTAGGGAATAAAAAGGGCATATAATTTGGAACAGAGGGAGTACTTCCTAAATCAATTCTGGGCTTAGAAATTGGAAAACAATGCATGGCAGTTGCCGGAAGCAGTTGGGTTTCATGGTTTTGGTGTTGACAAATTACACAGCTAGTTGGGATTTAGGTGATAAATAGGGTTCCCATTTTCTGGCCTGAAAGAGCAAGGAAAGGCATATGTTAACTAGATACTGTGGCTACAGTTTATTCACTGCTGCTACCTGTGCAGTTACGTCGTATTGTAATTTAGGCTTTATCTCGCCTCCTTATCTGACATCTGACTGTTCTTATTATCACCTCTCATTTCAGGGGTTACAAGCGCTTCTACAAAAGATCACTCTTGGAAGCATCTGATTTCTTAAAAAATGATTGCCTAGTGATAAATTGCACAGTAGGTGTTGTCAAGACCCGTATGGAAGCACCAAAGGACGTCCAGATTCATGTTCCACGATCAGACATGGGCCGCTGCTTCAAGGAGCTCCTTACCCGCGGCACTGGATGTGACATAACCTTCGAAGTGCGCGACGAGAAAGTCAGGGCACACAAGTGGATTCTTGCTGCTCGCTCCCCAGTGTTTAAAGCCCAGTTCTTTGGTCCTATTGGAAAGCCTGACCTGCACACGGTTGTCGTGGAGGATGTGGAACCTGTTGTCTTCAAGGTAATTGCTACATGCAGGTCACACCACTTTCCCACATATTTCCTCTAGTCTACTGCTAAAGGGACCTGTCTGAAGCTGTAATCTTACTTATATCCGTAAGGGATGCATAAGCTTGGCGGATATAATGTTGATTTGGTGCTCAAACTAGAAACTTTTGGAATTGTGCCTTTGCTCCATGAATTAAGCTTAGAACTAATCAAGTATGTTTTGGTACGGTGATGCACCTCAGGTTCTTGCCATTTTGTACCTCTTCAAAAACAAAACAAAAGTTGTGATTTAATTGAAAGTATCCCCTTACTGTAATTGTATAACCTCCCTCCCCCCCTAAATGCAGGCAATGGTGAACTTCATGTACACTGACGAACTCCCCAGCATTCCTGAGCTAGCTGGATCTGCCTCAACATGGACATCAACAGTAGTAGTACAGCATTTGTTGGCAGCAGCTGATAGATATGGACTGGACCGTTTGCGTATCCTGTGTGAATCAAAGTTATGTGATGAACTGACTCCTGAAACTGTCGCAACAACCTTAGCCCTTGCTGAACAGCACCATTGTGCTGAGCTGAAGTCTGCCTGTCTAAAGTTTGCTGCTGTGCGAGAAAATTTGGGAGGTACGACTTCTTTCTGCCTGGAATGTGAAATAATGAAATATACTATATTATCTATGCTTTTGCTTGTTGTACGCAGCATTGTGTGTATTCTGTTTAAAGTTTTGCGCAGTTGAGGGTTATTTTCTTAGTTGTTTTAACAAACAGAGCTAATATCTTAGGAAAAACAACAAAATCAATTTTTAATCCTATGTGCTGTTTTTGTAGGATAATTTATATGATTGATGTTTTCTTATGTTTTAGCTCACTAAACTGAAGGGGTTAGAATAGGGTACACTGTTAATAGGTTAAGTTTTTATCTAGGCAGATACAAATAGCCAAGTTTTTGAGACAAGCGTAGGCACAGTGCACACATTTGGGAAGGAAAGATGCCCCTGAAACACAGTCTAGAATTTCAAGCTGGCAGAATATATATGTGCAGTATTTATAATTTGTAGGTAGTATGATTGTCGTGATTAAGGTGGTCAGGCCTGGCGCAGTGTTGAAAGCCTTCCCAGTGAGCTGAAAGGTCCTAGGTTCGAGCGTCCTCTCTGTCAAATACAGGGGAAAGGCTTGCCCGTAATTCCCTTCCCCAGTACGTGGGAGCAACCAGCACTGGGTCTGCCCTTTTTTTATGATTGTCGTGATTAATATGGGTGTCCCTTTTACGTATGCATTTACTTGATGTAGTAATAGGATGGATGTGGGTATCATTTTTTTTTTTTTTTTTGTCTCTGACTGACAGTGGTGTTGAGTTCATTGCCAAATATTGCAACCCTTTGCACTTTATGAAAAATAACATATTGATGCTTGAATCTAATTCCAATATCCTAAAAAGCATTATCAAACTCTTATATGTTGTCACATTATACAGTATTTGTAGCATCATCAGATAACTCATTCTTCCTCTTTTTTGGTTTTTAATTAGAAAAACAATCTTTATATGTTGGAAACAATGTTGATGTTATGCTCAAGGTCTTCAGTGAAGCATCAAGATGAATGAATCGATGCTTTTTAGCCTCCATTTTTCTCCCTATTAGAAAGCAGCCCTTGTTTGAAACTATTTGGAGTGCTTATAGTACACAGTTCATTCCCCTGATGCTAAAAATTCTGTAAGCCCCTGAAAAATCAGCGTCTGTGCCTGTCTGGTTGGCATGGGTTGGTTACTTGGGTAGCCACTCAGGTATAATACACATTCTATGTTTGCATGGTGTGTGTGTCTCTCCATGGGTTTGGTTAGTAATTCTGTTGTGATCCATGTGATATTCGGGGAATTCATTGTTAATTCTAGTTCCAACATAAGAATGCCCTTTTCCTTGCTTGTCTTGTAATCATCAGTCCATCAATATCTGCACTTCCATTTATTTTCTGTATTTGGTAACTTTGAATGGTTTAGTTTGTGCTTAAATAATTTTATTCTAGTTGCATCAACCATGTCAACACAAATGAAGCGTGTTATGATGTGTCTGCCAACCTGCTCTGTTTTTGAAACCTAAATACCTGACTGTTTTGAAGAATCTGCTTCCGATGAATCAATCTTCGTCTTTGAGGCAGTAGGACAGAAATACAAAGCTTCTTACCGTAGTAATTTTAGAGGGAGGGGGGATCAGAACCTTAATTTTATGGTGGTGCTACTTATTTTGATTGTCTGTCTGTATGAAGTGGTATCAAAGACATCAAGGTGAATGACTGGTTGTTCAGTGTTACATTCAGTTGCGCAGAAAGTTATTATGGTACTTGGTATCAGTGTGCTTTTTAGATGGCAATTCTAATTCCAGTTATTCAACAAGAAAATAATCATGTATATGATGTTTAGATCCTTCATTTAGAGCTGCCTTTTCTTTGTGGTTGTAAATTCACTCTGAAGATTGCAACTCAGTCCAATCTATTGAGTTGTTATGTTACTATACTTACAATTCTTGTTATTATAGTTTATGTTGTGTGCTTTAGTTGTCATGCTCAGCTGTTGCTTCGTGTTGCTTTTCTGCAGCTGTTATGGGGACTGAAGGCTTTGATTACTTGGAAGAGACATGCCCGTCCCTACTATCTGACTTGTTAGCTACTGTGGCAGAAGTCGACGATGCATCCCTTGACCGGAAAAGGGGAGTTTGCGGGAACGAAGTCTTGGCTCCAGTGGAAAGTGTCGAGGCTACTGAAAGGCGCACCCGGAGGAGGCTTTAGCTGGCTGTTAGATTCAGGCCGTCAACTAATGTAGCTTTCCCTGGATCCGCATGCTATAGTGGGTTGGAATCGTGTGAAGTGCACTAGTTGACAAAGATTTGATTTGGACTATTAGTAGATGTGAATAATATCGTGTCCTGATGATTTGTTTGGCAGCAGCAGCAGTTGTAATTTTTTTTATTAGCTTGGAAAATTTATGTTTCAGGTTGTCAGTCATGTGCGGCTATGAAATGTCTGGCAAAAATGAATGCAACACCGCTGACATGCCGTTTCAGCGGTTAGCTTAGGGCCGCACTGTGATGCCGCCAGGTGCCAGCATCACAGTAAACTTGACTGAAGGTGGCGGATTTTCTATTGAATCAATGTATCATGGGTAGGTATTCAAAATTTGACTACATTTGGATGCCAAAAATATCATGCTCTATCTTGCAAGATTGGATGGGTGAAAATAACTGTCCTGCTTGGGACCTCCTTTTGTAAAGTTCAAACCACGATAACATTACATTCCAGTCTTGCTAAAGTTGAAATTCCAATCTTGCTGGGATCTTGAAAAACAAAATACATCCATCCATTATTTTAATGTACAAACACAAAACACATGCTAGCTTCATCTCCTGCGCAGGAGATGCATCAGCGGGCACAGAATCTGCATCTGGTTGAAACCATCGGAAACCTGCTTGAGATATAACAGATCTTGATTTGATGTGCTACTCTCCATAATTAATGGCCTGAAAACGAAAGGGGGAGCATCTTTGACGTACCTCGATGACAAAGCGAGCCCAAAGCTTGTCGGAACGATGCTCCAGCACTCCTTTCAGTATGCTCACCTTAAGGCCCTTCAACACGTGTGCCATCTCAAGAAAGACTTCATAGTCCTCGCACAACATCTGGATGAAGCAAATGATGAAACGACCTCAAATCATGCAACTACAAAACAGAAGCATGCAGCATACCAATTCAATCAGTTACCTCAATGAGAAGATGGCCAGGCTGATTAAGCTCTTCAACTCTTAGTGGGCAGCTTTCAAGTTGCTTCTTTGTCTCATTGTGGGATTCCTTGTCTTCCAATGTATTCTGAATCTGTCTCAGCATCATGGCAAAACAGAAATTAGGCATGAGAGACCTACGATTTACCAGCAGAAGATTCAATGGATGATTAACTGTATAAACTCATAAAAGGCTAAATATATTAATTTATTTCTGTCACACAATCCAAGTCAAGTTTCTATAGGAAGTAAAGTAGATACAGAATATATAGTCAGATACTCAGATGCTGAATTTGAAAGAGTAAGCCATACAACTAATGTGGTATGAACGAATATCACATGGATTTTGTGACTCGTTTATCAATACTGCATCTCAACTGTTATAATTAAATCCAAAAAAAAGCTTACCTTCTCAGCTTTCTCAGATACACTTTGGAGGAACAGCATGTATGCTACAGTTTTGTCCAGTAGAGCATCAATGCTGCACTGTTCATGAAACAAGATGTAATCAACGCTTGCCCCTTCATTTTTGCCAAACAAACATAACTATAGGAGGATCCAAAAAAAAAAGTTAGAAGCTGAACCTTTGATGCATTTGGAATAATCTCCCTCAACCCCTTCATCCTATCTTGGATTAATTGCCTGTCTCTTGGTCTTGGTCTCTGGAGCTCAACTTTTCTACATCTTCTTTTGATTTCAGCTGAATTTATCCCATGCGTACTTTCAACTAAGCATTCTTCAGTTAAAGTCTTGTTGATTTCCATGCGTCCGTCAGTCATTGCACAACTTATGAACCCTTCATTCATGGATATAGGTGAAAGTTCTTGACCACCTGGGATATCAGAAATTGATGATTCATCCACCCTCAATGAGTGATCTTCTTTCTTAACTTGTATTTCACATGAAAATGGAGAGTCAGTTGAGGGAGAAGATTCACTGTTTGATGTATGACCAATCTGGTCGAATATTGTATCTAGTAACAATTCCGCATAATTGTTGGTTTCAAGCTGCACATAAAAATCAGCATTGTTGCCATTCACTTGAGGGAGAACAGGGCTTGGTTCTTGCTGTTTCAACCTACAATGCCACATGAAGAGCTCTTGTTCTTCCCTGGACATTACCATGAGATCTCCGTGAAACTCTGAAAGAATTGAAGTATTCGAAATCATTACACCATCATTTAGAACAATAGTGCTGCCATGAGTATTCTCTAGATTCCAATGTGCCATATCTGTCAGAGAAAATCCTTCGAAATATTCATGCCCAATAGTTCCAATATCGCCCAACAGTCCACTAGGCCAACCTGTTGGACTAGTTCTGTAAGAACCCAAAGTGATGTCTTCTAATGCTGGAACTTCTGGTGTACTGAAGGGATGTGTTAAACTGTGGTGATCAACATTTAAGATTTGGCCAGAACTATCAATCAAGTTAACATCTGGATGATTGATTGATAGAGTTGCAGTTGGTAGCCTCAAATTATTTGAGTAGGCAGACCCAGTAGATAAAGAGGCATGAGAAACTGAAGCATCACAAAGCTTATGAAACATGTCCTTTACGAGTGCCACTAACGCTGCACTCTCGAAAACCTGAAGGGAATTTGGTAAAACATTATGAAGTAAACATACCAATTATGAAGCAACACAATGATTCAGACTCTCTAAAGCAATGCTATTCCTCACTTGATGGGAGCAAAGATAATGTTGTGAGACAACACATTGGTTATCAAAAACTAATCATGTCAAAAAAAGAAACATATTAAACAAGTTAAGCATACCGTATCTAAGGAACCCAGCTGAAGAACCCCGTGAGGAACCACTGGTACAAGCAGAACCGTCTACAGGTAAGAAACAATGACCATCAGCTTAGTCAAGCAGGATGTTTGCTGTGCAGCTTTTTAATACTGGAAATAAAAGCCCCTACTGTGGTAAAAAAATATATAAGAAAAGCAACAAAAAAAAAAGCAAACAGGTTTCTCTTGAGAAAATAAAAGAAGAACTAAAGGATGGCCCAGCAAATACAGGCATAATTGTCTGTGATAACTGAAAAATATAATTCGGTGTCGGTTACCTTGATTCCGGCTGCAAACTGAAGCTGCCAGTCTTCTTGGTACTGAAAATATACGTGCTGAGACCACATCATGTGCTATGCATACATAATAACTGTAAAATAGTAATGTACAGCTAACTGTGAATCAACTCACCTTATGCATAGCTGTTGAACAAAGCTCATTGGCAGAAATCCAGCAGTGTTGTCCTGTAAGTGCTACTTTACCAATAATCCTGACAAAGTTGGAACTTGGAAATGTTACATACAATAATCGCAGAACTTACAAAAATATACTTAGTCCCAAACTGTGCATTCAACATTAACTGAAAGAAACTTGGTAGTATGAAAGCATGCTTACCCTTCTCCAAGAGGGTACAAATGGCTAGGCATTCTCATCAGTGCTGCCTCAATGGGGCAAAATGGATAGCTTTTGTTGCAGCACGAGGAAGGTATTATCTGATTCTTACAAACAGTGGGGCCAGCAAATAGATCTCCCATTTGTCTGTCTGCTACCATTTTATTGACATATCCATCACCCCAAGTCAAGATCCTATCAGAACATATTTACCAATTATAAAAGTGTGAGATGAAGATATACTAGTACTACAAAGAAATTTCTCAATACCAAGTCTGTGCTCATCCATGCCAACTTCTAGAAAGGACTTTTGGCTAACGTTCTCATTCAGTTTCAACCATGGCAGGTCTAGTTAGAACAATAATTTTATGTTGTGGAGAGTTACTTGAGCATACTTGAAGATTGTATGCTGGGCATTAGTTACTCTTTGACTTGATACAAGAAACAGAGTTACTTTATTTTCTTTGAATTTTCATGAATACTAGCTCAATAGTGTTGTGACAGATAACAAACAAATAGACTTACCACCCATTCGTCTCGCTTTTGAATGACCAGAAGACACCATACTTCCACAGACCATCAGAACACAGGCCTTGTAACAATTGTATGATATGTGTGCTCATCCCAGCTAAAATTTCATGCATAAAGGTACATGAATAAGCTAGGAGAATTACATATATAAGTAGCAGGAAGTAAGAAAGATCAGGAGACTCTAGCTGCAGCGGTAAGATGCTCTTCCCGCTTGCTTCCACCGCAGAGAAGCTCGCCTTTCGATTAGCTGGCCCAAGAAACCCAGAAGCACAACTCCCATAACTCTCTTAATTCACCTTAATTCCCCTCACTTAACCTCCTTGCGAGAATAAAATCAAGCAACTTCAGTGCTCAGTATCATTTTCAAGAGGCAACATCCTGAAAGCAACTCCTTAAGTCTGGGGAGTCAAGCTTTGAACCTGAAGGCCTGGGGCTGCAGGTTTATAACTCACACATCAGAAGACATGCGGGGCAGATTAACTCCCAAATTTAGAAGTTCAGAGCGAAAAGAGCAGATTGGTCATCTTTTAGGCAAGTCGATGAACATCTTGTGCTCTATGAATTTGAGGTTCATTTTTATTCACAAAAAAGGTGAACTCAAAAAGGAGGGAAAATTACTGCAAGAACAAACAAAGACTGCGATTTGGACGTTATGAAATAAGAAAATTATTGAGTGCAAGACACACAAAAGATATGCTAGACAAAGTTCGATTGTAGCATATGAGGGGTTAATCAGACCTGAAATAAGAATATGATCGATCTGTAGAAGAAGCAGAGAATACAAGAGATCAGAGCCTGGTGGTGCCAATGAAAGCTTGGCTGAGCAGGAAGGCAATTGGTCCCTGTTGGTTCCCTTCTCACTGCCTGGACATGAGCTGCCTTGAGACCTTTGACTTTTCAATTAAATTAAAGTTGAGATCCCTTAGAAATAGATGATGTCTTCTACTAAAGAAATTAACAGTACACACAGAAAAACAAAGATTGATGAGTAGATGATAATTGATAATGCTGACAAGACTTCAAGAAAGGAATGTTTGACAAGCTACCAGTATGCCTGTTTCTCAAGGCATCCTGGCATCCCATTCCATGACCTTTTTCTGCTGTGTGTGTGGGGTGTTGGGGGTGAGGATTCTAAGAAATCAGTTGGCACCTGCAGATCCTATGCCACCTCGGAAAGAGGTGAATCAGGTAATAATAGATTGAATATATAATTGATTACCTATAAAGCTGGAGCAGGCTGGTTAAACTTCAACAAAAAAGATAGGTTCTGAATCAATTTTGCAACAAGTCAACACATCAATTGCATGGCCCTTAATTTTTCTTTGCCATCACAATTGTTGGTTGAGGCCTACATCAATTGCATCACTATGCACTGAATACTACTAATGCACAAGACAAGTAGTGCATATACATATATAGTAGGTATTGTTCTGAATACACCCATGTTGCATTGCCTTCTCAATTTTTATTGGTAAAGGCACACATATGGTAGGTGAGTTGTGATGGTTGAATATATAATATGATTCTCTCTTCCTTTGAGCGTCTCTTCTCTTGTCTGCGGGCATGACATAAGCTGATAAGGATCAATTGGCACAGCCTTTAAGAGGGCTTAATTGCCCAGGCAGTTCTTAGAAAGCGTCAACAAAGTTAAAGACTTCTTCTCCCTGTCAGATTGGTACATATAGTTTAATTAATCATGTGATTCCCTGTAGTTAATTCATTTGGTCCACCTCTCTCTCTAATTAAAACAAATGATCTGTTGGTCCACTCATACCAAACCTACTCTAATTGTACCTAATACTGAAAGCTTTTCTATAACTACTATCTGTCCTCTCTATAGAGAACTGGAACTTGTCTTGGATGCTTTCTGAAACAGGAAAAACTGACAAAGAGGTAGTTTGGAAGCCCATACTGATCCCTCTATTTGCAATACAAGTTAGCCTAGAATATAATGCAGGCGCAGCAATAGGCACAAATTAAGTGTTACTAAGATTATTAGAGCTAGATGGCGTGTAGAAAAATACAAATGAGGTTGCATAAAAAAAATTAAGGGAATAACTACTATATGAATGGCAGAGGAAACATATGGAAGCACCAGTAGCAACAGACAGTAGGTTGTTCAGAATATGCCACAAGCTTGGCCAGAAGAGCACAACAGACTGCATTTAACAGATCATAGAAAGCACTTGAGAAGATTTAACTAATCAGGACCCAAGAACATGTTAGTATTGTTTCTATGCTTATAGAACTTAGTCAACTTAAAACAAACTTATAGATGATTTTGGCTGTGTCTACGTAATTTACAAAGTAACTTGGAATATGCCCCAAAATAGTGTTTCAATATGTACCCCGAGTAGGACTGCATCCAAATAAGACGATAGATCATAGATGTTGATGTGGTTATTTCACATGAAATCTGTAAGAAAGTCAAAAAAAAAATGGCAAAATTAGTCACAATTCCACAAGCATCTCCTATGATTATGAATAACAGGAGCCTTCCAATATTGAACTCAAGCAATGGAACCTCTCATCAACAGCTGCATAGCCATTACTCAGACATTCAGAATGAAAAAAAAAATAGCTGAAATGAGATACTCTACAGAGTATAATGATGATTGCCCCCTCAGTCCTGTAATATAGAGCATTTAAACATTCAAAATTGTACCCAAATATAAGGGGTTTAGGCAGAAAATGTAGCACAAATTTGGTAGGTACTATATCATTACTTGCAATTTACAACCAATCTCCATTGATCATGCTGGTGATAGCATCCGATTGAGAAATGAAGTAAGGGTATATGTGTCTTTTGTATTTTCTCTTATTTGTCCTAAAATCTCTAGCATGGTAGTTCCTTAGAATTATCATGAAGTTGAACTAGCATGGGCCTTCATAACGTACATAGGAAATGCCATGGGTCATTGTATTCATACAATTAGGATCAGATAACCTCCATATTCTGAGCAATGGGGCTCTGAAATAACATTGTACAGCAGCATCCATGAATATGAAGAACTCAACTAATAAAATAAACAGATCTTATGTTCAGGCACATCAAAGCTTGATTGGCCTACTATTATGATCTTTTATGATGCTGTGAAGCAAACATATTCGATGCATCTGCCTTTCGAGCTTTTCTAGTTAATTTATTATCTCTCACTCCTTCATGAAGAACTTCATAGGTAGGGTAACTAATGTGGCCCTTCTTCATCAATTCCTCAACAAGTATCTTTGGTGCAGCTATCTCCTTCTTATCAGTACTCAAGATGGTATCAACAACCTCAGGAACAACTCCTATTCTCACCATAATGTGAATAATAGCAACGGCTTCAGACACCCGATGATTCATTGCAAGAGAATTTAATACGCGGCCAAAAGTAGCCATCGATGGAACAAAACCCTTGCTTACCATTTCTGTCAGATGCACATACGCACGGTCAACTTTTGCACTCTTGCACGACCCATCAACTAGAACACGATAAGTATACAAATCAGGTTTATATCCTTTGTTGATCATTTCACCATAAATCTTTTCAGCCATTTGCATATTCAGCTTGCCAGAATATGCACCAATCAGGATGTTGAAAGTGTCAGCTGTTGCAGAGTACCCTTTCTCATCCAACTTCTGAAAGAGTAGGTATGCTCCATCAAGATCACCATTCCTGCAGAATCCATGAATCAGCGTGTTGAAACTAATTGCATCAGGAACTAACCCATGTTGGCTCATCCTGACTATCACCCCAGAAGCCTCTTCCAGTTGATTAATCTTGCAAAAATTTTCTATCAGTATGTTGTAAGTAATAGCATTTGGTCGGCATCCTTTTAAGGATCATCTCTTCAAATGTTTCATTGACTTCCTTGGCTTTGCCAGCTTTGCAAAGACCATTCAAAACCGAGTTGTAGGTGATAGCATCAGGGGCAATGCCATACGTCCACATCCTTTCAACAAGCTGAAGTGCACTGTCCAGCTTCAATCTCTTGCAATAGCCATCAATCAATGTGTTGAAGGTAAAGACGTCTGGAAGGTATCCTTTCACAATGGCATCATTCATCACAACTGCCGCATCTGAAATATTTCCCATTTTGCATAGGCCATTGATGACAATATTGTATGTCCAAATGTCGGGATTGCAGCCATCCTCGACCATCTCATTCATGACCTGCAAGGCATGCAAGATCAGGCCTTGGCGACAGAGCCCCTTGACAAGAGAGTTGTAGACGACAAGGTCAGGCTTCAGATCTTTGCTTGTGCCTCATTGAAAAGCTCCAGGGCCCCTCTCGACGTCACCCTCAGCACACAGTCCATTGATCAGAGAGCAATATGTGACCCGGTCTGGTACAAAGCCTTTAAATACAGCATCTTTCAGAAGCTCAGTAGCTTCATGCAGCAAGCCCCTCTTGGAGTAGCCATCAATGATGGTGTTGTAGGTGAAATCATCTGGTAATGCAGCCCTGATTCATCATTCTACGAAGGTACTGTGCAGCTTCCTGGACCTTGGAGTCCTTGCAAAGGCCACACATCAATGTGTTGTAAGTGACAACATCTGGCACAATGTAGGCATCCATCCTTTCGACTAGCGCAACAGCCTCTTCCAACCTACCGCCTTCACAGAGGCCACGGATCCATATGTTGCAGGTGAACCTGTTTGCTGATATTCCCCGCTTGAGAACCTTGGCCAGAAGTGCCCCCGCCTCCATGATATCCCCTTTCTGGCAAAGAGCGTGCAAAACATTGTTGAAAGTGGCAACGTCAGGGAAGATATCCCTGCCAAGCATTTCATCGAACAGGAGACGTGCATCATAACCGTGATCGTGGGCATAGAGACCCCGCACGACCGTGCAGTAGGCGAGCGGTTTGGGGTCACAGCCACGCTCCGGCAGGCTGCGCAGCAGGCGCAGGGCGACGTGAGGACGGCCAGTGAGGCAGAAGGACTTGAGGCGGACAGTGTGGGTGCGGGCGTCGGGCGCAACGCCGGCGGCAAGCATCCTCACGTAGACCTTGTGAGCTTGGTCGTGGTAGGCGGCACTGACGAGGGCGTCCATGATGGCGTTATAGGCGGGGGCAGCGGGCGGGCAGCCGTAGAGGTCCATCCACTCGAAGGCGTCGACGGCGGCACGGAGGTGGCCAGCGCGAGCGTAGGCTTGAATGGATACTACGTAGAGCGGTTGGAGGGAGTCTGGGGCGAGGTGGGAGCGCGCAGAGGCTAGGGCGGCGTCGACGTCGTCGAGGCGGCCGGCGGAGACGAGCTCGCGGATGAGCTCGCGGTAGGCTGGGAGCGTGGAGGCGGTGAGTTTTGAAGAGGGCGCCGCGTGAGAGCGGCGGGTAACTACGGAGGCTACATCGGCGGCGGCGGCTAGCGGCGGCGGCGGCGGCGGCCGCGGCGGCATCGCATTTGCGGCGCGGCGGCGGCAAGAAGAAGAGAGACTCCATGCGCAATACAAGGAGGAGGGAGGGTTATTTTGCAAAACATCCCATTTGGGCTAAGTGCTGGGTCCATTGCACTTTTAGCGGGCCGTCCCGACAAATCAATTCGGGCCCTGTTGGGCTCCTCTAAGGAAATTGGATATTTGCCACTTGAAACAGCGTTGCATCTTTATTGACCCACGCCACGTGCCATCCAATGACAAAATACTCATGAACAGGATCTATTTATACATGAGATGAGATTACTTCATCCACCCATGCAATTAACCGAGAACAACATGTTTAGACCAATATATATCAGCTATGGACTTATACATACAGTATATCTAAATACATTAATTGTAAAACAATGTACCTAGCTATAAAACCAAAATGTTTTATAATTTAGAAATCGAATGGAGTATTTTATAGACTATTTTAAGGAAGCAGTAGAAAGGAATGTAATGGGGTTAATCGAAATTTACATGCTATTATTTCCTTTTTATTTTTGTATAAGGCGTAGTAAGATTCAAACTTAATCTAAAAAAAACATGTATATTATTGTTCCTTACAAATTGATATCGTTGGATTCATATTTGCAACAATCAATTCACATGATGTGAGAAATCTAGAAGCATGGACATTTATATAAAAATATAGAGTAAGAGTATGATATATTAATGGTCAAATTGTGCTGCTGCATTGGGTACCACGCCAAGCCAAACTAAATCACGTCTTGAAAAGAAGAAAGGGAGGGACTAGCAAATTGGCCAGGACGTAGTGTGTAGTGGCAAGTATGGTACGGTATGGTTAGCTTACCAAACGATGGTCGGTATATAGGTGAACGCTACCTTTTTGATGTATATAGTCATCAAATCATCGCCCACGCGCAGCTGTGTGAGAACGAACCAAGGGCCAAATACAGTAGAGAGGTCGATCAATTTGTGCAATCCAACCAACACACAAGCTATTATAAATATTTATGCATGATCGATCGACGATGCATATATGTGCAAAGGTTCTGAAGATGGTGAATGTATGGTCAATACATCAGTACTTCATCATCAGTATGATAGCGCACCATAACTAAAACCAACTAACTTTTGGGTTACCTAATAATAACAGTCCCTTTCATTCACAAACCAGCGCAGTTATATACTACTGTATGCCCAGAAACAAGTCTTTAATTTAATTATTGTGATCTCTCACGCCAGGATAGAGACAGAGACAGGGGAGCAGCTAGCTGATCCAAAGAAAACTAAATACCAATTAATTACTGGGATTGATTTACTTTGCCAGATAAACAAAACCTATATGCGATGAGGCCCAATTTAGTTAAACGGCATTAAATCTCAGAAGACATATGCTCCTAGAAATACAAAGAAGCAAAAGGTCCGAGCATCAAATTTATAAAATCGATTGATCGATCATTGCTAGTGTAACAATAGCAATGAAATTATCTACCTCTGTTGTTATGAATATTTCAAAAATATCAATCGTCATAGGCTCGTAGAGAAGAATCCGAGACATTACATCGCATTGCAAGTAGGCTAAAGCACCCTTTTATGCCATTATATACTCCCTCCGCACAAATATACAACGCTTTAACTACAATTTGGGCAAACTTTTGAAACTCTCACCACTAATAGCTTTCAAATATTTAGTTTGGAGGTATAATGCATTAATAATCACCTACAGTAATCAAGCTGCTATGACAAAATGTCTAGAAGGATATAGTGAAGTGGAAATGGAAAAAGGAAGGAAGATTTTCGGTAAAATCACTATATAGCAAAATGTGTGACAATGATGGGGTTACACACCTCAAACATATTTGGAAAGGGAAGATCCCTCCAAAAATCAAATACTTTATGTGGTTGCTAACCAAAGGTGTTGTCTTAACTAAAGATAACCTTCTTAAAAAGAATTGGAAAGGAAACCCCGGCTGTTATTTTTGCAATGAAGCTGAGACCATTAATCACTTATTTTTCCAATACTCTGTTGCAAAAGTAGTGTGGGCTTGTATTGCTGGACACCTGGGAGCAAACACTATCCCTGGTGATTTGGAGCTGGAACTGGTTGGATAAATGGCTACCTAAAGGAAATAAATTTCATGTGATTTGTGCATCTGCAATCTGTTGGGCTATTTGGAAAGCTAGAAACAATGCTTGTTTCAATAAGAAAATAATCAAAAACCCTCATGAGATAATTTGTCATGCTGGAGCTTTAATGAAAGTTTGGGCAGGTCCGTATCTTGATGATGACAAAGCTGAATTGGTGAGAGGGGTTGACTTGATGCTGAAAATGGCGCGGAGATTCTTGTTTGCGAAGAAGACCAAGACTTCTGAAGCCAAACATGGAGGAACCAAGGGCAGCCATGGTGGGAGGAACAGAGCTACTGCAACAGGCGTATCATGTTGGGGTGCTTGACTGTGTTCTTTGTTTTATGTTTGTAGCCGATGTTTTGTTAGGCGTATGTTGTGTGCCCCCTCTTGCGCTGGAGGTCAAGCAAAGTCTGTAGTTCCGGCTGGTCTCATCTCACCCAAGCTGGGTGTTGGTGATCTATCCCCGAGTTATTTTGGATCTGTTCTGGTCTCTTTTTTAACCTTCTTTAAACTCTGTAAGATAGTGTATTTACGTTACGTGAATGGGAATGGGGAGCCCTCAAGTTTCAAAAAAAGTAAGGGTAATTGGTATTTTTGACCCTGTTTTTTAGAGAAATGGTGATTTTGCCCCTATTTTTTTGATATGTGTGATTTTTCCCCTATTATTTTGAATTGAAGGCAAGTTTTACCCTTATTCTCATAACACCACTTACTTGATGTTAAAGGACCATGAAAAGACCAGTTTGCCCATGCGTTTTTTCCCACTTATCGTATTTTTTCATCGAATTTTATTCCGAACACAATGCGCGAGTTTGGAGCAGAGGGGGCACTGGAGTTCGTCGTCCTTGACCAGAGGAGACTCTCCGTAAGCGATGGAGTGGTGGTGAAGCACAAGGGATCTCACGAGCATGCGCTGGTGCCCTCATCTTGAGTCGAGGCGGCTTGTGGTGGCATAGCCACGTGCGTCGGCGGCCTAGGTGACGGTGGCAGGCAGTAGCAGCGTGTTGGTATTTGTTAAGTGCAATAAGAATTTGAAGGTTCATAGCGCCTGAGAATACCATTGTAGCTTTTCCCTAGGAGAGTATTCTAGAGTATCGTATCCACAGGGGAAGCTTTGGCTAAAGAATCTAATAAGTCGCAATCATGCATATACTAACTTAGCAAACCACTAGACTAAAGTGGGGGAGGTAAACGATATGATAGGAGTTATGGACAAAACCACACAAGAGAATTCCATAGTAAATGTATAGCTAGCAAGTTGAGACGACAACAAGAGAGATCAAAGTTCCTATGTACTTCTCTATTACTTAGGTTCTATGATAGCAATTATACTAATACACTTTGGAGCAACAGATCCTTTCCAACTCTCGAGAAAGACTGGGAAGAAGGTAGTTGAGAGAAGGCTGCCAAAAGCTTTACGAAACACCAATCCGAACGTGGTGGAGTACATCGGCCTGACAGGGTTGTCACCCCTAGGGCTACCACAACTAACCGTGGGATTGGGCGCAACCTCAGGTAACCTATAGCCTAGACACCAAGTCTATACTATCAATTACAACTCTAGCTACCACGAATAAGTAGAGCCCTCAATATGAGCGGAGATCCCATGCAATAATATAACAACTATACTTAACCAAATATGAAAGACATGGAAGTGCATAGAGAAGATAAGTATATGAATCATAAGTCTTCCAAAGAAAGGATAGAAGACATACCAAACTCTGTAGACATCTCCAGAACCGGAGCGTAGCTCCACTCTCCCTAACTCTCCCTTGGCGATGAACAGGAAACCTTGGACCAAACCGACCTTGAATTACGGTGTAGATATAACCTCAATGGCGGTTACAAACCGACCTACGAAGCGGGCCGGTCCTGATGCGGGCTCGAACACTGGCGGTCGCCATGAATGGGCCTGGTGATCGCCAGTCCATCATGGATCAATTCAACTTTCGTGGGTGCGTAGATCTCGTCGATAGCTTTGTAATGACTGGTATTTTGCGGAAAACGGAGTCCTGATGAGAAAGTTATGACCGTTTTAGTGAACTCGCTGCGCAACCGATATCTTTTGATTCTGGACTCTAAATATAGCAAACAATATATCCGTTTCGATCGTGTTGACGAGCTCTTTAAAAATGGTGCTATCTTGGAATATGTTTGTAACATGTTGTATGCTTCTTATGTCTTGCAAACTCTAGGCTTTTCCTTTTAGTCCCTAAAAATATACAAATCACCAAAACTTGTGAAACCATGTTAGTAAAGCCCCTAGTCTATGTGATTATTCATTTTATGCCCTTATTCCATGTTTAGTTGACTAGTAATATTATGCTATAACAGGTGTCAACAAGTTCCCCCAAGCTTACCCTTTGCTGGTCCCTAGCAAAGCCAAACTTAGTAGTGGATCAGGAGTTGCTACAACGCTTTCATGCCTCAAAAGTACACATGCTTTCAAACAAAATTTCTCCTCTATGTTAGAAAAAAAACTTTTTCAACCTTCAACTTACCCATATTACCTTTAACCATGGAGCTTATAGCCTTTTCTTAGGATCTTGGGCAATTGAAATATAGAACAATCAAGTTAAGCACCATGTCTCAAACTCTTTGTTCAACCTTCATTCTGAGTTTTTACAAGTTTTCAAAATAAAACTTAAAGTTCCTTTATATGACTCTCTCAAGTCTCTCATTTGTGGTATTTATGGATCCTCACTTAGGCATTAATGTTGTGTTGCCTTTCTCTCATAATATGTGGTATTTCGGAATAAGGCAGTAGGACACTATGCCTTCTTCTCTCTCACCCTATATCTAAGGCTTATATCTGGAGCTCTAGGTGGGAGAAAACTAAATCTACTTACTTAGCATATATTGTAAGTTCAAGCAATGGATCCAAAGTCATGAGTCATACTTGATCAAGTGATGAATGTGTATGGTGGAATATGATGGTAGGTGAAGTGAATGTAATGAGGGAAAGCCTAATTTTACTTTTTTGCTCCTTGAAGAATTCATCTCTCTTTAGAATCTGGAATACTTGGGTTGTATACTCTTTATTTTTCTTTCCTTCTCTTTATTTTTATGGAGAGGCAGACATCTAAGTACCCATTGTTTTTATTATGGACACTTGTCCATTTTTTTAACTCTCCTTTTATTCATTTTTTCCCTTTTTTTTACATACAACCCAAGTCTCTTTTGTAATAAACTTTTGAGAGATAGACAAGAGTAATGGAGCTTTATGAGATGTTGGCTAAGTGGATAGGTGTAGGGAATATTTTTTGGATGCTCTCTCCCGGTAGGAGTAGAACAATTTTGGTAGATATTTGGTGGATGCTTTGTGGATGCGTACTTCAGGGGTAGAAGTAGCATAAATGCAAGTGGAGTAGAGTGGAGCGGGGTGGAGTGTGCATGATCGATGACAAGTTTCTAAGGGTCGACAAAGATTGACCAAACTCAATGCAAAACAAGCAGCCTATATATATATCAAAGGGTTTTCCTAATCTATAGAGCATGTATATATGGCTGTGGTAGGAGGTTCAACACTCTGTCATACAGAACTTATCGTGTGCATTTTAATTTTCATAAGATAAATCTCCGAAATCTAGTATCACTAGGAGTAAGATAAATAGCAGCTCGGACTCTCATATATCATATTTGTCAATTACCTAGACTTGAGCAAGCATTTGCTACCCACGAGTGTTTCGAGTTCGAGCAAATCTCAAGTCAAAGCAGTTGCATTAAAAGCTCGAGAGAAATTAAGCTTGAAAGGTAGGTACTTGAAAGGAATTACGACAAAGCAACTATTCATCATCTCCAAGGCTAGAGATTATCTTCAAAGTTTATTTTATTCTCACACTCTAATAAAGATTCTTTAATAAAGACTAGATAGACTCTATTTATTTGGTTTCCTTAGTTATGTATCTTTTTATTTCTTTCTAATAAAGCAAACAAATCTAGCTAATATTAAATAAGATAGAGGGATACTTATCTGGATACATGGGGTTGCCCTCCCCAAAGCCGGATGTTGACATAGTCTTTGATGATGATGTGAAAGTAGAGGTAGATAACGACGATGGTGTCATCCTATCATGTCTCTCTTCCTTGAATTCTGCTAAACTCAAATAAACAACAAAGCTAGTGGAACTAGTTAAGCGTTAGTGGTTTTAGCCACTTAGCTTCTTGTTGCCAATGATTATGATTATTCCTTTAAGACAAAAGTTCGGCAAGATTAATATTTTTGGATTTTATATGCAAATAAGGATGATGATGCATGCATATTTATTTATTTTTATGTCACCACAAAGAAATATCCTTGTGGGTTATTAGACGCATACGCAATTAATCACATGGGGCTTAGAGTTTTTCAATGTATATGCAACGAACAAATATTTATTTTCTTTTCTAATGCAAGGCTAGTGCTATAATGTAGATATGCTAAAGGACAATAACTATGCGATGCAAGGAAGTAAAAATGCTATGCATATAGATAACTACCGATCTTACCTTTCGGCGAGGGTTCAGTGTTTTAAGTCCTCTGAACGAGACTTCTTACCTTGTCGTTTCCTTGAGTGTATTATCCGATCTTGACAGTCGTGCTCGTTGAGATGGTGAAGGGCGGCGTCACCCATGTTCTTTGCTGGTCTTATGAGTCGGAGTGAAGCGTAGGCAGCGCCTTGTTTAGTGTGCATGCTTGTAAGACATTTGCATGCTTGTAAGACATTCACTTGTTGAATTTTGGAGAGACTAATATGCTTCTCCACCTTTTTGCTCAAAATGTGTCATGCTTGCAAAGTCAAGGTAGAGATCAAGTGCATGGGCTCTGTTGGTGGGAAAACATCAACAAAACTGAACTTCATTCATTCTTCTCTAACCATAGGCACAATAAACAAGATATAGTTGATTTCTTATACGCTTTGCTTAAGCCTAACTTGGGTGACAAGATCGAGAAGAGTGAGAATGATTGTTTGTGGTTAAAACATTGGCAAATTGAATCAAACTCCTTAACTCTTTGAAAGGTTTTCTTATCTAAGTATGAAGTATGAAAGGCATGATATTGATTATGTTCTTCCAAAGCAAGGTAAGCAATATTCTGGCTTACAAGACGAGGACTAAGAGATCAAGAGAATGGTGGTAGGAATAACTAAAGAAACAAAACATGTTGAGCTAAAGAAGTTGGATCGAGGCAAGGTTCTTACTCTAACATGTTTTATTCTTTATTTATGAACAAGCCATACTTTAGGTAAAGCTTAAGTAATGACAACTTACCTCAAGATGTTACCTTATTATTGGAATGTGACAACATCGTAACACCTTGTGGTGGTCCTTTTCTTCTACTCGAATCTTTCCTTCTTTGGCCTCTTGTGTATCTTGCTCCTTATCTCTTTTATTGCATCGTCCTTTCTTTCTTGTTCTTTAAATTATGCTAAGACCTTTTTGCTCCTCTCATAGTTTTATTCCTGTAGTATAAGTTGACAACATATACCCAAAGGAATATACAAGTCATTGTAAACAAGGGTAGAATTGCCACGGAGCTAAAGGTTGCTTTTATGCTAGACAAAGTTTTGGTTGGATATTTTTAATTAGCATTTGCTCACTATTACTTTTTCTCTAGTGGAAAATTTTATTATATCTTAAATTTGATTTTTATGCATGACATTTATTAACCATTCAAACTTAGGGAGATAAAGTAATTGTGAGTAGAGGGATTGCAAACCAAAGATGTCGGAGCGACAGGAACTTGAGTAGAGGAAGAGTATGTCGGATGATCTTTAGAGGAGTTGACCTTCCTCCCCATGCTCGAGCCTTCCCACTCGACACTTTAAGTGTGAATCTTTGAACCATCCCTAATTGTGTGTTGCAATCACCATGTCCTTAGATGTTGTTCATCCTTTGTTCCCCGCAAGGTTAGTGACCGAGAATACCCGAAGGAACTTGTCCTAGGAACATGTTGTTGTTTTCTTTTAGAGCCTTCATATGCTCGGATATATATTTTTTTAATAGAACATAAGACAAAAGTTGTATACAAATATGAGATTTATATTCACTTACCTGTCTTTGATGTTCTTGTGGCATGTTGCTTTGTCCATCCACTTCTCAAGTGAGAGCTTCTTCTTGACAATGTTGTATGACACTCTTCTTCATTGAATAGACATAGCACAAATCCTTTCCTACAAAATATTAGTGGACACATACCCGAGAGAATATACAACATGGTTGAAGCGGGGTTATTGTCCAAGGTTCATATCATCTCATCTATGCTAATGAAAAGGTGGTTAATTATTTGTTTACTCTTAGCACAGATTTTATTTATCATGTCTTATAACAAATTTTGTTTGTGGCTTCACTCTAGTATATGGATCAAGGCAAAGGTAACTTGTAGCAAAAGACAGAGTGAATGATATTTTATACTTACAATTCTTCCATCAATGATGAATGAGCCATGTCTTTTGCACAAGGTTGGAATTCATCATATGCCTCGATTCATCTCTCGATCTGAGTTTATCTCTTGACTTACCCGAATTGGATTTGAGAGTTTTCTACAAGGGTTAGTCCAATAAAATATCCATTGTCTACACAAGCAATTCTTAGTTCACTAACCAAACTAGACTCCATGTCTAATTCAATTAAAGAAGACATTTTAACCTAAGCACCACGCTTAATTTAAAAGTCTTTAGAAGTACACTAGCAGCACCTCCAAACCAAAACATACTATAGCAAACAAAGGTAGCCTGAAAATACTATAGAGATTTACTCAACTAGAGATGAAAGAGCATGATCATGGTTAGGATTTTTTTTTCTTTTTAGATGCAAATGACATGGATGTATGCAAAGGACTAAACATGCAATGGATCTACTATGAGAAAACATAAACTAAGAAGAGTGAATGCATGAGTGGATCAAGTAAACATGCAATAGATGAAGGAAATTAAAAGGGATAACTACTCAATCAATTTATAGTCCATGAGCAAGACTTTCTCACCTTAATCATACTTACCACGATGTGCGGCTACTATATACGTCACTTTAGATGTGTGCATTAAATTCTTGTGACGGCGACCTCTTCTCCAATTTATACATGATTAGATTAATATATATTTAAATACATACCTTGAGATAGCAGGGGTTCCAATGGTGATGAATCTTGAATGATCGAGGCACCACTGGTTCTTTCAATCTTTCTTCTTTTCTTTTCTTGTGGAATCTTGCCTAAGGTCGCAACGACATCTTTTGTCCCGTCTATTCCATAACTCAACAGAACAAGGGTAATCCTACTAAAGCTAGTGATACACTAAATTAGCAGACACATCATGATCATTATTAGAATCTTTAGGCCAATTGCTTCCCCGGCAACGGCGCCAAAAAACTTGTTGGTATTTGTTAAGTGCAATAAGAATATGAAGGTTCCATAGCGCCGTAATACCATTGTAGCTTTTCCCTAGGAGAGTATTCTAGAGTATCGTATCCACAGGGAAGCTTTGGCTAAAGAATCTAATAAGTCACAATCATGCATATACTAACTTAGCAAACCACTAGACCAAAGTGGGGGAGGTAAACGATATGATAGGAGTTATGGACAAAACCACACAAGAGAATTCCATAGTAAATGTATAGCTAGCAAGTTGAGACGACAGCAGGAGAGATCAAAGTTCCTATGTACTTCTCTATTACTTAGGTTCTATGATAGCAATTATACTAATACACTTTGGAGCAACAGATCCTTTCCAACTCTCGAGAAAGACTGGGAAAAAGGTAGTTGGGAGAAGGCTGCCAAAAGCTCTACGAAACACCAATCCGAACGTGGTGGACTACATCGGCCCGACAGGGCTGTCACCCCCGGGCTACCACAACTAACCATGGGATTGGGCGCAACCTCAGGTAACCTATAGCCTAGACACCAAGTCTATACTATCAATTACAACTCTAGCTACCGCGAATAACTAGAGCCCTCAATACGAGCGGAGATCCCATGCAATAATATAACAACTATACCTAACCAAATATGAAAGACATGGAAGTGAATAGAGAAGATAAGTATATGAATCATAAGTCTTCCAAAGAAAGGATACAAGACATACCAAACTCTGTAGACATCTCCAGAACCGGAGCGCAGCTCCACTCTCCCTAACTCTCTAGTTGCTAATCTATTACATTGAAGAGTCTAGCTCTAATTCTCTGGTGGAGAGGTTGTCCTCACATTGGGACACCTTAATGACCAACAGGTCAAGAGATATGAGTGGAATGAATTAGGGTTTCACCCTGGGGTCGGGGGTTGCCTTATATTGCCCTTGGCGATGAACAGGGACCCTTGGATCAAACTGACCTTGAATAACGGTGTAGATACAACCTCAATGGCGGTTACAAACCGACCTACGAAGCGGGCCTGGTCTGGGCTCAGAACACTGGCAGTCGCCATGAATGGGCCTGGCGATCGCCGGTCCATCATGGATCTTTGGATTCAACTTTCGTGGCTGCGTAGATCTCGTCGATAGCTTTGTAATGACTGGTATTTTGCGGGAAACGGAGTCCGGATGAGAAAGTTATGGCCGTTTTAGTGAACTCTGCTCTCAACTGATATTTTTTGATTCTGGACTCTGAATATAGCAAACAATATATCCGTTTCGATCGTGTCGACGAGCTCTTTGAAATGGTGCTATCTTGGAATATGTTTGTAACATGTTTTATGCTTCTTATGTCTTGCAAACTCTAGGCTTTTCCTGTTTAGTCCCTGAAAATATACAAATCACCAAAACTTGTGGAACTATGTTAGTAAAGCCCCTAGTCTATGTGATTATTCATTTTATGCCCATATTCCACGTTTAGTTGACTAGTAATATTATGCTATAACAGGTGTCAACACAGTTTGCTAAGCTCGGCGTGGTCGGCAGAGGACTGAGAGGAGTGTGTAAGGGTCTTCGCGGAGGAGGACGATCTTTGGGGGCCAGCGGTGCCGCGCCACGCTGGTGGCCAGAAACCCCCCCTCCGGCCGCGCTGGGTTCCATTCCCTTAACCAAGCCACTGCCTATGAGTCGCCGGCTCATTCTTCAACAAGCACACGGTCGAGATCACTTTCCCCTCCCACCGCTTGGGAGCTCAAGACGGTTTCACGTTCTATTTCACTACCCACTTTGGGGTTCTTTTCACCTTTCCCTCACGGTACTACTTCGCTATCGGACACCCGGGAGTATTTAACCTTGCAAGGTGGTCCTTGCTGATTCACCGGGGATTCCCGGCACCGAAGCCACCCGCCGCGCCACCGCCGTTATGGATCCCGACCCGCCGCCACTAGATCTCGGCGCCCGGCCGTGGATCCCCCGCCGTCGGCCCCGAGCTCTGGCCGCCGCCGCCCCGAGCTCGGGTTCGATCTCCATCGCGAGTTCGAGACAGGGAGCGACCCCGCGGGAGCCCTGGGAGACGGACGAGTAGGGTCGGGTTGCGTCGGGGGAATCCCGGGGGACGGTGGGTTTTTTTACATCTCCCACTAACACCGTAAAAAAAAAGGGGTAAACGGAGGTTTCAAGTACCGCATTACAGGGGGTAAAATCGCACATAAAAAAAAAAAACAGGGCAAAATCACCATTGCCCTCAAAAAAAAAAAGGCGAAACACCAAATTTCTCAAAAAGTAAAGTAGCTAAATTGGTATCACCAGCAGATAATTTTTGAACGATATTGTGTTGGATAGATGAGCCATGCCTGCATGTCACACAGAATCATATATGAGGTTATGTTTGGTTACCCTGAAGATTCAAGCAGTCATAGTTATTTTTTTAATATACTGTCCCAAGTCCAAGAGTACCTACCTGATGCGTTAGCTGGATCGGATCTGCTGCTGCGGTAACAATATGATGGGGTTTAATATAATCTGTTGATCAATGCTGTATTAGCTCACAGACTAACACGTACGATAGTAGTTGCAAATGTTTGCAGAGGCAGAGCATCAGCTATATATATATATGTAGATCATCACACAGAGCTTGATCAGTGTTGGTGTTGCATTGCAAGCTAAATAAAAACGCACTGAGAAGAGAATTGACTGAATTCGCATGGCTCGGCGTACATGCTGCATTGCATTCTTGTGCTTGCTCAGCCTCATAAACTACTTGTTATTGGCTGACGCTGCCATTGTTGAGCACACCTTCCATGTGGGCAACCTGAGCGTGCAGCGGCTGGGGCAGAGTCAGGTGATCACGGCGGTGAACGGGCAGTTCCCAGGCCCCAAGATCGAGGCCCGCGACGGCGACACTGTGGTGGTGCACGTCGTCAACCTCTCCCCTATAACCTCAGCATCCACTGGCACGGCATCCTGCAGCGCCTCTCCAGCTGGGCGGACGGGCCCAACATGGTGGCGCAGTGCCCCATCCGCCCCGGCGGCGGCGCCTACACGTACCGCTTCAACGTCACCGGCCAGGAGGGCACGCTGTGGTGGCACGCCCACGTCTCCTTCCTCCGCGCCACCGTCTACGGCGCGCTCATCATCCGCCCGGGCCCGGCGGCGCGAGGCAGGTACCCGTTCCCGAGGCCCCACGGCGAGGCCACCATCCTGCTCGGCGAGTGGTGGAACACCAGCGTCGTCGACGTCGAGAGGGAGGCACTCCTCAAGGGAGGCGCCCCAAACAACTCGGTCGCGCTAACCATCAACGGCCACATTGGTACGTACCGGCTCACCGTGGAGCCCGGCCGCACGTACCTGCTCCGCATCATCAACGCCGCGCTCAACAACCAGCTCTTCTTCAAGGTCGCCGGCCACTCCTTCACCGTCGTCGCCGCCGACGCCTGCTACACCGACCCCTACCACACCGACGTCATCGCCATCGCGCCGGGACAGACGGTGGACGCGCTCATGCGCGCCGACGCGCACCCGGGCCGCCGCTACTACATGGCCGCACAGGTGTACCAGAGCCTCGCCAACGCCACCTTCAACGCCTCCACCACGGCACTCGTCACCTACCTGCAGGATGCCTCGGACTCCTCGGACGCACACCCACCACTGATGCCTGCCATGCCGGCGTTCAACGACAGCGCCGCCGCCCAGACCTTCTACGCGAGCCTCAGGGGGCCTGGTGCGGCACGGCGCGCCGACGGTGCCGCTGCACGTGGACACGCGGATGCTGGTCGCGTTCGGCCTGGGCGTCACGCCGTGCGCGCCGGCGCAGACGCTCTGCAACCGGACGCTGGGCTCCGTGGCGGCCAGCATGAACAACGTCTCCTTCCAGTTCCCCACGACCATGTCGCTGCTGGAGGCGCACATGCGGGGCGCGCCGGACGGCGTGTACACGCGCGACTTCCCCAGCCGGCCGCCGGTGATGTTCGACTTCACCGGCGCCGCCACGACGACCAACCGGTCGCTCATGTTCACGTCCAAGGGCACCAAGGTGAAGACGCTGCGCTACAACTCCACGGTGGAGGTGGTGCTGCAGAACACGGCCATCCTGGGCGCCGAGAACCACCCGGTGCACCTCCACGGCTTCAACTTCTTCGTGCTGGCGCAGGGCACCGGCAACTTCAACGCGCACAGGCACGTCCGCGCGTACAACCTCGCCAACCCGCAGCAGCGCAACACCGTCGCCGTCCCTGCTGGCGGCTGGGCCGTCATCCGGTTCAGGGCCGACAACCCAGGCGTCTGGATCATGCACTGCCACCTGGACGCGCATCTGCCCTTCGGTTTGGCCATGGCGTTCGAGGTGGACAACGGCCCCACGCCTGACGCTGTGCTCCCACCGCCACCGCAAGACTACCCCCGGTGCTAGTGCTCACTGCTAAGCACTCACCAATCACCATCCAGAATCACAAGACTGCCGGAGATCAATTTTCAGGAGGAACAAACTCTGCTTCATTATTCTCTTTATTTCTTTTCACTTCAATTTCCAGTGCTTTAGTTGATTTCGCTCGTTCCTTTTTTTTTTTTTTTGGATAAGATTTCGCATGGTTTAGCGAGTACATACAGTACTCTACTACACTGTACTGCAATTGCAACAAGCTATACAGATCCTCCAAGACACTTTATTTGGCGTCTGCTAAGATCGAGAGCAAACAACTTCTAAATAATAGTAACAGCTTCATTAAGAGGAGTGTTATTAAAACATTACAATGAGTAGCTTATGATGGCGAGGAGACATCACAGATATCCAATAACACACCCTAGCAGCAAGCTTCTCATAAAGCATAACTAAGCAGTAATGCAATATTAGCCTTTACATCATGACCATAAAATGCTAACAGACGCAGCAAAACAACATAACATTACTAGCATGCTACAGTAGGCAGATGCACGACTTAGCAGTGCTGAAAATGCACTCGGTGCAGCCCCGTGCAGGGCAATTGGTCATTCACAACTACAGTCATGGATTATCAGACCATCTAGGGAATGTCGGTTAGTCACGTGCTGTTGCACCTGATTTGGTGATCTGAAATTCTACCTGCTGCTCTAAGCGGCTGCCCTGCCCTTGACTGCAATGAAACAACAGATACACAATTAGATTTTCATCACTACAGATGTTTAGAAGTTGAAGCACAAGTGGTATGCATATATACCAGGGCTAACAATCTTTATCCTCTTAGTAATAGCCCTGACAGAAGTAACAGAGGTTGCTCCTGCTTGAGAAAGGGATTAGTCAGTATATATAGCAAAAAGATGATGATAGGAATAAGAGGGCAAAGAAAGGAAACAGCAGATTGCCATTGGAGGATCTTATTAGAGAAAGGTCAAGACCTTGTGGATTCAAATCTGCTGCCACTGGCTTCACTGAATCAGGTAGAGCAGGATCCGCTGCCATAGGACCACTACTAGCAACAGGTTCTAGCCTGCATTTGTTCAAGATGCACAAGGAACACATTTTAACATGCATAGTTTTGCAAACACTGGAAATCGAAAGGCAACTGACAAAAAAGTTGAACAAGTATGTTATACCTTTGAACTTCAGCATCTGTGGAAGGATTCAGGACACCTTCGTTGTCAAGATCAAAGTCAAGCAGGAGCTCAGAAAACGAAAATTCACCATCACATATATCGAAGTTTGTGAAATCAATGTCAAAGTCATATTGCTTGTCTTCGCCAGAGGAGGTAGAGACCTTGTCACAAATCTGCTCACTGGGACCTGGCTCAGCACAATCGAAGTTCAACTTGCGGGTGGCTGGTTTCAAAGGGGAGCTGCGGGTGGTTGGCTTCAAGGGGGAGCTGACATGGTAACTCCTCTCGACAGCATAATACGCACCCCCTTTGAGAGGACTGACTATGAGAGTCTTGGAAGAAACTATAGAGCATTGGGAGGAGCCAATTTCCTGTTGGGCAAGAGGGTTTGCAACAGCAGACACTGGAGTTGCAGATGGACAAGCAGCAGGCTGATCTTGTACTGGATTGCTCCGTTGCGGCACATATGGAGAACAGTGGGCCACAGGTGGAAGTGGCCTGAATAAGCTCTTTGCAACAGATGAAGTTTGGGGTGGAAGCTTTGCCATAGCTGAATGTTGACCAGAAGTTGGTTGGGCAGCAGTGTGGTCCTTCGACGGATGAGATGCTGTAGGTACAGCTCTACCTGGCATTTGGAAGTTAGGATGTTAGAACAAACATATCTGCAGAATGCAATGCTTTTTTTTTCTTCTTTCCTTCAAATAGATAAATATATGCAGTGCTAGAGGAAATATTTTTTTTTTAAGAAACTGTGAAGGAAAGACTGTTAGGATTAACAAACGTGCAACAGAGAATTAACAGAGAAGCACCACAGGTAGTAATGATTTATTATTATCAATAGTCAATGACACAGATACATACAGCTTAAAGCCATGTTCGACGCCCCCACCCCCCGACCCTCCCCAAACCAAGGGGTGGGGAGGGGTTGAGGGGATCGAAACCTGTACAAGAGTGAAAATGTTCCCTCCAATTCCCCAAGGCAGTCTGAAGAAGCTAGGACAGCAAGTAAGAAGTTGTACCGTTTGCATCGGCGGTTGTAGCAGGAGCAATGCAGGATCTCTTGGAGGTTGAAGCGGTGGTCTTCCCTGAAGACTTTGAAGCCTTCCTCTTTTTATTCGTGGGCAGAGAGGCGGGAGGCGGATCTGAGGAGGACTTGTGGACAAGAACCGCAGTGGATGCATGGGCGTAGTGATGAATGACAGGCGAAGCATGTCCGGCGGCGCCTGCATTAACAGCAGCAGAGAATGAATTGAGGAAGAGCACGGAGCAGTAAATGAAGAAAGCAAAGGTCGAACAGTTGGGGGGCAATACCTTGAGACGGAGGCGACGACGAATTGGGCGCGAAGAAGAGCGGCGGGGATGACGGCTGGGCACCGGTGACGGCGTGAGGCGGGGGGAGGGGAGGCATCATCATCATGTTCATGTTGATATGAGGCGAGGAGGAGGAGGCGTAGTAGGTGGAGACGAGAGAGTGCATGGCGCGCATGGAGGACTCGACGGCGACGCTGGCCTCCTTGAGGGCGATGTAGTCGTTGAGGATGTGGGCGAGCGGCATGGGCGGCTTGGACGTCTTCTTGGTGGGGCTGTAGATGCGCGCGGCGTCGGAGCGGAACGCGGCGAGCGCGGCGTTGAAGCCGTTGTCGGCGAGGTAGCGGTCGACGAGGAATGCGACCTCCCTGGGGGTGACCTTCTTGTTGTTGGTGGTGGAAGAGTCCGGCGGAGTGGCGGGCTTGGGCGGCGCCATGGCTGATGCTTGGTGGCGGTGGCGGTGGCGGTGGCGGTGGCGGTGGTGGAGCTGAGTTGGACTGGATCTGGAATGTGATGTGGGGGGAGGTTGCGGGATTCAAGGGATGTGGATGGATTGGGGATCTCTCGTCTGGAGTAAGTGATTTGTGAAGCGAGGAAGGAGGCAAGTGGAGGGGGAAATCGAAACGAGGAGCTTGATGGGATGGGAAGAGCGCGCGCGCGGCAAACGCCAAATTGTGGGTGGCGCCAATCAAATCGAATGAATGGTAACCGCGTTCATCTTGCCCGCCCTCCTTCCTTGCTCCCGCTCTCCCGCCCCCGCGTTTTTCACCAACTGCCAACTGCTGGGCTGGGCCACGCGGAAAGGAAATGGGGCCTCCAAATCTAATGGCCCAGTGACAGGATGGGCTGGCCAGACAAAAGCAGGAGATGAACGAAATGGTCCAGGCCATGGCCCTCCGAAGCGCAACCACAAGCAGCCATTGAATAGTCGGCTTGCAAGGACACTTCTTCTCTCTCGAATCCTCTCGTCCAGCTACAGTACAGAGAGAGGCGATAGTGTGCGCTCCGGGTGCCGCCCGGCGGGGCCGGGCGGTCTTCCCTCGCCTCCGATGGCCCCCAGGGCCTCGAGAGGCGGTGGAGACCGGCCGCTTCTCGCCCGCGCCGGTGCGGGGTTCGAGTTTAGTTAGGGTTAGGGTTCCGGGCGGCGGTGTCGAGGCGGCCGGCGCGGCGTCGCTATGGAATAACGTCCTCCCGAGCTCGTCCCCTCGTCTCGGTGGTGCCCGCTCCGGCGCCATCGGGCGAGTTCGTGGAGGGGTTGAGTCCGGCCCGCCCGGCTCTTGTCTGAGTCCGCGGCGGTCGTCGTTTCGTCGGTGGGCGGAACGGTGGTGCTCGTGCCGCGTCGCGGGCGGCCGTTGTTTCGTCGATCGGCGGAATCGCGGTGCTCGTGCCACATCCTTTTCGAGAGGTTTTTGGTGCCTACTGTGGGTGTTTTGGCAAGGCGGGGGTGGTTCGACCTTGTCTTGCCGGCGAGGTCGACGACGAGCTTTGGGCCGGCCGGGAGGAGCTTGAGGCGGTGCCTCGGCCGATGTCCTCACCATGACATAATCCCGCCCATTGGGTCGGGTTGCTCTTGGCGCTTTCTTCAAAACCTTCGGTGATGGGGCTCCTCCATGGCGTCTTCATCGACGACGGCGACGGCCGGCGTCGACGGATCGGCGGCGCTCGATGGCGACCTTGGGCGTGTTGGGCAAAGACAGGTTCTTGGGCTTCAATGTATTTTTCTTTTTCAAGGGACCTTTGTGTAAGATGGGTAGGACAGCCGTGCATGTATCCTCTACGGTCGTATCTGTATTCGTATTTGTACGTTTCCCTTTCCCAAAGAATACAGTGCGTTTCCTCAAAAAAAAAAAAAAAAACAAGCCATTGAATTGCAGCAATTCAGAAAAAAATGGTGAAATTTAAACTTGTCCATTCCTGTCAAAAGGAATACATTTGTGCAAAGTACTTGATGGGACACTAATTTTTGCAAAAAAAAAAAAAATTAACAAAAGCATAAATAAAGAATAAGATAGATAAAGAATAAGTGAGTATGTCAGAGTCAACTCATGGGTTTAGTAGGGCTACTAGAAAGAGGAGCTTAGGATAGAGCTAGCAAGATATGAACAACGAGCAGAGATTGTCCCTTTTGAAAGAAGCACCGACCGAATAACAGGTATCGAGATATGCATCTGGATAGGTTGTTTTAGCTAGCTAGGCATTTGCTTGTGATTAATAGTACTTCTTAAGGTAGACGGAGGGCGTACTTAAGGTGGTTAACTAAGCAAGTATGTATTCACGGAGAAGCAAATGTATAGGTTGAGTAGTATCGGTTAATGGTGTTGATCCTTCAAAAAAACAATACATAACGGTGTTGATCCTTGGAAAGGAAAAACAATACATATGGGTGATGGAAATATAGTTTTTTTTTTATGATAATGGATGCCCACTAGTGAAGGCACGGCTTTTCTAGTCCCTCCCCCCTTTGTTTCTTCTCCTACAGCATGTCTATGGCTAGGCTACTCTGCGTGTGTGCGAGAGAGAAGGCGCATCCTCAACTTTTGAGATGGCGAGAGGCGAGCCAAGATCAGGCTGAGCATATTTTTGCCGAAAACTGAACACCGAACACCGAGCTAACCTAAACTAAAAACTTGGTTTTCTCGGTCGGTTTCGGTTTCTCATTTTGTGAAACTTCGGTGTCGGTTTAAACTTCGATTCCTGGCGAGACGAACCGATCCACCGAAGAACCGATGTACAGCAGGCAGTCCGCAGTCACTCAGTCCGTCACTCATGCAGACCACTAGTTATTACGGCCCACCAATAACATAGCAGCCCAATCGACTCACCAGGCACCACTGCCAGACTTTTAATCCTCATTCCTCTAATCCTAACCCTACCGGCCTGTCCTTCAGAGTTTGATGGCGGCAAGTGGCGGCACACCTGGCAGACTAACGGCTACACACACGATGTCGGATGGGAGTCGTGACGCGTTGAGGCAACGGCGGGCTGGCACGACCGAATCCGGGCGTGGGCGATCCCCAGGCGAGCCGCGAGTGGCGGCGGCGGCGGCACCCAGCGTGGCCCCGATCGCGCGAAGGGAGAGCGGTGCGGTGTGTAGAGGGCTTGCTGGCACTACTGACAAGGAAAGGGAGCATTGCAGATGGTGCATCCGGCTATTGCGGCTTGTCAATTTGTTCTTCTCTATTCTAGCACGATTTGTTCTTCTTTGTTATGGGATTATTCTACCTTTTGATTTTCCTTCTACTTGCTTCGGTTTGTTCACTGGAAAACCAAACACCGAACTGAAAAACCGACACTAAATTCGTCGGTTTCTGGTGCAATGAGGAACCGATCAGTTATTGATTTTTTTTTTTTTTTTAGATAAAAGGGTTTCCCCCGCTTTTGTATTACCAAAAGCAAACAACATTCGAACAAGTTCAGCACAGCGTATCGGCGCGCCCGCCAAACGAAAAAACATGGTCTTAAGACTCAAAACAACTTGACCCAAATCCAACTAAACGCTAGGTAAGCTAAGTTGAACTGAAGTGGCCAAATCCCAATGCCGAGCATCCGATTGAGCCGATCCTGATGATGAGTTGGTCGTCTCCCCGGCCACTGCAGTTGAGGAAGAGAGCAAGCTTTTGTCTCCAACTGTTGCGCCAATCCCTGTAACTGCACCCCCACCTCTTCCTCGTAGAGCGGAATCCATCTTATCATCATCCTTGAAATCTTCATCAGCAGCTTCTTTGTATCAGTTATTGATTTTTTAGAAACCCCAAATTTGTTAGAACTAAAGAAAACAAACCAATTTGTCGGTTTAAACCGAATGTGGCTGAGGCCCAGACCTGGACCGGACGGAGGAGGAGAAACGACGAGTCAGTCCACTTCTCCGGGACCGTGAAGAAAAAAAAAAAAAAATGTTTAGCACCCAAAATTTGGTGCAAAATTTTGGATGGAAGTGACATGTATGTCGCATCGCATTAATCAGTAGACGTTTCGTTTGTTAGTGGTAAATATTATCCTACCATGGCGTAACTAGGCTCAAAAGAATCGTCTCATGAATGTACATCTAAACTGTGTAATTATTTTAATTTTTTACCTATATTTCGTACTTCATACGTGTTGCCGGCCGACCGTGATGTGATGGGAAATCTTCTTTTGCGTAGTGAAATTTGGAAGGAATTTGGGATCTAAACACACCCCTTAGCCCAACTGTTACTACTGCAAAAGCCAGGCAGGCAAGGCAGGCAAAAAGCAGCGCAATTTGCATTGGTGACTGGTCCGGTCCCCCACCCCTGTCGAGCAGAGCACGGGCCTCATCAAAAGGGAGAGGAGAGAGCTCACTCCTTTCCCTATCCATCCATCCATCCCCTTTCTTCTGCAACTGCACGCCAAGGCCAAGAACAAGCCCGATTCCAAAAGCAAAATCCTCGCTCGCTCGCTGCCGGTTGCCCTCAAATCTCAAGAGCATTATCTGCAATTCCCCATTCATTCTCTGTTCCCCTGAAAACAAGGAGGAAGTTGCCATTCACTGTTATGCTGCAGCGTCCCCTGGAGCTGGAGAAATCAAATCCCTCCCGCCTTGTCAGCTCCATCGCCACCATCAGATCCATGCGAATGCAATCACCAGAATCAAGCTAGCATTTCATTTCCTTCATCGCTGTCCACTGCTACGATGGCAATGCTTCTCCTCTGCCTCTGCCTCTCGCTACTAGCACCTCTCCCCGCCTCCGCCGTCTCTTCTTCCCCGTCCTTCTCCCTTGATTTCTTCCCCGCCGCCGGGGCCGCCGCCATCGCGCACCTCGCCCTCTCCGGCGGCGCCACCGCAAATGCCACATCCGGCGCCGTCTCCATGCCCATTCCCGGCGCAACGGTGCAGTACAGGACCCCCATTGCCGCGTCCGCTCTCCGCCCCGGATTCTCCACCTACTTCTCCTTCGCCCTCCCTTCCTCCTCCGACGACGACCTCGGCTTCTTCCTCACGCCATCAGCCGCTGGAGGCTCCGCTTCCCGCTCGCCCCCGGCCCTCGCCCTCGTCTTCTCCGCGCGCCACGTCCGCCTCGACCTCGGCGGCCGCAACGCCCTCCACCATCCCGTTCCAACCACCACCACCACCACCGCCCGACTGCACGCCTGGATAGACTACCACAGCTCCAGCGCTTCTTCCAATCCCCGCTCCCGCGCCACGGACACGCTCCACGTCCGCCTCGCCGCCACGCGCATCCCCACCGCCGACCACCCTCCGCTGCTCTCTTACCCGCTCCATCTGCCCCTCGTCCTCAGCAGGGGCCCCATCCTCGCCGGATTCCGGACCTCCTCCGGCAACTGCACGCTCTTCACCTGGGCGTTCCGCGCAGCTCCCAACCGGATGCACTCCATGCCGCTCAACCCCACCGACCTGCTCACCACGCCGCCGCCAGAACGCGTCGCACCACCCGGCCCCGACCGCCGCTACACCAGCCCCAGCCCCAGCCCCTGGGGCGCTGCGCTGTCCCTGCTGCTCGCGGCTGCGGCTGGCGCACTGCTCACCTTCGTTGTGCTCTTCCTCTGGTACTCCGTGTCCAAGCGCCGCCCCGTCGCGCCGGTGGAGTACCCAATGCACCCCGTCTACGAGAAGATTGTGCTCGTCGGGGTCAAGGACGACGCCACGGTGCCCGATTCCGCCGCCAACAAGTAGATGCTGCCTTCTCTTCTGCTGGTTGGTAACATCAATCAAGCAACTAGATGCATGCTACCTTTCACTAGTTCCTTCACTTGTGCTGCATTTGCAATCGTCTTGTAATTACTTGTACTAGTAAGTAGCATCAGCCAGCCCACCGTGGTGTGGTGGAAACTGCAGATTTTGCCTCCCAAACACAACTTGGCAAACTCTGCAATTTCTACCCAAATTACTACCTTCCACTCAACTAGCGAGAAGAGTCTTGTTTTTGTCATCTTTGTCTCTAATCAACCTGTAACACCGTTGCTACTCATGTGTTTCCTTTCTTGCACTGATGCTACCTGCTTAGTAATTTTGCTTCTCTACTTACTAGTTCTGTTTCACTTCTCCGCCGCTCTAAAGAACAAAACTGATGACCTTTCTTTTGCCTGCATATAAATGCATACTCCAATTCAATTCACCGTGGCTTCCAAATGCTACCATTCTTCTGTCTCGCTACATATCCTACACTGGTCAGGTCATGTTACATTAAGTTTTTTTTCGAAACCAGGTGTTGCCCGTATTGCATTAAGAGAAGCTGGAAAGTTTAGTTACATCCTAGTCGAAACCTCTGGCGTGATGTCAGTTGGTAGACTAGGCGACACAAGACAAATGACATCGGCTAGAACGGTGGAGCCTTAAAAAATGTACTTAGAAATGTTACATTAAGTTTCAGCACACCCATAAATCACACTAGAGTTCTTCTTTTCCCTCCTCGTTGGAAACTCATGCCTCAATGTTTCTCTGTTCATATTCCTTCTGCAAGACCTCGTCTGGTAGACATCAATCTTCTGTGGTTCATCAACATCTAGTTTTGGTCTACTAGTAGTATTAACTTTTGATGTAGTCTCAAAGGGACTCTGTCTCAAAGCAGCTCAAGCTCCATCCACACCCTTTGGAGACAGATCAGATAGGGATGATGCATCACCAGAGCAGCTCAAGTTTGACCATGTTGATAGATCTCTCTCAAGTTGCCAACAAAGTGGGGCTAAAGTCCAACTTGGAGCAAGTGTAGTGACTTGCATTTCATATTTTTGGATAGGGGGAGGCTAAAGATTTGATTTGGGCTTCTTTCGGTTAGCCAAAGGGACTTTGCATTATGATACTGTATGGGTGGAGATACGAGGACTATATATGTGTTTCCATAGTGCTGCTTTCTGTTGGGACTTGGGAACTACAAAACAGAATATGGAATCCAGGGTTTTATTTTCTTCCCTTTTTATTTCTGCGGTAATAATTCAGACCCTACTTTTTTCTTCCATTTTCTTTTCTGCTATAATAATTGGGCACCTGAATTTTTCGGTTCACTGTGGCTTCATTTCATGCTGCCAAAATTAGGGTGCAAGTACATCTTTCCAACCCACGAAGTTAAGGTGAGTAGTAGCTGATTTGCCTTTAGTTAGGATTGTTGCCTTTTGGAACCGGATGCTGCTGTTAGTGGACAAGATATTATATATATATGTATGTGATGGACTCTATAATGTCAGCTGAGTGTGGTCATCAGTAGTCATTAGTCTTTGACAGCTGTTGGACAGGCTATTGTACATTTGTACAAGAGTGTAGTATCTGTATATGCATCTGCTGGAGAAAATTGTTTACCTTTTGAATGGTGTGCTTTTGCACCGTGGCATAATGAATGCTGTAATATTTGCTTTGGCCCTTGTTGTGACTTGTGAGAATCACATTCAAGCTCAACATGGATGATGTTGCTATCTCTTGGGTCTACCTAAAAGGAATAACCTTCTCCTCGGCCATTTCATTTCAGATTAAGAAGATCTTTCTAAAACAACAGTGTCCTTTTGGGAACTAGAAAACAGAATATGGAATCCAGGATTGGTCTTGGCTTTTTCTTCCCTTAGACTAGAGATTGTATACTGTTTTATATGCTAGTGTGGTCATCATTAGTTATTGGTCTTGACAACTAGTACGCAGGATATTGTACGAGAGGTGGAGAGTGCATCTGTTGGGAGAAAACTGTTTACCTTTTTTATGATGAGTTTTTGCACTATAGAATGATGAAGCACCACAATACTGTATGCAAGATGATGCAATGTTTGCTTTGACCCTTGTGTGCTGATGGTTGGAAGAGCTGCGGCTGCACAGTTTTAGCTGCAGTATCGCGTAGATCTTAGCTGCAGCCGCAGCGCGTTGAAGCAGATTAAGAGTCTACTGGGTGGTGGTGGGTGGGTGGATGCTACTTATCAAAAGATATGTACTCCAGCTAAAATGTTTTATAATTTGCAATGGGGGAGCAGTATTTCAGTTTGGTAAATCTCAAAAAAGAAATGTTTTATAATTTGAAATGAGTGGGCATCTCAAATTAGTCAAATATTCCCGGCTTGGATGATGGATGGGCGGTCAGTGGCCACTAGTGAGCCCTGACTTTGGTAAATGCTCGTGTGCTTCTTGATCCTGCACTGCACACCTGTGCTGTGACCCGGATGGAGAAGTTCAAGTGCACATCACAATCCACATATGATCGATCGTCATTTCTTTTCTGTTTTTACTCTTTTGGACCCATTGAATCCGATTGATTGTGTCTAGAAAAAGAATCCTCTTTTAGACAGTATGACATGGCATGTGTTCGAAAAGGGAATTGCGAGTGTTTAAATAGCTCAAACAGATTTCCAGAATATGAAATAGAAAGTTTACTTTTTTTCTTTCCCTTAATTTCCTTTTGGTTTGGCATCTTGGGAAGTATACGTGCTAGAAGTAGAGATCAACCAATGGATGGCTTTGCTATTTCATTTTTTTTTTTTTAAAAAGGAGAATGGACATGTGGCCGAGAAATGTAACTCAAGAAGGAGAATGACCGTGATGATATTTTGGTGTGTGTTCATGGACTTGAAGCACCCCGTAGTATTTGTCGTGACTTTTTGCAACGTATCTGTTTGATGCTATTTTCTTTTACAGGTGGCACTTTCTCCTGATCTCTCTTTTATATCACTCGGTGCTTAAGTGCGTTTGTGCGAGCAAATTTTTTATTATTAAAAAAAAAAAAAGTTACAAGAGGGAGGGAGAGGAAACTATAGCATAGGACCGTTCTCTAGTTATTTCCTCATATAGATACATAATCCATCATCCCCTCCCCCAAAAATGTGAAATGTGAATCTTACTGGTCAAATTTATTAAAAGTTTGACCAAATTTATATTGATTAATATGTTTATACTAAAATAAAATAATTGGAGTAAATTGAATTAAACATTACTAGGTTGGTTGGATGGTTTTTTTTTTTTTTTTTTTGGACAACATGCATGCAGGATGGTTATCAGTTGAGAGGCCACACTTGGAAGAGTATTGTGGTGGAATTTTCTTATAATTACCAATGTTTTTTTTTTGACGTTGTATATATATTGTATGGTGGGGTTGAGGCGGACGGAGAGTGAGTAGCGGAAGAAAGAAAACAAATGTGTGTTGCGTGTGTGCGTGCGTGGTTGGGGATTTTGGCAAGCAAAACAATCCTCGCAGCATGAATGAAAAAACAAAAACAAAAACAAAAACAAATTGAAGAAGCAACGGGAGAAATCACGGGGAGGCCAACGAAGGCGTCGCTCTCCACCTGTTTTTGCGTGTGTGTGAGAGAGAGACGGGTAGAGGTGGGCGACAGCCTTCCGCCGCGGGGCGGGAGATCTCCTCCTCCTCCTCCTCCACCATAGGCGGCAAGGCAGTTAGTTTGTTGGCTGCAACAAACTCCGATCTCCACCGCCCTTGCCCTTGCCCTTGCCAGGGCCAGGATCTCCAATCACCTGACCTGCTCCCTCCCATGTCTATATATACTCAAAAAAAAAAAAAAATCTCCGGCGCACCGCCATTAGCGTCTTCCTCGTTGGCAGCCCAGCCGCAATTTGGTCCTCGCTCGCCCCCACCCAGCCCAGGCAGAAAGAGGAGAGGAGAGGAGAGGAGAGGAGAGGGACGGAGTGCTGCTCGTCGTGGTCTGGTCAGCCGCGGCGAACCAACGAGCTTCCAAATAAAAGGCCTTCAATTTTGCTGATTTGCTCTCTTCCCTGCGCTGTCCTTCCCTGCTAGTGGTGGCCAGTCGCCAGGGGGAATCAATTTCAATTTCAATCAGAAAGGTTTTGAGGTGCTCCTCAATCAATTCGTCGTCCACACGGCAATAATTGGATCGGAATCGGACAATCACAAAGAAAGCAGAGCAAGGAAGGCAGTCCATTGCAGATCGGATTAGATTCCCCTCGTCCCTGATTAGCTGACTACAGTGGGAGGGAGGGAGAAAGCAGTACTAGAGCACCCCAACAAGAGAAGCAAAGCAATGGATGTAAGTCTCTCTTTCCTCCCCTCCTTTTCCTATTCTATCACACCACTTGCTTTCTATTCTATAATTTTATTCTCCTCCACGCACCACTCACCTAGACTAGATATATATAGAGAAAGATGATGCTGATTTCCCATGCCCATGATTGCTTTGCTTGCGTCAGTCATCGTCTCTAGTTTCTGCCAGGCAGTCAGCCATTCAGTCATATTACATAATCAAAGATAGTAGCCATGCATCTCATGTTTCCTCAATCTTTTTTCAAGATTATTTTCTTTGTTGTCAAAAAAAAGAAGAATTTTTTTTTTCTTGTCTGGTGTGTTCCACATGGCATTACATAATCATAGATAGTAGACATGCATCTCATGTTTCCTCAATCTTTTTCAAGATTATTTTTCTTTTTGTCAGAAAAAAAAAAAGAAGAATTTTTCTTGTCTGGTGTGTTCCACATGGCATTACATAATCATAGATAGTAGCCATGCATCTCATGTTTCCTCAATCTTTTTTCAAGATTATTTTTCTTTGTTGTCAATAAAAAAAAGAAGAATTTTTTTTCTTGTCTGGTGTGTTCCACATGGCACGTAGATCACTACTAGTTACTGCATTATTAGGCACCGCACTAATACACGCCCAACACTGTCAGTCACTCCTCCGTCTTGTATGTCTGTGTATGTATTACGAGGAGTGGAGAGGATAGGAGGAAGAAAGATACGTACGCAGCTGCAGCAGCATTCAGCAACCAAATCGCATTAGATTTTCTAACTGATTGATACAGGCAACCCTCAAGTATTGAATGCCCTCCCTCAGTATTCCCATTCTCACCACTTTAGTTTGCCCATAAAAAAAAAAAAAAAAAAAAACGTGTCCATCATTGTCTCTTTAATAAAAAATAATAATTTCTGGACGACATCCATCCAAGATTCTTATGAAAATGGAAAAAATGGAAATGATGCGAGCTACTTTTGGTCTTTGGGGAAGCCACCGCATCACCACGCTGTGCTGCGGCGGCCTTCTCCTCCTTCCTTCCCTGCCCTTTTTATAGGCCGCCTCCCTTCCTCGTCCTTCACCTGCGATGCAGAGGACACCCTGCCCCTGCGCCTGCAATTCTACCAAGACGACGACCATCAGGACAGGGTGCCCCTCCTCCTGCCCGTCAAGAGCATGGACGACGCCGCCGACGAGAAGGGAGAGACGCCCCAAATCTCAGATGACACCGCCCACCAGATCAGCGTTGGTGAGCCATTTCCCCCCTCCTCCTTTCTTTTTTTCCTCTATCTACTACGACTATGTATCTCTGCATGCGCACTCCAGCTACTTCTCACAAGTCAAAAACAACTGAACAACAAACTCTCATGATATATGTATGTAAACCTCGCCTTGTTTATAAAGAAAAGAGTGATCCTTCTTCATACATCCACTGCCTTAATCTTTCATGGATGAAATTTCTTCTGCTACATTAATTAATTAGTATATATCTGTATTAATCTCATATTTTTTATTTATTATTCAATTTACAAAGTGGAGGAAAAAACCAAACCTATACTAATACTTACTAAATTTATTTATTTATGTCTGCGTTTTATATTTTAATAATTTTAATAAAGCATACATACATTAAGTATGGTTGTTAAATCCTTTAACCATTCTGCCTGCCTGCAATTTTCAGATCCTTGGTATCAAGTTGGCTTCGTCCTCACAACCGGGGTCAACAGCGCATATGTTCTAGGATACTCTGGGTCAATTATGGTCCCTTTAGGCTGGATCGGCGGCACATGCGGCCTCCTCCTAGCTGCCGCCATTTCCATGTATGCTAATGCTCTTCTTGCACGGCTTCATGAAGTCGGTGGCAAACGCCATATCAGATACAGAGATCTTGCTGGACACATATATGGTCAGTAACTAACTTCCTTTTAGCTCTGCACTTACGGCAGTATTCTTCTTTTGCCTCCTGTATATACTAGTCACAATAAGCGTAGTATTTTCTTTATTCTTATGATTTGATATGACTATCAAAAAGAATTATGGGCTTACATGGATCACTTTTTTTATTCTTTTGATTTGATAGGACGAAAAATTTACGGGCTTACATGGGCTCTGCAGTACATCAACCTTTTCATGATCAACACTGGCTTTATCATCTTAGCTGGACAAGCTCTCAAGGTATGATCCAGAATAAAAAACAAATCACCTCAGATTCATATACTGTTTCTTTTCTACATAAAAAAAACTCTCTTCTCCCCATGACTCCCTCTATCATATTTCTTTTTGACGCAACCCTCTGTCATATTTCTTGGCCATGCTGTTTATTGATCCTCATGTATGTAAACTAGAGGTTTTTCTGAAATTCCATTTCTTGCTTTTACTTCCATTAGATCGGTGAATTTGTCGATAGCATGCTGTACACAGGTTAGATTATATAGTTGCATTTACTCTTGATGTAAATATAAATTACGAAATAATTTCCTTGGAAACTTATTTTGTCACCTTCCATTTGCAGGCAACATATGGACTCTTTAGCGATGCTGGAGTTCTGAAACTCCCTTACTGCATTGCAATATCAGGATTCGTCTGTGCTCTTTTTGCCTTTGGAATCCCTTATCTGTCTGCCCTCAGGATTTGGTTGGGATTCTCCACACTTTTCAGCCTCATCTATATTGTGATAGCATTTGTGCTGTCATTGAGAGATGGTATTATCGTTTGGCTCCGTCTTTATTGACACCATGACTTATGCATTTCTGTGTTTAATATGATATTTTTGTTTCATTGCTGATGTTTCATTTCATACTAGGGATAACCTTGCCTGCGAGGGATTATAGTATTCCCAAATCTTCACATTCAACTCATGCCTTCGTTACAATAGGTGCCATAGCAAACCTTGTGTTTGCTTACAACACTGGTATGCTGCCAGAAATTCAGGTCAGTCCAGACAATCATTTTTGGGTATTAGTTAATTTAGTAGCAGCAAAGAAATTGCATTATTATGTGGTTAATATATAATATTTCAGGCAACCATAAGGCCTCCTGTGGTCAAGAACATGGAGAAAGCTCTTTGGTTCCAGTTCACCGTTGGCTCCTTGCCTCTCTATGCTGTAACCTTTATGGGTTACTGGGCTTATGGTTCCTCAACATCAGGTTATCTGCTAAACAGTGTCAGAGGCCCAGTTTGGGTAAAAGCCGTTGCAAACCTGTCGGCATTTTTTCAGACAGTCATAGCGCTGCACGTAAGCCAACACCTTTGTTTTGTTCTAGTCAAACTACAATATTTCGTCCTATATATGCCTCTTTGAAGCATGCCATGGATGGATGCGGCTTGGTGACTAACTTGAGTTTCATGTATTCTCCAGATATTTGCTAGCCCGATGTATGAATTCCTGGACACAAAATATGGAAGTGGGCGTGGTGGTCCTTTTGAAATTCACAACGTATTGTTCAGAGTAGTAGTGAGAGGAGGCTACCTGACAGTGAACACGCTGGTGGCAGCGGTGCTCCCATTCCTCGGTGACTTCATGAGCCTAACGGGCGCCCTCAGCACCTTCCCACTGACGTTTGTGCTCGCAAATCACATGTACCTGATGGTGAAGGGGCCTAAGCTGTCTGCCATCCAGAAATCATGGCACTGGCTGAATGTTGTTGGGTTCACTGCATTGGCTGCTGCTGCTGCAGTCTCGGCAATAAGGCTGATCATGCGTGATTCCAGCACCTACCACTTTTTCGCTGATCTTTGAGCTTGAGGCCCCGATCAGTGAAATATTCAATTCTAGCTTGTTTTCTTTCTTTCTTTTTTTTTTTTGGAAGGGAGGGCAGATAGGGTGGTTAGCTACCAGCAGTAGTTGATTTGTGATGGAAACGGTAAATTCAAGCAATAAAATCAAGGTGAAATGCGCTTGCATTGCCTCTTCTACTTTGCCTGTTCAAATTCATCAGATTGACAGTATATGCTGAACCAGTGTTAGTATTTCAGAGAATTATTTTATTGATGTATATATGTTTGGAGTGCATAGCACGGAGAAGTGGATAATTGTGCTGTGCTGCCAGCAGCTTAGCACCTGAGGTACAGTTTTATGAATCGAGGAGCAAGTAAAACAATTGCAATTGCTAGGATGTAAGAGCAGTGCAGAGCACTAGCAGCAGGCCGAAGCGGGGATGGTGTCGATGCAGGACTTGTAGAGGATGCGGAGGTAGTCGAGCAGGGCGTCCTGGTTGGCGCCGTCCACCGGCTCCATCTCGAAGCTCCACACCACCAGCGTTGAGCCGCCGTAGTCGAAGAGGCTGATGGTGTTGCGGGAGCCGGCGAGGCCGACGTTGCCGTCCTCCATGAGGTAAGTGTAGGAGCGGGAGGCGTGGTCCATGGCCACCAGCCTCTCCCTCACCCACGACGACGATGCCTGCTGCTGCAGCTGCTGCGGGAACATGAGGCCGCCTCGCACGAGGCGCACGTAACCCGGCACGCCCTCGTCGCCGGCCACCGCGGTGCAAGACTCCACCATGGGCATCCACTCGCGCAGCCGAGACGTGGCGGACACCAGCTCCCACACGCGGGTCCACGGGCGCGCTCACCACCCCGCTCGCCGTGCCGCGCCACTGCTTGCCAGTAGCCTGCCCATCCATGGCTCAAGAACCGTCAGCTCCAGCTCCTGCTCTGCCCCAGCACAAAGAAGAAGGAAGAATAGGAAGGGGAGAACAAGGACAGTCCTGTCCGGGACTCCCAAGGGCGAGTCCAAGCTACATGGCTGCAAAACCAAAGCTCGGATAATAATAGATAAATAAGAAGATCTTGGCATAGCTCAGCTTCACTTTTTTTTTAAAAAAAATAATTTCATGAGCAATGAATGAGAGAGCTGGAATAACATACTTTTTTCAGCTCTCTCTCACATTCGATTCCTTAATTAAACAACTCCACACATGAAGCTATTTTAAAAGGGGTGTTTGGTTTTAAAAAAAAAACAGCTCAGAAAGCTATTATGAGCTGTCCAAACAGACTCTAAGATGAATCAAACTCTAGATTCACTATTCTCACTAAAAAACAGCTCAGCAAACTTTTTTATGTTTTTATTTAGACAAAATCAAACTCTAGATTTACTATTCTCACTACAAGAACAAGAACGACACATAACCTATTTTTTAAACAAATCCATTTTTTATATTTTATAACTTTCTTCCATTATGTGAGGAACATGTGGCTGAACATCTGTCAAACACCTCAAGTTTTTGTCAAAATTTTAAGCTATTTCAAAAAAAGTAGTGTTCACTTTATCGTCTTTTTAAATTTAATTAGATTCCTTTTGAGTTCACTAAAGAATTTCAGTGAAACTACAACTTTGAACTTAGTTTGTAATTCATACTCATATAAACACAAATGTACTTTAGAGAACAATTAACAACTTTACTTTTCCCTAGCCTGATTGCTTGTAAAAAGTTGATCAATGGCAGTTGTCTCACTAACAACGGGTACAAAACCTCCCACCATGCCCTCCTTTTGCAATGCAAGGCTTTTTTTTTATTTCCAATTGAAAATGAATCATTTTCTATGAAATTCATGTACAGTTCTTGTATGGTAAGTTAGTAACATTGCTTTCTGGAATAAATACAGTAAAATAAAGTACCACGTACAAGGATGGAGCTAAAGCTTCCACTTGGGATCTGCCCCTCGACATTTTTTGAGAATTCCAATGAAAAATCACTATTTATACAGTCAATAATTATTCTTAATGTTGCCTTTTGAAATAAATACATGGATACGTGAACACCCATGAGGATGGAGCTAAGGCTTGCCAATGAGATCAGTTGGACTTCAACATTTTTTTTTGAGAATTTCGATGAATAGTAGTGGCGGAGCCAGAATTTAAAACTTGGTATTCCCACTTCCAAATCATTAACAAATTCGTAGGCTTAAAATATAGTGCCAATAGAACTATAAAAAAATCGAATTCATAGGTTTGAAACCAATATTTTCTTTCTAGAATCTAGACTTCTAATTGAAGGCCAGTTCTTTACCTGTTTGGGGCTAAAATGTTTGAAAATACTAGCATTTATGTATATTTAAGTATATACACAAATATACATACACGAGTACTAAAATAGTTAGGTATTTCTGAGAATACCCTTAAATCCGACCGTAGACCAATTGACAGTATTCATTATTATTTATATAATTCACAAATGTATGAACTGCCCCCTGCCCCTCTAGCTCCGCCAATGTCATGATGAGTAGGAGTAAGCATGTTCCATTACAAGGAACAGAAAGCCACTAAAAGTCTTGTTCGTTTCATCACCAAACTAAGGGGATCAAGAATGATTGGAGGGATTTTGACTCGTAGGGAATTATCTCTCTCAGCTCGCTTGGTTTAGGGATGAAATTACCGACGTGTCTTGCAATTAGGTGCCCTTGCAAAGAAGAAAGCTTGAAGCTAGTGAGGTACAGAAGTACTAGCTAGTAGTAATTAATTAATTTAGGGAGTGCCTAGTTATGTGTGGATAGGTTTTACGTGGTCAAGTGTCAGATCGTTTATACATTAGTTGATAGTTGTAGCACATTCTAAAGCACAGTCAAACGTATAGAAAATCTAATTAACAGATAAATAACATTCAAGAAAAAAATTAACATATAAATAGCAAAAGTCGTTAACTTACTACTGCTGTGAACCTGAATGAATGAAGTAAATAAAAAAAGACCAAACACATACGAGGGTGGCTTCACTAGCTTGCTTGCATCGTCTAGCTATACACTGCTAAGTTCATAACCTGTATCGGTTGCCTGCTTGTACCTGTACCACTTTGCAATCCAGAGGTAGACGACGAAGTTGATGACACTGAGCACGGAGAGCAGCCAGAAGAAGTAGTCGAGGTGCCCCCGGTTGAGGTTGTCGGGGATCCAGCCGAGGCCGCCGTTCCTGGTGGTGACGGCGGTGACGACGGACACGAGCAGCGCGCTGAGGTAGCTGCCGAGCGCGGACGAGGTGAGCGAGAGCGCGGTGCCCATGCTCCTCATGGCGTCAGGCGCCTGGTCGTAGAAGAACTCGATCTGGCCGATGAAGGTGAACACCTCGGCGGCTCCGATGATGAAGTACTGCGGGACCTGCCAGAAGATGGAGATGGGCAGGTAGTTGGTGGTGTCGTCGAGCATGCCGTGCGAGGCGGCGACGCGGAGCCTGGCCACCTCGAGCGCCCCCCGCGGCGAGCATGGAGAGGACGGAGACGGCGAGGCCGATGCCCATGCGCTGGAGCTGCGTGAAGCCGCGCGGGTGCCCCGTCCAGCGGCGCGCGGCGGGGACGACGAGGCGGTCGTAGGCGGGCACCCAGGCGATGACGCTGAGGGTGTCGAAGATGGAGAGCGAGGCGGAGGGGATCTTGAAGGCTCCGGCGCCGGAGCCCATGCGCGGGTCCAGCGTGTTGCCCTGCAGCACGAACATGGTGCTCATCTGGCTGTACACCGCCGAGATGATGATGCCGCTCGCCCACACCGGCAGCACACGGATTACGCTCTTGAGCTCCTCCACCTGCGTCACGGTGCAGAGCCGCCACGGGTTGGGGTTGTCGGCGACGACGTCGACGATCGCGGCCCTGTCCAGCCACCGGAACTGCTCCGTATGCTCCAGCTTCCTGCTGCCCTTGACGGCGGACACCGCCGGCGCCTCGTGGAGCAGGGACGCGTCGTCCGGCTGCTGCTTCCCCTTGTTCCTCCAGGCGGCGACCACCACCTGCAGCATCCGCGTGAGCGGGCTGCCCCCCGGCTTCTGGTGCCTGTAGAGCTTGCTCCCCATCAGGAAGCTGGCGACGGCGACCGCCATGGCGGCGGCGGGGATGCCAAAGCCCCATCCCCAGCCGACGTTCATCTGGACCCAGACGAGCACCGAGGAGGCGACGAGGGCGCCCACGTTGATGGACATGTAGAACCAGTTGAAGAAGGAGCTCTTGCTCTGGCTTTCGCGCGGATCGGCGTCGTCGAACTGGTCGGCGCCGAAGGCGGAGACGCAGGGCTTGATGCCTCCCGTGCCCACCGCGATGAGGTAGAGCGCCACGAAGAAGGCGGCGCTCTGGCCCGCGGTGACATCTCCGTCGGGCGGCGGCCTGAGCCCCCGGACGGCGGCGCTCATGGTGAGCAGCGTGAGGCCGACGATGTAGAGCGCCATGAAGGCGGCGATGGTGCGGTACCTGCCGAGGTAGGCGTCGGCGAGGAAGGCGCCGAGGAGGGGCATGACGTAGCAGGTGCCGGACCAGTTGCTGACGTTGTTGGCGGCGGCGGCGTTCCCCCTGGTGGAGGCGGTCGATCATGTAGTTGACTAGGTTGGAGCTCATGCCGTAGTAGGCCAGGCGCTCGCAGCACTCGTTGCCCAGGATGAAAGGGCACGCGCGCCACGTCCCCGTCTTGCTCCGCACCGCCGGCTTGCCGGAGCGGTCCGTCGTCCCGTCAAGCGTCGTCGTCGTCGTCGATGGATTCGCCATTGTCGATGGATTCGTTCGTTCCACTTCCATGGTCGTCCACGATCCACCGATCCGCGCTACCGACTGCAGATCGATCGGAGATTGCAGCTAAAGACTCCGGAGACCCCTGCATGCATGCAACCGGCAACTAATATAGACCAGATTCATCCGATTCCGAATATAGACCAGAGTACCAGACCCGACTACTAGTCGTGTTTATTTATATTTCTTTATTTATTAATATTAATACTAGTAACAAATTAACAACCTTCAATGCACGTGCTATCTGTTTCAATCGCGAAGATATTGTTTTATCACTTACCAATTTCGCATTAAAAAGGTATTGTGCCCAAAAACCTTGCATTAAAAAGAGTATTTTGATTCCCAAACAAAATGGTGGAATTATTCTCCTATTGTTTCTAAGTACCACTAGTTATAAGCTATAACTCATAGCGCATAGAAATCTCACTAGGAGACATTTAGTATAAAAAAATCATACAAAATTTTAAATGCTAAGAGCATCTCCAACAGTTTTGGTATTTTTGATTTGGCATTTGACTTGTTTGCCAACTCCCTATTTCAAATGTCAAGCCAAAAAAAAAAAGTCTTCCTCCAACAGTTTGTTATTTTTTGTTTGGCATATAGGAAAAGTGAGGCCGGGAGGGAGCGATTGTTGGTTCAAGTCGCCATGCGTCGGGCATGCAAGAGACGCACGCAAGAAATGTCAAAGCTCCCATGTTTGGCAAAAATACCAAAGGAGGACCTGATTTTGCCAAACTCACTAAAATGCAAAAGGGATTTGCAAAACTGTTGGAGCATTGTTTTCTACACTTTTGACAAAAATATAAATGTCAAACCTATATACAACACTGTTGGAGATGCTCTAAAACGCTATGAGAAACTACTCACTAGGAGAAGTTCAAAATTCTAGTCGTGGTCACCCAAAAAAATTGCATTCATAATTATTATGATTTGGCTTCTTCACCATTTTGCAATAAAAATGTCTGTAAGATTATATTAATAACTAAGCCATCAATATTTTTAAAAAGAGTGAAATGCATGGTAGGTACATGAACTTGTCTTGATGTGTCAAATAGGTCCATGAACTTAGAAACCAAACCATCATTTCGAACTTGCGAACCCGTTCACCCCAGTCCATGACGGTTTTGCATGGTGGTTTTGCATGGCAAAGAGGCGGTTTTTTGCATGATATATACATATTTGTTGGTTTTTGGCCGTAAATATACATAGGGTATATATTGCAAGTGAGAATACTATCACGACCATATATATATATATATATATATATATATATGTATATACAAAAAACCAAAGAAATATGTATATATCGGGAACTAAATCACGACCACATATATATATCGATTGCAAGTGAGAATAAAATATCACTCGTTTTATAGAAATATTTAATTTTACATGAAATAAAACTATCTCAAATAATAAAACGGGCACCATTGCAAAGAGCTCGTCGAGACGATCAAAATTGATATATTATTTGCTATATTTGGAGCTCAATAAAAAGATATTAATTTCGAAATTAAAAAGAAGTGATGATGTCATCACCGACGCAAAGATCATGCAAAACCACCATGCAAAACCGTCATGGATCCGGGGTGAACGGGTTCGCAAGTTCGAGGGGCCGATGACTGACGGTTTCTAAGTTCATGGACCTATTTGACACAAAGAAGACAAGTTCATGTACCTACCATACATTTCACTCTTTTTAAAAATTTTGTTTCATCTCTACTACATATAATGCACCAAAAAAAACTTTTCTAAAGCCACACAACAAATTATCTCCTACAGTCATTATCTCTCCTAAACTTCTTTAAGTACACCCAACAAAATGTACCTCCAAAACTAATCAACTTTTCAAATGAATGATCCGTGATCTATTCTAATCTCACGTCCAAAAAGGCCAAAATTACTGACATCAACGCTCATCTACCACCATCCTGAATCCCCCGCTCCTCAGGCCCACCTCGCGTGCGCCTCTCCCGCTGCGCAGCCGCTCCGACTCCTCGATCTCTCCCCCCACGGACGCAGCGCCCACCAAGCTCTCCCCAACGCCACACCCACTCTTCAGCTCCCCGCCCGCAGCCACGCCGGACGCCGCCCGCCCACACCGCTCGTAGCCACCGCAAGACGCACGCCCCATCGCTCGCCCGCCGCATCGCGAGGCCCACCCCGACCGCCCAGCGGCAAGCCGCACGCCGCCAGGACGCACGACGGGACCCTAGATCGAGGCCGCCGGCGGAGCAGGTGGTGACGCTGCGGCCACGCCGCCTCCACCACGGCCATCGCCTGTCCTGGCCTCGACAGCGTCCGCTTCGGCTCTGTTGCCACCAAGCTCATAACGCCCTCGCCCTCCACCTTGCCGCTCGGTTCTGAGCTGATTACCAAATCAGGGTAGGGCGGGCGCCGACAACCAGGAGCGCGCCTGGCCAGGCTTCCGCCGAGACTAGGGGTGAAACCCCCTGACCGCTGCAGCTGCTAGCCTGGCCGGGGCGCGGGCTGCGAGCACAGCCACCGGGGACGCTGCCTACCTGGGTACAGCCCTCGTCGCCAGCCACACCCGCAAGCATGTCGATGCCGGCCCCCTCGGCACCTCCTCCCACGGCTCCTTCGATTGTTGTCCATGATTTCAAAAAGGTGTGAAGTGGATGCCCCGTATTAGAGATAGGATAGTAGTTGTTTATTTGGCTTCACTGAATTTCACAGACGGACGAGGCGGCTGCAACTCTTTATTAGATGTGGTTTCCTTGATCATTAGTCATTGCTATTTTATTTTTGTTTATTAAATAATCGGACATGTGTTTGCTCATGCAGTTTCCACAGACCTTCTGTTTTTTTTTTTTTTTTTTTTGTTGTGTGCAGATTATATGAGGTCATCACGGCTTGCAGAACAATCTTGAGGCCACTGTGTTCTTAGCACATCTCTTTTCAGGCTGGAATTGAATTTGTGTAGGTGCAGATTATTATATTTAAATTTTAGTGTTTTCTATGTCTTTTGTTGCTCTATTGATGGTTGATGACATGCCCTGCTCGTGTTCTGTCTTGGATCAATGATTATTGGTTTGCATCCCCAGGGGCTGATTTCATTGTTGTATGGAGTTGAGCACAGCTATCCAGCAGCAGCTGAGCAACAAATTAAGGGCGACTAGGCGAGACACGCCCTCACTATCAAGTATGAGATACGTCCTCCAAGTATGTTGCACACAGGTATTCTTTAGATCCCATGAAATTTTCCAATTAGCCGAAGAATAAAACTATAGTGGTGCAATCTTGAAATTGTTATGGTTGAAGTCAGAATGCAGCATCATGGTTTATTATGGATAGGATTGAATAATGTTATATATAAAAAAAAAGTTCCAATTTTGATCTGATTTCTAATTTGGATTTCTTCCCCTTCTTTTGCTTGGTTTGAGGAGCATGAAGCTGTGCTCCTAGGCCTCTACAACAAGCCCACAATTTCGAAGCCTCACGCCATCAGTGATTCTTATTTGGCTTCTGCAGGTCTATAGGTTTGGACTTTGGGAGAATGGATAATTTGTGAATGACTGAATGAGGATTGAAGATTTGTTTTGACTGTCGAAATGCTTTACCTACTAGGAAATTTTCCAAATAACCGAAGAACAAAACCGTAGTGGTGCAAGGTAATTTATAGTAGCTCTTAAATTTTGGAATTCGTATATCTAAGTTCATAAATTATGCTTGTAGTCTATGCTTTCATAGAGACTATAATAAATCGACGACTATTATTTGCAGGAGTGCAGAAATGCTCAGGCTCATGTTTCAGATACTTCCATATAGAGGCAAACTATTGCAAGGTAAGAGAAAAAATTCCTGCGATCTATCGTGTTTTCCTGATTAAACTTGTGCCCCATAATAATTTCTTTTACTATGCAACAGTGGATATGAGTCATTTTAAGATTAAAGAGGTTCTACTAATGAAGGCATCAACAGTGGCTGGAGCAATTTTGTGCACTCCGGCTCAGGTTTCAGTTACTTCCATATAGAGGCAAACAACTGCAAGGTAAGGGAAAATAATTCCTGTGCAAAGATGAATGTTGTCTCATTGGTTTTGTTACGTCAGGAACAATAATGTGTTTCTATGTTTCAAGTATTGCTGCTTATATGGGCTAGAAAAATAACTTCTGAATGTGACAGTAAGTTCATTCCAGGTGGACGCATGCTGTTCACATTGTTTGCTTATGTGCCCATTATTATCTCGAACATATTAGGCTCTCAGTGCTACACGTTGTTTGCTTATGTGCCCATTATTTCTTTTATTAAAAAAAACTAGACTTAAAGATTGATACTAATTAATTAGTAAATTTTATATATTTTAATATATAATTGCTGTGAAGAGGTATTCAGATGGATGAGATTTTTTTTTTTTTTTTTTTTTTTTTTTTCAAATAGCATAACAAGAAGAGGTAAGTCCATTGGAGGATGATGGCAAGTTGTTGATGCAGGCAAAACAGGGGGCACACAGTAACAGTGTGCTCTCTGACCAAAATTTAGTCTTGTTCACTTTTTCTGTTTAACTTTGTGGAATTGCTTCAGTTGGCTTATTTCCCCATCCTTTCAGTTTGCTTATTTCCCCTTCCTTTCATTTCATTATGGATTTTTGAACTATGAGTTCTTTTGAACTACTGACAATTCCGCCAAGAATAGTTGTTATGTGTAGACCTGCTCCTGAAGCATAGAATGCCCATAAACTGATCCAGGTTGTGTTAATGTATAACAGAAAGCCCCTGGAAATCTATAGGACCTGAAGGTTTAACATCTAGCTTCGGAAAATTCCAACTTCAATGAAACAATGTGCAGAGCAGTAATTTGGAAACTAGGAAGCTTTCATACTGAGAAGTGAAAACCTGAAAGATGAAACAATGTACAGAGCAGTTTTTTTTTTAAAAAAAAATCTTGTATCATTCAAAGTTGTAGAGAAGTGAGAACCTGTAAGATGATACTCTGTATACTATGTCAAGATTGTTTTCTAAGTCGTGACTTCCGGGCTGTTTGGGCATTTTGGTTGCTGCATTTTTAAATGTCAGATTTGTTGCTTGCCCAACTCCAGGCTTGATTAGGCTGGTGATTGCTAAAATTGGTGTTGCTTTATGTGAGTTTGTGAGCAGGAAGCTACGGTTCTGGCTATATGCTGGTTATTTGAGTAATCTTACTTTTTGCTTGCCCAATTTTATCCACGCTCCGTTCACTGACATTTAAGACGAATTACTGCAACGAATTTATTTGCTCCGATGTGCGCTTAGTAGACTAAGTAGAGAAATGATTTCCTGTTGAAACTTGTGAAAATTAGTTTCCTAAGGTTATTTGGAGCATACACATCTGTACAGATTGAGAAATTAGTTTCTTAAGGTCATTTTATTTTAAGTGTATCCTTTAAGTGAAACCGTGACAACGCACGGGCACTGTAGTAGTATATATAAAAGGTGGGCTGCCTCTACCAGTACCAACACTTCTGGTTGCACGCTTTCAAAAAAAAAAAAAAAAAAAAAAACACTTCTGGTTGCACGGAAGGAACACAACAGCCTCGCTTTGCTTCGTTGCTGCTCTGGCGTACACGAGCTCTAAAACACAAAGTATATATAGCTAAAGTTCATCACACAAATTTTATAAAATAAGCATGATGCTCACAGCAAGTTTGACAAAACAAAACACAGTACAGACTACTAATTACATTTGCCAACCAGAAAGGACTGCTAGCTGGGCACAGAAACAAAAGTGTGCATACAGAGCATCAAATCCCCCAATCCTTAACACCCTATTTACCATGGTGATGCAACTTCCAATCAAACTAAACCATCATCCCATAGCTGACATGTAGAACGCCTTGTGCCAAACTGTCACGAACTAAATTTTCTGTCAATGCTGTATATCACATTCATTGCTGGTACCATCTCCGCTTGGAACTTGATCCTCAGTGTGTGCAATCCCACTTCCAAACACAGCTGCAACACAAACCGTACCAAATGCTTTGTCATTGGGGTCCACATCAACATGCTTGTTCACCTATTATCAAATCAAAAAGAATAATAAGCCAGAAGACAAGGTAAAGTCTAATTGAACAACAGCACCAATTATTATCTTACATCATTAGCCCGGGATATACTTTCAGGCATATCAGTAATGACCACAGGGAGCATGTTAGCCAGATGAGGATTGCTTGCAGGTGGTGTCGAAGCTATGAGCCTCATCAGTGTTTCCCTTGCGCTTCTCTCGACTAGAGATTCTGCTTCTGGCAGCAAAGGCTTCAAGCTAGGGAGCAGGGGAACTGATGAAGTTATAGAAGGTCCACAACTCACCAGATATGCCTGCCCCGACGAACACACATCAATGACTGGGACATGCACAATGGGATCAGACATCAATGGCGTGAATGTTGGAACCTGTGAACCATGTAGGGGAATAAGTGGTGAAGTGGGGAGTGGAAGATGAATTAATGGGTCATGCAGTATGGAGGGAAAATTAAGGGAAGGGAGACCAGTTGTATCCAGCTTTACAGAAACTGTTGAAGAAGGTGGCTGCTCACTTGCTAGCAGCGAACTCAAAGGTGGTAGGGGCAGCGGATCTACAGATGTAGCAGGCAGATGCGAAGGGGGTGACAGTGTATTGCAGTGATGATGGGCATGGTGGGCACCAGCAATAGTAAGGCTTAAACTGTTTCTCCAAAGAAACCTCAGGAGCCGGACAAGTGCCAAGGGAGTAAATTGGCGGCAACAAGGGAAATGAAAGAGGCATGTCCAACGGAACTGAGCTAGCATCGTTCTTTGAACAATCTGCATCGCACTTCTCATTGGTAGAATCAGGGTTGATTGTCAAAGGATTTGCATCAAGTGAAGCAGCTACCGGGCCCGACCATTCCACACGACGTTTCAGTTTGTCCCTCCCAACAACCCTTGCACATGAAGCCCTTGGTACCCCATCTTTAAAAGTGCCAGATCTGGGACTTAGGCTCGCTTGATAGACAGAGCTTGACTTGGTTGCACTAGTTGCAGACGCACGGAACCTGGAAGTTTTGGAAACAGCTGACTGGAGCTGTAAATATTGATCATGTGATCTTGAGGTACTCAGAAAGTCATTAAGTGATCCCAAGGATTTAACATCACCAATACTTGATGCAAGAAGATAAGCATGTAAATGAGTGGCAAAAGCATCGAGTCGTGAATTGGAAATGCCAGTGAGATCAGAAAGTGTTGGCCTCCCGTCCAAAAGGTTTTTCATCTATTCACACAAAAAAAGAAGAATAAGAATCCTTACAAGTACGTTATTGCTATAGATAACACCGCTTTATGGTTTGCTTTTGTTTCCACATAGATAACAATTTTTGCATATCACAGTTAAGATAAAGGCAATGTATATTTATACAAACCTTTGTAAGAAGTTCAATTCCATGTTCCTTGGACTTCTCAGCACACCAGTAGTAAAATACTTTAGATTCTGATATTCTGATTAGAAAAGAGCGTCCAGAGTTATCAGCTGATATTTCTTCAATCACAACTTCTGAAAATTCAAAGCCGTTGCTCAAGAGAGCTAGTTGCTCTGAATAACCATCATCACAAACAAAGGTAAGCCGCATACTAGATGATGGCAGAAGAACAAGATTCAGCTTCCCTCTGCAGATAGGAAACACACACACATGAGATTCCTGAACATACTGTTAACAGAAATAAGATGACTGCATTTTTTTCACCAAAGGACCAAATGGCATAATGTTTTGTCTGATAAAGGCATAGACAATATTTTAAGAAGCAATGAAATGGAAACCACAGATTAAAGTAGATACTTCAATAAAAAAAAAAATGAAGTTACTAAACAAAGGATGCCAGTGCTGACAAATGCAATCATTAGCATACAGCACATTACTAGCAAAGAAAAGGAAGCAGACTAATTTTGACATCCTTGACATCCATGAGACTCACTGTCTCAGTTCAGGAGATTTAACAGGAAGAAACTAAAGCCTCTTAGAGTCTTAGTTAAGATTTTTTTATGGTAAAACATTCCATTGACACATAAGGTTATTAAATTTACAAAAAAAAAAAAAAAAAAAAAAAAACCCCAGAGAACACAGACTAGTGTAAAATCTTCATATATTGGCCCAACGGCACAGGAAATCATACATCTCTGTTCCTACAGAATACACAGGCATGACTCGACAATCCCTTTGATGCAAAAAAGGGACTTAAGAACCTGGTTTGAACGACAGCAGCAGCACTGACTTTCCATTGACAGTGTCAAAGTCTTAGGAACCAAATGTTCAACAACTTGTTCAGCTTTTAATTTTTCAGGTGAACTCATAAGAACAAAATATATCAAATTGATCTTTTCCTTAGACAATAAAAGACCATCCATACAAGTCAACTAGATCCATAACATATATAAGGAATATTAAATTGTGATTTTGCTTCTACATGAGCACATAAGGACTCCTACAACAGAAGAAAGTTAATTAAAAAAACACAGCTATCAATCACAATTATTTAAGGATGAAAAACTTGGAAAGACAAGTAATTGCTTATACACCGAGCACCAGTGTGGGCATATATACATCTGTTCAAGGTAAACCAAGAAGTAGAACATTGCACAAACTAATTATGCTAGGGTGTGCCCGGCAACAGAAGAACACTCTGGATGATAACTAAAGAATCTTGCAGATGACCATTACAATATAGCAAGCATAAGTAGGAATCCTATTGACCAGTCTCACTAAATATTGCAATATGAGATTATTCATTATCAATGCAGGTAACTGATATTGCAAAGCCATGAAAGAAACTACCTTCTCTTTCCTCATATATCAGAGATTATGACAAACTCCCAAATTACCTACAAGTGAAAAGATAAATTTATTTGGCAGGGTGAACAGTGCCATCACACTAATAAGATGAATTATGTAACCCTAGAATCAACATGAACACTCGCTGATGCACATCATTCTAAGTTAAGTGCAATGATTCAGCAAACATCTCTTCTAACAATTAATTATGAGTCGTGCAGCAAAGATGGGCACACTTATATACTCGCATAGAAAACACAGAGGATAAAAGAAACAAGTTTAATTAATTAGAAACTAAAGAGTGCTGCACCATATGATCAACACTTCAACAGATCTAGATGGATTAGGATACTGGTATAAAAGGCAGAAAAGGACATGAGACCAGATAATGAGCAGAGGAGAACGAAAATTGTCTTTGATGACTGTAGATGGCAGCGCCCCCCCCACCCCAAAAAAAAAAAAAAAAGTATTGGATCATGTCACTTGTATATGACATACCAACTCCATATGCAGTTAATATAAATTAGTCAGGTGTCAGCACTTACAGCCTGATATGCCTAAATGCATTACTGTATCATGAAGCCTAGTGGATAGTAGTATGGTAACTTCATACAAGAAAAATGCAACGGCATAGACTGCATTATTATCACATCATATAGATACAGTGGCATGCCTTTTTTCCTGGAAGCAGAGACATAGAGAAAGCTACAGGGTCACTTCTTCATCATTCCAACAGCATCTATGTAAGGACATATGGGTCAATAACATGTTGTTTATACAGTAAAACTTACAAGATTTGAACTACTATATAATTAACACACTGCAGTGCCTTCACACGAAATCAGAAGCTAGGTTGAGCATAGAGGTGCAGTGCAGTACACTATTTTTTTTTTTATATAAGGACATGTTAGCCCTGTCAACCAATGGTAAAATATGAGAGTTTAGGATCCTATGAGACGGCAATACAAAGTTCCTGGTTGCAAGTGTACAAAGTATACGAGGCTGATTCATGCTCAACTGGTGGGGAAAAAAACATGCTTCCAAGGAAGCAATCTAATTACCACAAGCATGCTACTTAAATGTGGCAAGAAGAGGCTAAGTGCGTATAATGAGCACATAGAGTTATGGAAACATCGGATTAACTGGCTAACCTGTACTTAAATAGGTAAAGGCTAGCTTCAAGCGATAAGAATATATATACAAGCTGAGGAGGAAAGCTGGTAAATCATGTGAGATGTGAAATGATCAAGATGAGGGTGAAGCAGGCGCTGCTATCTCGCCCTTGTGTATCAGTGTCATATATGATGATTGAATCGAAGTAAGGACCAACCTAACATGTGTTGGGCAGAGGAGGGGCCCTTCCCTCTGAACCTTGCCAACGCGCAGGGAGACGAGGGGGACGCAGAAGCAACGCGCGAGCATGCCCACCTCCGACACCTCGAAGTGCTGCAAGGGAGGAAGCGAGAGAGCAGAATGAATGAATAGATCCGTTAACCCTAGGCAACCGAACAGGAGGAGGAGGCAAGGCAAAAGCGAAACCTGAGCGAGGTGTGCGATGAATCGGTCGTCGGCGGCGGCGCAGGAGACGTTGAGCGTGAGCAGCGGCCTGAGGCGCTCGTCGGCGCGGCAAGCCCCCACGAGCTGCTGGCGCAGAGGAGGCGGCGGTGGTGGAGGGATAGCCTCTTCGCTTTCGGATCGGGAGGTCTCCGGGTCGTCGGCGTCGGGGAAGGCGCGGGTTTCGGGGTCCAGCTCCTCCCTGTCCCTGGGGGTCGGCGGATCCATCGGGGAGGGGAGGGAGGGGAAGCTAGGGTTTGCCGGGAGGACGACACGAGAGAATTGGGGATTGGATTGGATTCCGTTTTGGTGCGATGTCAGCGATGATGAGTGGTTGGCGTCCAGTCAGCGCAGGGTCCCTCCCGTTTCTCTCTATCTCAGCAGCGCACCGGAGCGGAGGAGAGAGAGCACGAGATATTTTTGTCTTGAGAGATATTTCTGTGGACCGCGAGCGGGAGTTGTGCCAAACAGGCATCTTTCCTCGGAACAAAAGCCTCGAAAACGAGCTTGGCTCACGCAGCTCTAAGAGCATCTCAAGATCCTAAATTGGAACCTTAAATTTATATTTGCACGCCAACCTACAAAAAAATAGAAGATCAAATTAATCTCCAACTCCAATGCAAAAATAAATCGGGACCCTAAATGCTGACCGAGCGGCGGGGATCAATCCGCGCTCCGCACCAAGGCCAGCGCGATGTCCTCGCGCATGTCAGGCCGGCGGCAGGTCACGGCGGCGGGCCTCGTGGGCACCCCACGCGCTCGCCCTAGCGCGATGGCGATGGCGTCGTCATGCGCTCGCGTCTTTGCCCCCTCGACGACGCTAGCTCGCCCGACGACGGCGGCGCCCTTCCCGCGACGGTCGGTCGCCCTCCTCATGGCCGGCGCGCCTCCCATCCCCGAGCGGCCGGAGCGCGGCCTCACCAGCGCGCGCATGGGAGCGGCGACGCGCCCCGCCTCCCGACGACGCCCGCTTCATCCACCGGCTGCCCCTCCCCACCACCCGCGAGATCGTCGTCCCGCTGGCTCTAGATGCGCTCGCCGTACATGATCTTGGCTGCGAGCGTCTCGGACTTGTCCCACGCGGCGGGCGTGGCAGCAGGCTAGCCTAGCTAGGGCGGGCACACGACCGCGGCGTCGCTCCCGGCAAAGATCCACACCTCGGACGCTGCCGCGCCTCGCGCGAGCACGCCCTCGAGGCGCTCGGCTCGGCGGCGGCGCGGTGCGGTCGTCGCCCTCGCGGAGCGCGGACACCAGCTCCACCTCCCGCGCCGTGAGGGACTCGAGGCGCGCGCGAAGCTCAGCGGTGGGTCGGGCGTACCGCGCGGTCGGACAGCGCGAGGGACAAAGACGGCCGCCTACCAGGCGGGTTCTTTGATGGAGGTCTCGTCGTCGCCGGTCCAACAGCGGAGGTGGGCTCTCGGTGGCGGCCTCGCCGGAGAGCACGAGGCGACTCGGCGTGCGGCGGGCGACCTGGCGGGCACGCAGCGCGCGGCGAGCGCGTAGGTCGGCCGTCGCGAAGCGGGGCGGGCGCCTTCACCGGGCGCCATGCACCCGCCGCGCTCGCCGGTGTCGGCGGCGGGGGACGTCCGGCGCCACTACCATGGTGCCCGGCGTGGGTGGCATGGTGCCCGGCGTGGGCGGCGTGGCCCGCTCACGGGCCGACGACGACGCGCCGCCCCCGCCGGTGCCCGCGCCGACCGACGGGCCGTCTCGCGGTACATGTGGCGGAGGGAACGCCGGCGGCCGGCCGACAAGGGCCCCGGAGGAGCCGCGACGGGGATGGGAGGGGAAGGGGAAAGGGAAAACGAGTGGGGACCCACCGATAGAGGGGGTGGGAGTGGGGGCTTTAGATTAAAATTTGGGGTGGCATGGAAAATAGGGGCCTGTCTAGGGGCTCCACTTTGGAGTTCGTTTTTCGCTAAACCCCCTAGAATTTAGGTAGGGGCTCAAATAAGAGCTCCACCGGAGTTGCTCTAATGGTTTACCAAATGGGGTTGATATTCTTGATACATTCCCGTGCGTTAAGGTAGGTATGAACGATAAATCTGAGTTAGAATATTAGAGCATCTCTTAGAATTTGTTAAAATCTATTATGATTTACCAACTTGCAAAAGTATATACCAAGTTAAAAATAGCTTCTTTCTAGTAGTTTGGTATAATTCACTTTCCAAATAGAGTTATAACTTTGCAAAAGTGAACACAAAACTTTTCATAGATTAAACGAAAGCACAGATATGTAAATCTACGTGTCCAACATTTATGTAAAGTAAACACGTAAAAAAAAAATTTCTATTTACAAATGCGTCCTTCCACCAAGCTGAAGCCACCGCGGCTCTTTTTTTTTTAGAAAACAAGATCTTGTATTGCACCATTTAAATGTCAACATTACAAACTAATTGAGAGCCGATAAAAGCTAAAGTATCATGCATCCAAAGATGATCCGATCTAGATAACAAGGCATGCCTAGCTATATCATGGGCTATTTGCCTCTCTTTTTGACATGATGCAATTCGAATGTCAAGGTTGTCCCAACAAGGTCTTGAATGTCATTTAAAATTGGTAAAATAGTTGGTCTAATATTCTCCTTGTTTCGACATAAGGATTGCAACTCTAAACAATTAATCGGTTTCCATTATAACCTTGGTGCAATTCATCTTGGACACCAAAAAGTGCCGCATCATGTCTTTGCGTAAGCTTCCGCGGTGAGAGGATTTGGAATTGAGTCATACCATTTGCCTTTAGCCACAAGTAGTTGAACATCTTCATCATGGATGACTACTCCAGTTGCACCTTGTTGATCGTCCACGCTAAAAGCTGCATCAATGTTGACTTTAATGAAACCTACTAGAGGTGGTTCCTAATTAGTGATCTGTCTATCATTTTTACTTCCCTTTATAATCTCACCCGGTGCAATCAGATCAGACGATAACTCCTTGGCCCATCTACAAGCTTGAATCAAATCCATTTTCGTTTTCCCATGTTGTCTTCTATTATGAGCTGTCCACACAGCCCACATTCCACATAAAATAGGTCCACAATTTTAATTAGGGCAAACGGATTTATACAATAAATCGAGCACCATGTAGCGGGATGCAATTTTGGCAATTTAATATTGAATAGTTCATAGAAAGATTGCCAAAAAAATGGTAGGAAAGGTGCATGCCACTAAGGCATAATGAACAGTTTCATTTTGAGCACCACAATCGGGACACGTACCTTGATCTTCTATATGTCTTTCCTTCAAATTTGCTTTAATCTGTCATAAAATTATGCAATACTCGCCACCAAAACACCTTCACTTTTGGAGGGACTTTAAGTTTCCAAAGTCTTTTCCAAAGCGGATTATGGAGGATTTGGAAAAATTAGGCATTTGACCTGAGGCTGCACGAAAAGTCATAAGAGCATTTTGAATTTTGCTAGCTTCATCTATGTTGGCTTGTCCACAAATAATTAAATCATCAGCAAAAAGTAAGGAGTGAATTGGGGGGCAGTTAGGACCAAGAGTAACCCCATGAATTAAATGAGTGGCAGAGTAATTTTGAAGGCAGATAGAAAGCTCGTTCACAGCAATAATGAATAAATAAGGGGATAAAGGACATCCCTGCCTGATGCCACGCTGAGGATGAAAACAAGGGGAGGGCTCACCATTGATGAGAACTGACATCGTAGTAGTAGAAATGCAATTGAAAATTAGATTAATAAAAGAGTCCTTGAAACCCCTGTCTCCTCATAGCAAAGAGTGATAAAATCCCATTCAATTCTGTCAAAGGCTTTAGCAAGATCTACTTTGAGTAAGAAAGCCTTTTGCTTCCAACTTTTAAGGTTAAAAGAGTGAATGATTTCTTGAGCTAAAATGATGTTGGAAGCTATGTGTCTACCCTGAATAAAAGCAGATTGGGTAGGGTGGATGATGTGAGGAAGGTGGCTTTTAATTCTATCAGCAAGGGATTTAGCAATAATTTTGTAAGCCACATTACAAAGACTAATGGGCCTGTAATCTTTAGGAGTAATGGGATTGTTAGTCTTAGGAATAAGAGTAATGTGAGTCCTATTTATGTCGCAGGAATGAAACCAGAGGTGTAAAAAGTTTTTACCAAATTACAAACATCTTTACCTGTCCAACTCCATGAGGATTTGTAGAAACTAGCACTCAGTCCATCAGGTCCTGGAGCCGCATTGCTCCTCATGTTCTTTATAATGGCATGAATCTCCTGTTCATCTGGGATAGAGTTTGTGAAGCAGTCGTCTGCAATATCTGTATTGACCACAACCTCAGGATTCCAGTGTCCATCATTCCTATTCTGCACATCTGAAGAGAAGATTTCTTGAAAGTAATTATTAGCAACCTCAGCTAGCTGCTGTTGTGTGGTGGCATAATTTCCATCTGGTTTAATAAAATGAGTAATGTTATTCCTTCTCGATCTTTTAATGATGTTACGATGGAAAAAACTTGTATTTCTGTCACCTGAAATAGCCCAGTTTTTTTTGTACCTTTGCCTATGATAAGCCTCTTCTTTGGCAAGAATATCTTCATGTTGTTTAATGAGATCTTTTTGAAGATTAGGATTTTGCTCACCTGGTGGCTTACCTTGCAGGTTGCTAAGTTGATCTTCAATTTGTTGTAGAATCTCTGAATTTCTTGGCTTTCCTTTTCTCCACCGCATAAGTCTTTGGCTAAATATAAAGTCTTTAGATGGAAAGGCCTCAATGAAGATTTTTGCCAACTTGCTTTGGCAATTTCTTCATAATCTTCTGTGAGTAACCACCAGTTCTCGAACCTGAAAGGTTTATGAACTTTCTTCCGAACAGAATCAATCATCGCTAGAATGGGACAGTGATCACTTCGAAACATGGGAAGATTGTATACAACAGTGTTAGGAAAATGATTACACCAATCAGCATTAGCAAGAAATCTATCGAGACGTTCATAGGTAGGGTTAGAATCAAAACGTTTGTTGGTCCAAGTATAAGCTGGACCCTGAAAACCGAGATCGAATAAACCACAGTCTTTAACTAAATAGCAGAAATTTGAAATAGTTCTACAGTTGGCAGGCCGTGGCCAAAGTTTTTCAGTTACATGCATTACATTATTAAAGTCACCCATACATATGAAAGGAAGACCATTAAACGACATAACAAAGTCACGAGCATTCCTCCATATCCATTTGGTCTTGTTTTGGTGAGGATCGCCATAGATGCATAGAAGACCAAATTTCTTGGAGGCCAGCTTATTGAAACACACAGCAAAGATAAAGTAGGAACTGGACTTGATAACTTCTACTTCAACATTACTTCTAGAGAGTAACCATAAACCTCCTGACTGTCCGGCAGCTGAAATAATGTAGGCAGAATCAAGATTGAATCTACTAACTAACTGACTTTTACTGAACTTAGAGGTTTTAGTTTCAGATAGGAAAATCACCTGAGCATTAGTGGAGGAAATGAGCCTAGCGAGATGACGCATTTTTGAACTGTCAAGGCTCCCGCCGACACCTTGGCAGTTCCACGCCAGGAGACTCATGGCGCCCGTGGCGCCTTGAGGGCTGGCGCCAATGCCCGTTCAGTGCTTTGTAGTACTCGCTGTTCTTCCGCTCCTTGCAGTACTTGTTGATCTTCATGAGGAAGAGCGGGATAAAGATGACTCCCGCCGAGATGAGTGTTGAGTGGATTGGTATCCTGATATCCCAGAAAGCATCTCCTGTCTTCTCCGCCTCCGTCAGTACCAACACCGTCACTGCCACCCACTTTGCAGTCACCCACGTTCTGATGAAAGCTCTCCGTATTACACAAATTGACCAAGTTATTCACAACAGCAATCTGTTGGCAGCAATCCGTAGGAGCTTGACTTGGCACTTGTACTAATTCTTCCTGGTTGGTTTGGACACAGGTTGCAGGCAGCCTCTGATCCCAACGCGATATGCGAGGCCTGTTGCTAGGCCTTACTTCACCTTCTTGTCCACCTCGCCCAGTAGTTGAATAGGAATCAGAGGCAGAGTCTTCCAATAATGCCGCGTGAGGACGACGTACGCCAGCAGCTTTCACCTGACCACCGCCCGCTTTGGATGCTGCAGCCGCACTTGCTGCAGAGGCACTTCTTCTTCCACGACCTCTGGCCGAGGTCGGCCGCCCGATTCGTGGTCCTCTTCCTCTTTTGTTCCTACTTCACTTAGCTCTTCCTCTACCGGATCTTGCGGGGAAGAAGCTGAAAACTCCACCACCTCTTTCAGCAAGTCGCTTGGCACTTCCATTCGGTTGGAGATCACTTGCATCGCCAGATTCGGATCACGAACAACCCGGCCCGTGATCCCCTCCTCTCGGATCCGCCATGGCATGTGGTGGATTCACCTTGTTCTTCAATTTCTCGAACAATAGAAGTCTGGCCGTCGAGCTGATGGGGAGCATGAGTCTCCTAACTCTATGTATTTGGGTCATCCTCTTATATTCAATCATAGAGATAGGAATAAAGCTTACAATTTCATCATCAATAAGTTTAGAGCCAAACTAACTAAGCTAAAAGCAAATAAGCTCAATCATGCTGGCCGGTTAACTTACATTAATTCAGTGCTTTCTTCTATCCCTATTTACTACATGACCACTATTCTCTTCTCTAAGAAATTTATCTCAAAAATTACCTCCATTATAAGAAGATTCTGGTGGTCTGGTATTCTAGAGGAATCTAGCCACAAAAGCTTCAATTTCAGGTCATGGAAAGATGTGTGCAGGCCAAAAGCAGAAGGGGGCTTAGGTATAAGAGATCTAATGACGTTGAATAGAAGCCTTCTTCTAAATGCAAAGATGGAAGATTGCCACAGGTAAAAACCCCTTCTTGTCTCTTGTTCTCAAATCCAAATACCATCCTTACAGCAGCTTTTGGAATGCTAAAGATAGCCACATCAAATCTGCCTTCTGGTCTTCTATTTTGACAATCAAAGATATTCTTATCAACTCCTGCTCCATTCAAATCCAAAAAGGAAACTCATGTATTTGGTCCACACCGTGGTGCCACATTTGGAAGGAAATTCATTCCCATCTCAAAATGCCCATCACAAGCACTAAACTCCCGATACAATCTCTCGACCTTTTCAAACCCCAAAGCTTTGATTGGGACGTGAACTCATAAATCGGATCTTCGATCACACCGCTTCCATCTCCATTCAAAACCTCACCGTTGTTCCCTCGAGCAAAATGATAATGTCAAATGGATCCATTCATCAAAAGGAGAATGCAAAGACTAAAGAAGCTTTCAAGTTTCTTAACAAACAATTGCGGTACAACTTCCACCACAAGGTCCAAGGAGTGTCTCCACAGGTTCAATGATGATTCTCAAAAAGGTATGGAAGAACAAATTTCTCTCACCTAATATAAAAAACTTTCATCCGGCGCCTTGTCGAAGAGAGCTATTGCTACAGTCAACGAGCCGGAAACCTGTCCACTCATATCGACACCAAATGCTCGTTGTGGACAAATTGAAAATGACTCACATCTTTTCTTTCATTGCAATTTTGCCGAGCAATTTGGTTTTCAAATAACCCTCATGTTCGTTCATCCTCCTTACCCCATGAACAGGATGGGGTTCAAGAAGCTCTAGAAGTCCTCCTAAATAACTGTTTGCAGGACGACATCATGATTAATATCCTGGTTACTTTATGGTTCATTTGGAAAGCTCGGAATGAGCTTCGTTTTAGGAACCACAAATGGTCTGTCTTGCGGTTCATTATGCTTTGCTCGTGCTCACATAAGCACAATGAAACTTATTTCTATCGACGAACAGATTCCCCGAGCCCGGTGGTCAAGGGCGATTATGCAAGTGCAAAACAACTTTTTTTCTCATTGCGGTGTACGCCAATTCAGGCACAAATTGTTTTACGAGCGCCTCCACTTCTCCGTCGGGATCCAAATCCTCCACGAAAGGCAGGTCTTGGAATTCACCTCCCGGACCCAGGCAAAGAAATAAACCTGAAGATCAACATTCAGGTTCAAAATCGCACTGTCCTCGTGGGCGAAGCTATCGCTCTCTCCACAAAGCGTCCACTATCTCGCTCCAGCTTTGGATTTAAATCAAATCAACTATTTCACACAGACAATCAAGTCTTGGCTTCCTTTCTTCAAGGTGACCATCAAGACACTCCCCGTTGGAGAATCAAGCCATACACCGAGGTGTTTCTCAACAACATCCGACGCAATGCCTCTAGGGTGCTAAAAATAGACAGGAGCAAAAATTTCGAGGCCCACTCCCTTGCCTCCAATGCTTTTCGTTATAATCAGGAACCCTCACACATCCCTAGTTTAGTATGTATCAATCAAGGCCATGCTTCAAATTGCCCTATTGTCTGTACCTTGAGGAATGTAATTATCAAACATTGTACTCATTTTGCAGCGATTTGCTGCTAGATTGAATCACTGTTTCCTTGTCAAAAAAAAAAAAAGCGGATTATCTTCACCTACAGAGGAATTAGCAGCACTCATTTTGTTCATTTCCCATATACGTTTTGAGGAGGCCATTAATCTATATGCAGATTTGATAGAGTATATACCATTTTTCTCTGCACTCCATACCCATAGATCCTCATTTAATTTTCCAAGCGGTATCTATCCTTGCCCCTTATTTTCGTGCAAGCACCCCACTCCGACCAAGACTCAAAGTACTGTTGCCACAACAGTGCACACCCCATGCATGACTCAAAGCATTGTACTCAGCAAACGAACGTCCACCATCCGATTCCCTGCTCCCACTGCTACAGCCGTCCATCTATATAAGTTTTGGAAACAACGATCCCCTCCTACAGCCCCTCCTACAGCGCCTCCTCTCAGAAGCCGCACGGCCCGCACGTCTAGAACCATCCCTCAGCTTCTCCAGCACAAAACACGTTGTTTGCATGCCGTTGCCAACCTCAGCCGCATGTCTAAGACCATGGCCGCGGCACTCCGACGCAAGCCCAGCGGCACACCATCAGACCCTGCGCCTTCCTGCAGCAAACGGCGGCGGTAAGATCAACGACTGCGTCGCGGCGCAGCCACTAGCCCTACTACACGCCAACAATAATTTTAAGGCCGCCGCACCCACCGATGACCCATTGTCCTCTCTACGGTTCTTATTATTCACGAATGGCTCGCTCATGCATGATGCACACCACATGCTTGGTGATTTGACTCTATAGTACTATTCATGCATAGCTCACTCATGTGTGATGCACACCACGTGCTTGATGATTTTCTGCTTCAGTTCATCCTCTTGCAGGTTCCAAAATTTTCCTTCCCGTGCACACTCATATAACTAATGAAGACATGTTTCTATCATTGAAGTGTCGTTATATGGTGCTACAGGTACAACATTTCTACTTTTGGCAGTTTTAAACGACGATCTGCTCCTCATCAACCTCTTGCAGCTTCTGACAACAATACCTTGAAGGCTTCAACAACAACGTATCCGACCACCACGCAATCCTCTTGCAGCTGCCGACAAGAATCTGGTACCGTATTATATTACTCTTACTTAAGGAAGATGCAATAATTTTTGTACAGCTGCTAACATTGGCACATTCAGGTTAGTTCCAAGTTGCAATACATCTACCTACTTAAAATCTGCATGACCAATCAATGATGTTTGTGATTCCATTAGTTCTCTGATAATGCGCAGCTAATGACCTTATACAAATCTTACTGACCTCCCTTTGCAATGATTTTTCCTCCGACTCAATATGCAGGTCATCAATGACTGTTACAGTTCCACCTACGCCAGACAACACGTCATTTGCCACTGTTAATGTCATGCTGTCTGCGCATGATGTCCATGGAACCTAAACCAAAACGAAGGTGGCATATTTCCATACTCAACTTTACATTGCCATCCTTTGCCCACAAAAATATGCTGCCTGCATCATTACTTTGAGTTGTTGAAGTAAGGGGCAAACAATCGCCAAATTGAGAAGCTGGGGACACAGACCTCTGTACTAACCTGAGGAGAGATCCACTGCGAGGAGGGCACAGGAGTAGTGGGGATTCAGCAGCAGGCTGGCCACGCTGCGGAGGGCAGCATGGGTGGCACATGGTGGCAGGCTGGGGGCTGCAGTGTCCGGGTCGGCGGAGCGCGGCGCCGATAGTGGAGGTGCAGGCGCGCAGATGCAGCGTCGGCGGCTGCGACGTGGCGCGGGGTTGCGGGGAGGGGAGTCAGCTGAAACACGGCGACGCGTCGCGGGGACATGCGGAGCGGAGGAGGCGTGGGTCGGCAGGGGAGACGGGAGGTGGGGGTCAGAAGGCTACAGAGGTTTCTGGAGGTTGGTAGGCGTGGGCGTTCAGGATGGGAGGTTGCTGATCCTACGATGGTGGCATGGGTACTGTTGTAAGTACAGTGAAATGTGTGAGGGACGGAGATTCCTGGTGGTACGCAAATCATAGGATATATATGTTATGTTAGATTAGTAGTGGCGGCGGTAAGCGATAGATGCAATTAACAAGAAAAAACTATACCGTGCAGATCATTTAAGAGAGAAGGTCGGGTTAATACTGGTACGTACTCGTGCAGTACTCGGATTGGTCGACAGGCAGAAAAAAAGCAATCTGAAAAACGGCGGACTCGTCAGTTTCGTCGGGATCCATGTCGCCTACATCGATTTTGTGGATTTTGTAACCATCCTCATTATCCAGGACCAAGTACAGATAATGTTGGGCCTACTAAGGCAGCGGCGGCCTATTGTTTTGTCTGTGGCCGGCTGGATATAGTCTCTTGCGTTTGGCGATGCTCTTTTCTTTTCTTTTCTTTTTGTTCTCATCAAATCGCGATTATTTTAGCGACGGAGTATGGCTCCTAGAAAATTATATGGGACGCTGCCTTCACAAGTCGTGAAAGGATAGAAAATCAGGGATAGGGCAGCAGGTAGAAAAAACAGCAGAAAAAATGGTGGAAAAACGGTGGAAAAAAAAAAGTGAAAAAAATTTCTCTTTATTAGCAGTACTCCCTCCGTTCCAAATTGTAGTTCACTTTGGCTTTTCTAGATTCATTTGATTTACTATGTATCTAGACATAATGTATAACTAGGTGCATAGCAAAATCAATGTATCTAGAAAAGCCAAAATGAACAACAATTTGGAACGGAGGGAGTATATAGATATTATTGTGTATGGACGTGGATACATATATTACCCGGATCTGGTGACACTCCCACCGCCGCCGACACAGCTGCATGCTTCTATTTTTCTTGCTTGGAAAAACCTGAAGCAGCGAGCCGCCCTCCGCAAAAACACGAGCGTAGGCGGCACACACCGCCAAACCAACTCCTCTTCGCAACTCTCACATGAGTTGCACAAGTAGGAACCGGCCGCCGTTTCCCTGGATGCCTCTTGCGCGACGCTGACGCGCTGACGCCAGAAGGCATCGCACCACTGGACCCACTCGTCGGCCCGAAGTGGTCACACCCGTTTTCCTTCCGTCGGGCGCCGTCCCTTCCGTCTTCATTTCTTTCTCCATACAATCGCACCTTCTCTGCTTTTCGTCCAAACATAGCAGGTCGCCCCTCCCTTCCGTCGATCACCACCACCGGAGCCCGATTGATGCAAAGCTGCAGCAGTCCGTGCCCCGGATCGCGAGACTACCCGGATCCATATCACTGAGTGCCCAAACCCGGCTTCACGAATCCTCCCGATATGGTGGCATCCGCCGCCTTCAACTTCGAGAGATTCTTCACCGAACTTGTCCACCTTCCTCCCAAAGGCCGCCACCGCGCGTCCTTCGTCTGCGCGAATGCCCTTGGATGGAGTCATACAGCGATGCGTCCCTTCTACATATATAAGCGAGAGTGAGGGGGCATGCAATCCGGCTCGAGCAGGGGCCTTCAGTCAGAGTCGGATTGGACTTCAACGCGAAAACTCTGGACTTTTGATTGATACGGGAGCTGGCAGGTAGAAAAAAGGTGGCCTTCTAGAAGGCTGGACGAAGGGAGGGGAGACGATAGAAATTTTCTCGCTTTATTAGTAGGCATAAATATAGATATAGATACTCATATAGTTAATGGAACATTAGATTTAAAATCTTTCGGATGATTTTGTGTCATCGAATTTTCATTCTATCGATGCATGACATTGAAGAAGGATCTTTTCTCATCATACAGTGAGATAATGGTTTTGCTGACTTGGGAGATGGTTTAGACTATCTTGCTATAGGAGTGAGTGACATCAAGTTCAAGTTATTGTGTGATGGTAAAGAGGTGCTTGCTTAAGGGTGTGAAGCAAGTCTTTGGGGCTAACGAGGAATCTGATTTCGCTTGGTTTAATGCATGAAGAAGGCTGGTTGTATGAGACAGTTCCGGATAAGAACTTAAGAAGACCTTAGACTCATGCATGAAGGCAAGATGGTCATGATTGGTGAGAAGTCAAGTGCACACCAATACAAGCCGAAAGGAAGCGTTGTTGAAGGTGAAGTCATGGATGGCAATGCAAATGTGGTGGTGTTCTATCCTGATGGTGATGTGGCTGTGGGATCAGCCTCATCAGGTCGTTCTAAGTGAGCGACAAAGGAGACGGCTCAAGTCTAGGTACATGGAGGTTCGCACATGGATGGCTTCAACATGACGTGCATATTCGTCAAGGTGGAGTTTGCTAGATATGTGTCAAATATATGTACGGTTTAGGTTACATTGGACTTGAGTTGTATTAGGGGCTAGGATAGAGTTATAGTTGAACTCTATGTCCTAGGGGGCCATAATATGAGGCCACCCCTGTTGTAACCGATGAGACGATTTGGTGGCTGGTTTGGTGACGGCGAAGCTACAGGATCGCCTGGATGCCGGTGTAGCTGTTTTGTTTATGGGGAGGAGCACCGGTAGTCATTGCCCCGAGGATTAGGCACATCGCTGAACCTCGTTAAAAAACATTGTGCCTTTGTGCTGTTCTCGTTCGCATGATTTCTTCTATGGTGATTATGCTTCCGCGCACTCTAACGTAGGTGAAAGTGGCGTTGTTGCTTCTTGTGATTAATTGGGCGATGCATTGGTCTAGTGCTGCCGGCGCGGATGGATCCCATGGATTGGATTGAATTGGGTTGCAATTGGAGTCCACTATACTGGCGTGCGTGGCGATGACGAAGCAGAGCGGTACTAATAATGAATTAATTTGAACCAGGATAGTAATTAAGAAGAAGACGGAGGCGATTGAAGGCTAGCTTTTGGTGGCTTGAAGCTAGTCCACGAATCTGAAAGAAAACAAAACTGAATTAACTACGTAGTGTGCAGGAACCAATCAATCAATCAATTACATATTGTGTTATAGGCTGCAGTGTATATATGGGCCGGGAGAGGGGGGCTTAAGCTAGGACGACGCTTGCTGCTGTTTCTTGCACTTGTTGAGCTTGTGAGCTAGGATGGCTTCACCACTGCAGCCTCCGTTTCCTCCTCGGGCGGCTCATCATCAGCGATGGGTGGGGGTTCTCTCTTGGAGGGAATGGTGGAGAGGAGCTGCTCCATGGGCAGCAATGGCGCGGTGGTCTCGGCCACCGCTTCCACGATCTTGCAGTAGGCCGCCCTCCTGTTGGTGTTGGTGGCCATGATGCATCCGATGAGCTCTGCCACCTGCAGGTTGGATACCTGGCCACCCACGTAGGTGTCCTCTGGTGCCAACACCAGGTTGTGCGTCTCCTTGTAAGCGTCTGTTGGCCTCTCCATGCCTCCCGGCCTTATGATCTACACAACCATGAATGCATACATGTACCATTAATTGAAAGCATGCATGCACATTGTGATAGAACCACTATATATGCAAGATCGATCTATCGAATCGATGATACCTACGTAGTACTCCTATATACATACCGTGTAGGGAATGCCGCTTGCGATGAGTGCTTCTTCAGCTCGTCTTTTCCAGTACAGAACCCCCCAGAACAAGCTATATATATGCGATGATGATGCCCAGCATATAACAACCAAATTACTAGGAGTATTAATTTATTTATTTACTTACTTCAAGAGGAATGCAGGGAAGCCGATCTTGTTGGTGCCCAAGGATGTAACCAGGATGAAGTGCTCCACCTTGGCACCAGATGCTGCAGCTTGTACAAGTTTGTTGGTGGCCATGAAGTCGATGCGGTATGGGCCTGTGACATCCAGGATCTCCTTCTCGCTGGCACCGATGGAGCACACCACCAGGGAAGCATTGCCTATGGCTGAAACAATGCCTTCCTGCGCCTCCTTCTCTAGGTCACACTCCACAAGCTCCAGCTGCTGCGCCGCCTCTAGTTTCAGTTGCTGGACGCTCTGCTGGATCGAATTATTCAACAATTCATTAATTCATTCACCATGCACTGCATTGTTATGACCGAAATCAATCAAATCAAATCCCCAATATATATGCTATATGATTGGTACGATCGACAACCTGCACTAGGGACGCTGCCCTCTGGGCGTTCCTCACGGCAGCGCGCACACGGAAGCCAAGCTTGATGAGCTCCCTTACGGCTCGGGACCCAACTCTGCCGGTGGCGCCAGCCACGAAGACGACGTCTTTCTTTTTCTTTTCCTGCGCCGGTGCCATCGACGCCGTTGACGCAGAAGAAGCAGCAGATGCATGAGGCGACAGTAATAGTGATCTTCGCCGGGTTGGCGACGAATGGTTAATGCTGCTGCGCCTCCTCCTCTGCTGCTTGACGAGGAGCCGCGGGCTGGAACTGGATGATGCAGATGCAGCAGGAGCAGGCAGATAACGACTAACAGTAATGGAAGCTGACGATGATGGGTGGCGGTGGCGGCGCAGGCGCAGCAAAGGAGGCGACTGGGAGACGACGGTGTCCGCCATGCGCTTCCGCTCCAACCAGCTTCAGCTTCAACAGGCGATCCTCCAGTCGCTCTGCTGCCTGCAGCTGCCTCTACCTCATCAAGTCAAGGAAAACAAAGGCTAGGAACGGAACTCTCCTCAACTGATCTCTGTCTGTTTCTGTGCCTACCGCATCCACACAAGCGTCAGACTGATTTTGGCTAACATGCATCCTTTTCCCACGTGGTGCAGCCGTGTCCACACTCTGGGATAGCGTGGGACCCACTCCCTCATCCAGATCTAACATCAGATGACTTGCAACTTTTTCTTTCACACTTAACTTTTGCATTTGCTCCCTTGCTCCTCGACAATTTTGAACTGCAATAACCTACCGATGTGTATGCTGTTAAGTAAATAGGCAATTTTCAGATTAATTTCATCAAATAAATCATGATTAAAAGATCTACTAGATAGAGCAAGTAAAGTATACTAGCATAACATGAATACATAACGCAGATCATAGCATAGCATAATCGCATATCATAGATCATGACAACGGTGTAAAAGCGAGAACTAGCATACCGGATAGATTGGATTGATGAACATGACTAACATAAAGATTGGATCCCGAAGAATACCGACCGGCGTTGATGACAACTTGATGGAGAGATTCAGCGAAAGCGGCCGAGTTCCTCAGTCATTTATCATTGTCGTCGATCGGTTCTTTGTTGAAGACGTTGTCGACGAAGACGGCGCCGGGACGGTCCTCCGCGTGTCCTTCTCGGTAGACGAGCCGTGGCGAAGATTTGGGAGCGATCGCGCCAAGAGCGCTTCCCAAAAACCTTATTCGCCTTCTCCCGCGGGATCACGAAGGCGGCGGTTCCGGAGACACGCTCGCTCGGGCCGCTAGTGCACGTAAACGATCGGCCGAGAGACTTGGCGGCGGCGGCGGCGAGAAGAGGCAAAAGCTCTAAGCTTTAGATTGGATGCGTTTTAGCGTGGCCGGTGGTCTGCTTATATAGTCCGGGTGAACCGACCTCGTGACACAATCACGATCTAAACCGGTTAGGACTCTACCGTTCGTATTTGATTAGAACTCTGCAAACCAAAAGACCAAAAACTGAAACTGCAAAAGGAGACCGCGCCCCCGCAAGGCGAGGAGCCGGATTTCGGAAGACCATTCACGCGCATGTCGTGCGCCCGCGCCTTCGCCCCGCCCCGCCCGGGCGAGGCGAGGCGAGCGAGCGCGCGTGTGGAGTTCCCTTTCTCCTTCTCACACTAGACTTGAGAAGGTAGGAACAACTTCCGTATATAAGTTGGTCCTCTCCACCTTCCATAAGCAATGTGGTACTAAAGGATTCCACTACTCCCTCCTTTCCATATTCATGAATGGGCCTTTGAGAGATTTCTTTAGGAATTTCGAATTTGTTATTGGGCCAAGCCCACTTAACATTTAAATTCCAACAATTCCCCGATCTCTCAAATACCCATTAAGAGATTTTGCCTGTTCTCGCTACCGTTTGATATACTAGTGTTTCAAATAGACCGTTAAGTTGAACTTCCGCCTAGAACTTCAAGCTACACCTATCCACAACTTGAACAATGGACTACGCCTTGAATTGCAAGTTTTGTGCGAATAAGCTTTGCTCAAAGCCAAACTAGTACTTGGCTGCCGTAGCCTTTCCCGTGGGTGGAGCATATACGTCATACTCCTCGTCTCTTCATGAGCTTACTAGAGATCACCCAAGTCTCATAGATCTGACGTTTAACGGTCGAACTCATATAGGTATGCCCTTTCAAGAGTGCTCAGTAGGGCAAAGATCTTTACTTATAAAGTCAATAGGACATATTAAGGCATTCTTGCCAACCTACCATCTGAGCCTCTTTGCTCTTGAGAGTATTGCATCTTCACATAGAGAGGGTTTATTAGTTTACTCTCCTCGGTTTACCAATAGCTTGTTTTTCCTGTGTCCTTAGTCACGGGATCTCCGATCAAAAAGGTTGGGTTACTACTAATCGAAAACTCATATGGGTCTCATACCCATCTCCCTAGATGCAATTTCTATCACATTACGTGATAGTCCTTTAGTAAAGGGATCTCGCCAGTTTTTATCTCGTCGTATATAGGATACGATTATTACTCCTGAGCTTCTCAATTTCCCCGACGGTCTTCAAACGTCTTTTTAACGTGTCTTGTTGACTTTGAATTATCCTTTGCACTATTTACTTTAGTGATCACCGTTTGATTATCACAGTTCATAAGGATAGCCGGTAATCGGTTTTTCAACCACCGGCAAGTCGGACAAGAGCTCACGCGACCACTCGCCTCGGCAGATGTCGCTTTCTAAAGCAAGAAGTTCCGCTTCCATGGTTGACTTAGTCAAAATAGTCTCGTTTACAAGACCTCCATGACACTTCTGCGCCACCTCCAAGAGTAAATACATACCCACTTGTGGCGTAGATTTGAGCAATATCGAAATCCAGGTTCGCATCACTATATCCCTCTAGCACACTGGGTGCCCGAATAGTGAATTCCATAGCTCATTGTACCTTTAAGATAGCACAAGACCCTTTCTAGTACATGCCAATGATCATCACCCGGGTTGGACATATACCTACTCAACTTGCTCACAAAAGAAAAGAGATATCTCGGGTCCGGTTGCATTCGCTAGATACATGAGTGAACCAACAATCTGAGAGTACTTGAGTTGATCTCTAGTACGCTTCTTATTCTTTCGCAATGTCACACTAGGATCATAAGGTGTTAGAGAAGGCTTTCTATCCATAAAGCCAAAACGGCTTAGGACCTTCTCAACATAGTGAGATTGCGATAAAGTAATCCCACTCTCTTTCTTAATAAGCTTAATGTTTAGAATTACATCGCTTTCTCCTAGATCTTTCATGTCAAAATTCTTTGACAAGAAAGACTTGACCTCATTTATAACATCCATGTTTGTTCCAAAGATTAGAATATCATCAACATATAAACATAATATAACAGATTAAGCCCCACCATGTCGATAATAATACACACCCTATCGCCTTCATTAACAATATAGCGGGCACTAGTTAACGTAGTGTCAAACTTCTCATGCCATTGTTTAGGTGCTTGCTTCAAACCATACAAAGACTTCAATAATTTACACACCTTCTCGCTCTTCACCTTTTACTACAAACCCATCGCCGATCCATATAGATCTCCTCATCCAACTCTCCATTAAGAAAAGTTGTCTTCACATCCATTTGATGAATAATCGGACCATATGAGGCACCAAGGATAGTAGTGTTCGAATAGTGGTCATTCTAGCAACAGTGAATAAGTATCAAAGAAATCTTCTCCTTCCTTTTGAGTGTAGCCCTTAGCTACGAGCCGAGCCTTGTACTTGTCAATAGTACCATCGGGTCTAAGCTTTTTCTTGAACACCCACTTACAACCGATTGGTTTATAACCAAAAGGTAGTTCAGAGAGCTCCCAAGTTCCATTAGAAAGAATCGAGTTCATCTCACTACGAACAGCTTCTTTCCAATCATCTGCATCTGGAGATGCATAAGCCTCTGAAATAGAGGTGGGAGTATCATCCACAAGGTACACAATGAAATCATCACCAAAAGATTTTGCAATCCTTTGTCTCTTGTTCCTCACAGGAACTTCATTGTCATCCTCCTCAAGTGGTTGCTCAAACGACGCAACAGAAGACTCGATAGGTATAGTAATATCAGGAGCTAATTCAGTAGAAAACTTAGCATTGCTACGCATATCTTTCATAGGAAATATATTCTCAAAAAATATAGTATCACGAGATTCAAAGATAGTATCAACATGCATATCGAAACTTGATTTTACTACTAAAAATCGATAGGCAATCTTTGTTGTGAGCATATCCAAGAAAGACACAATCTACCGTCTTTGTTCCAAGCTTACGCTTCTTATTAATTGGAACATTGACTTTTGCCAAGCATCCCCACGTGCGCAAGTATGAAAGTGATGGTTTCCTTCCAACCCATATCTCATATGGTGTTGTCTCTTTATTTCTGTTTGGAATTCTATTCGACATGACTCGCAGATCAATGTAGCTTCCCCACCATGCCTTAGATAAACCAAGAAGGTGTCTAACATGGCGTTAACCAAGTCGATCGGCGTGTGATTTTTCCTCTCGGCAACCCCGTTGGATTCGGGCGAATAGGGAGGTGTCCTCTCATGAATAATACCATGTTCCGCACAAAACTCATCGAATATTATAGGAAAATATTCACCACCACGATCCGACCTTAGACGTTTAATTTTTCTTTCTAGTTCATTTTCAACTTCAGCCTTAAAGATTTTAAAGTAGTCTAATGCCTCATCTTTAGTTTTTCGAGTAAGTAAACATAGCAATATCTAGAAGCATCATCAATTAATGTCATGAAATATCTCTTTTCACTTTTAGTCAACACACCATTCATCTCGCATAGATCGAATGTATGAGCTCTAGAGGTGCCAAGTGTCTCTCCTCCGCACGCCTTGTGAGGCTTTCGAGGTTGCTTAGGCGCACACAACTATGGCACTTAGAACCTTTGGCAATGGTGAAATTTGGAATTAACCGCAAGCTAGATAAATGTGACATCAAACCAAAATTCACATGACATAAACGAGAATGCCAAACACTTGAATTATCATCAATTGTGCCACAAATATGATTCACCGACTTATTACAAAAATCGCCAAACTTAGGCGGAACAAGCCACCACAAATCATAACCTTTACCAATAAACTGTCCCATGCTTAGACATAACTACTTTATTGGACTCCATCACTACCTTAAACCCATCTCTTAAAAAGAAGGGAAACACTAACAAGATTCTTGCGAATAGTAGGGACATGTTGCACGTTCTTCACCGCATAATTTTCCGTGAAGTAAACTTCAGATCTACCGTGCCAACGCCACGAATGAAAGCATGTGACCCGTTCCCCATTAGGACAGAAGAACCTTGTAGTTCTTTATAAGAAGAAAACAAAGAGATGTCGGCACACACACATGAATATTAGCACTGTATCAACCCACCAACTTGGTGATTGAAATACCGATAGTACAAAAGGAACATTCTTGTACTCCTCATCGGATTGCTAATAGTCACGAGGTTGACATTCTTATTATTCCCATTGGAAAAGTGACTAAGCTGTCCACAAGTGAAGCAAAGCACCTCATCGTTATTTTTCTTCTTCTCAAAGGTAGTTGTTAATTTGGCATTGGAAGATTTATTCCCTTTATTCTTGCCATGTGGGTTTTTCGCACAAAAATAGTGCTAGAATGCCTCTTGTTCCCCTTCTCAATAGTATTCTTCACCCGAATATTTTTCTCAATATCAAGAGATGCTATCGGGTTTATAACTAATATTTTCTGTCTCTTGTGTTTAAGAATTGTGCCAAGCTCTTCCATGAAGAAGGCAACTTAGCAATATTGCATCCGGCTACAAACTCATCGGGTATGACATACTTAAGGAGTTTAAGTTCTCTTGCCATGTGTTGAACCTCATGCGCTTGCTTGACTATAGACGGTTAACAACCATCTTGTAGTCATAAAAGCTCTCCATAATGTACAACTCGGATGTACCAATGGTTGCATTCAGTTGATCCCACAATGCCTTCTCATCTTGGAAGTGCAAGTTTGCATCTTCTAGATGACTAGCAAGACTATTTAGGATTGTTCTAAAGATAGTGTTATCTCCCCTAATCTTCTCTTATCTCTAGAGATATTTCCCGAGGTGATCCAACAAGTAATCCGAACATTTTAGCCTCTAGCCGAGCATGGCCTTAACTCGCCATCTCTTAAAATGTGCACTAGAAAACATTTCTAGTCTCAAAGACGTCGGTGAAAACAGCCATAGTTAAATCAAGAAAAAAAAGCTATAGTAAGGTTTTTGGATTGTTAAGTAAATAGGCAATTTCAGGATTAATTCCATCAAATAAATCATGATTAAAAGATCTACTAGATAGATCAAGTAAAGTATACTAGCATAACATGAATACATAACGCGATCATAGCATAGCATAATCGCATATCATAGATCATGACAACGGTGTAAAAACAGAACTAGCATACCGTATAGATTGGATTGACTGAACATGACTAACATAAAGATTGGATCTGAAGAATACCGACCGGCGTTGATGACAACTTGATGGAGAGATTCCCCGAAAGCGGCCGAAGTTCCTCCTGTCATTGTCGCCGCCGTGCCGATCGGTTCTTTGTTGAAGACGTTGTCGACGAAGACGGCGCTGGGGCGGTCCTCCGCGTGTCCTTCCGGTAGACGAGCCGTGACGAAGATTTGGGAGCGATCCGCCGAAGAGCGCTTCCCAAAACCTTATTCGCCTTCTCCCGTCTGCGGGATCACGGCGGCGATTCCCGAGACCCGCTTTCGCCCGGCCGCTAGTGCACGTAAACGATCGGGCCGGAGACTTGGCGACGGCGGCAGCGCGGCGAGAAGAGGCAAAAGCTCTAAGCTTTAGATTGGATGCGTTTTTAGCGTGGCGGTGGTCCGCTTATATAGTCCGGTGAACCGACCTCGTGACACAATCACGATCTAAACCGGTTAGGACTCTACCGTTCGTATTTGATTAGAACTCGCAAAACCAAAAGACCAAAAACTGAACGCAAAAGGAGACCGCGCCCCCGCAAGGCGAGGAGCCGGATTTCGGAAGACCATTCACGCGCGCATGTCGTGCGCGCTTTTCGCCTTCGCCCCGCCCCGCCCGCCCGCCCCGCGGCGAGGCGAGGCGAGCCTTGCGCGTGTGGAGTTCCCTTTCTCCTTCTCACACTAGACTTGAGAAGGTAGGAACAACTTCCGTATATAAGTTGGTCCTCTCCACCTTCCATAAGCAATGTGGTACTAAAGGATTCCACTACTCCCTCCTTTCCATATTCATGAATGGGCCTTTGAGATTTCTTTAGGAATTTCGAATTTGTTATTGGGCCAAGCCCACTTAACATTTAAATTCCAACAATCCCCCGCCGGATCTCAAATACCCATTAAGAGATTTTGCCTGTTCTCGCTACCGTTTGATATACTAGTGTTTCAAAGAGATCGCTAAGTTGAACTTCCGCCTAGAACTTCAAGCTACACCTATCCACAACTTGAACAACGGACTACGCCTTGAATTGCAAGTTTTGTGCGAATAAGCTTTGCTCAAAGCCAAACTAGTACTTGGTCGCCGCGAGCCTTTCCCCGTGGGTGGAGCATATACGTCATACTCCTCGCCTCTTCATGAGCTTACTAGAGATCACCCAAGTCTTATAGATCTGCGACGTTTAACAAATTAACTCATATAGGTATGCCCTTTCAAGAGTGCTCTGTAGGGACAAAGATCTTTACTTATAAAGTCAATAGGACATATTAAGGCATTCTTGCCAACCTACCATCTGAGCCTCTTTTGCTCTTGAGAGTATTGCATCTTCACATAGAGAGGGTTTATTAGTTTACTATCCTCGGTTACCAATAGCTTGTTTTTCCTGTGTCCTTAGTCACGGGATCTCCGATCAAAAAGGTTGGGTTACTACTACTGAAAACTCATATGGGTCTCATACCCATCTCCCTAGATGCAATTTCTATCACATTACGTGATAGTCCTTTAGTAAAGGGATCCGCCAGTTTTTATCTCGTCGTATATAGGATACGATTATTACTCCGGAGCTTCTCAATTTCCCGACAGGTCTTCAAACGTCTTTTAACGTGTCTTGTTGACTTTGAATTATCCTTTGCACTATTTACTTTAGTGATCCTTTGTTTGATTATCACAGTTCATAAGGATAGCCGGTCTCGGTTTTTCAACCACCGGCAAGTCGGACAAGAGCTCACGCAGCCACTCGCCTCGGCAGATCTTTGTTTTTCTAAAGCGAAGAAGTTCTGCTTCCATGGTTGACTTAGTCAAAATAGTCTGTTTTACAAGACCTCCATGACACACAAGCCACCTCCAAGAGTAAATACATACCCACTTGTGGCGTAGATTTGAGCAATATCGAAAATCCGGTTCGCATCACTATATCCCTCTAGCACACCAATTTGGGTGCCCCGAATAGTGAATTCCATAGCTCATTGTACCTTTAAGATAGCACAAGACCCTTTCTAGTACATGCCAATGATCATCACCGGGTTGGACATATACCTACTCAACTTGCTCACAGCAAAAGAGATATCTGGTCTGGTTGCATTCGCTAGATAGAGCAAGTAAAGTATACTAGCATAACATGAATACATAACGCAGATCATAGCATAGCATAATCGCATATCATAGATCATGACAACGGTGTAAAAAGCAGAACTAGCATACCGGATAGATTGGATTGACCGAACATGACTAACATAAAGATTGGATCCGAAGAATACCGACCGGCGTTGATGACAACTTGATGGAGAGATTCCCCGAAAGCGAAGCCGAAGTTCCTCCGTCATTGTCGGCCGTCGTCGATCGGTTCTTGTTGAAGACGTTGTCGACGAAACGGCGCTGACGGTCCCCCGCGTGTCCTTGTCGGTAGACGAGCCGTGACGGCAATTTGGGAGCGATGCCCGAAGAGCGCTCCCAAAAACCTTATTCGCCTTCTCCCTTGCAAGATCACGAAGGCGACGGTTCCGAGACTGCTGCGCCCGGCCGCTAGTGCACGCAAAACGATCGGGTCGGAGACTTGGCGGCCATGCGGCGCAAAGAAATGAGAAGAGGCAAAAAGCTCTAAGCTTTAGATTGATGCGTTTTAGCGTGGCCTGGTGCCGCTTATATAGTCCGGGGTGAACCGACCTCGTGACACAATCACGATCTAAACCGGTTAGGACTCTACCGTTCGTATTTGATTAGAACTCGCAAACCAAAAGACCAAAAAAACTGAAACCGCAAAAGGAGACCGCGCCCCGCAAGGCGAGGAGCCGGATTTCGAAGACCATTCACGCCAAGTATGTCGTGCGCCCACGCCTTCGCCCGCCCGCCCCCGCCCGGCCCTGGCGAGGGCAGCGAGCGCGATGTGGAGTTCCCTTTCTCCTTCTCACACTAGACTTGAGAAGGTAGGAACAACTTCGTATATAAGTTGGTCCTCTCCACCTTCCATAAGCAATGTGGTACTAAAGGATTCCACTACTCCCTCCTTTCCATATTCATGAATGGGCCTTTGAGATTTCTTTAGGAATTTCAGAATTTGTTATTGGCCCAAGCCCACTTAACATTTAAATTCCAACAATCCCCCGCCAGATCTCAAATACCCATTAAGAGATTTTGCCTGTTCTCGCTACCGTTTGATATACTAGTGTTTCAGCAGAGACTGTTAAGTTGAACTTCCGCCTAGAACTTCAAGCTACACCTATCCACAACTTGAACAATGGACTACGCCTTGAATTGCAAGTTTTGTGCGAATAAGCTTTGCTCAAAGCCAAACTAGTACTTGGCTGCCAGTAGCCTTTCCCCGTGGGTGGAGCATATACGTCATACTCCTCAGTCTCTTCATGAGCTTACTAGAGATCACCCAAGTCTTATAGACTGCGACGTTTAACAGTCGAACTCATATAGGTATGCCCTTTCAAGAGTGCTCTGTAGGACAGCATCTTTACTTATAAAGTCAATAGGACATATTAAGGCATTCTTGCCAACCTACCATCTGAGCCTCTTTGCTCTTGAGAGTATTGCATCTTCACATAGAGAGGGTTTATTAGTTTACTCTCCTCGGTTTTACCAATAGCTTGTTTTTCCCGTGTCCTTAGTCACGGGATCTCCGATCAAAAAGGTTGGGTTACTACTATCAAAACTCATATGGGTCTCATACCCATCTCCCTAGATGCAATTTCTATCACATTACGTGATAGTCCTTTAGTAAAGGGATCTCGCCGGGGTTTTATCTCGTACGTATATAGGATACTGATTATTACTCCGGAGCTTCTCAATTTCTGACGGTCTTCAAAACGTCTTTTAACGTGTCTTGTTGACTTTGAATTATCCTTTGCACTATTTACTTTAGTGATCACCGTTTGATTATCACAGTTCATAAGGATAGCCGTGCATCGGTTTTTCAACCACCGGCAAGTCGGACAAGAGCTCACGCAGCCACTCGCCTCGGCAGATCTTTTTTTTCTAAAGCGATAAGTTCGCTTCCATGGTTGACTTAGTCAAAATAGTCTGTTTACAAGACCTCCATGACACTGCGCCACCTCCAAGAGTAAATACATACCCACTTGTGGCGTAGATTTGAGCAATATCAAAATCCGGTTCGCATCACTATATCCCTCTAGCACACCGGGTGCCTGCAATAGTGAATTCCATAGCTCATTGTACCTTTAAGATAGCACAAGACCCTTTCTAGTACATGCCAATGATCATCACCGGGTTGGACATATACCTACTCAACTTGCTCACAAAGAAAAGAGATATCTGATCCAGTTGCATTAAGCTAGATAGAGCAAGTAAAGTATACTAGCATAACATGAATACATAACGCAGATCATAGCATAGCATAATCGCATATCATAGATCATGACAACAGTGTAAAATGTAACTAGCATACCGGATAGATTGGATTGATCAACATGACTAACATAAAGATTGGATCTCGAAGAATACCCGACCGGGCGTTGATGACAACTTGATGGAGAGATTCCCGAAAGCGGCCGAGTTCCTCCGTCGCCGTCGCTGTCGATCGGTTCTTTATTGAAGACGTTGTCGACGAAAGACGGCGCTGGGGACGGTCCTCCGCGTGTCCTTGTCGGTGAAGCGAGCCGTGACGGAAGATTTGGGAGCGCCGATCGCGCGAGCGCTTCCCAAAACCTTATTCGCCTTCTCCCGTGCAAGATCAAGGCGACGGTTCCGAGAGACTGCCGCCCGGCCGCTAGTGCACGCAAACGATCGGCCGAGAGACTTGGCGAAGGCGGCCCAGCGAGAAGAGGCAAAAGCTCTAAGCTTTAGATTGGATGCGTTTTTAGCGTGGCCGGTGGTCCGCTTATATAGTCCGGTGAACCGACCTCGTGACACAATCACGATCTAAACCGGTTAGGACTCTACCGTTCGTATTTGATTAGAACTCGCAAACCAAAAGACCAAAAACTGAAATCGCAAAAGGAGACCGCGCCCCCGCAAGGCGAGGGAGCCGGATTTTGGAAGACCATTCACGCCGCGTATGTCGTGCGCCCGCCTTTCGCCCCGCCCCGCCCGCCCGGCCAGGCCGAGGCGAGCCTTGCGAGCGTGTGGAGTTCCCTTTCTCCTTCTCACACTAGACTTGAGAAGGTAGGAACAACTTCTCGTATATAAGTTGGTCCTCTCCACCTTCCATAAGCAATGTGGTACTAAAGGATTCCACTACTCCCTCCTTTCCATATTCATGAATGGGCCTTTGAGATTTCTTTAGGAATTTCGAGAATTTGTTATTGGCCCAAGCCCACTTAACATTTAAATTCCAACAATCCCCCGCCCGGATCTCAAATACCCATTAAGAGATTTTGCTGTTCTTCTCGCTACCGTTTGATATACTAGTGTTTCAAGAGAGACTCGTTAAGTTGAACTTCCGCCTAGAACTTCAAGCTACACCTATCCACAACTTGAACAATGGACTACGCCTTGAATTGCAAGTTTTGTGCGAATAAGCTTTGCTCAAAGCCAAACTAGTACTTGGCTGCCGGTAGCCTTTCCCCCGTGGGTGGAGCATATACGTCATACTCCTCGGTCTCTTCATGAGCTTACTAGAGATCACCCAAGTCTTATAGACTGCGACGTTTAACGGTCGAACTCATATAGGTATGCCCTTTCAAGAGTGCTCAGTAGGGCAAAGATCTTTACTTATAAAGTCAATAGGACATATTAAGGCATTCTTGCCAACCTACCATACTGAGCCTCTTTGCTCTTGAGAGTATTGCATCTTCACATAGAGAGGGTTTATTAGTTTACTCTCCTCGGTTTACCAATAGCTTGTTTTTCCTGGTCCTTAGTCACGGGATCTCCGATCAAAAAGGTTGGGTTACTACTACTCAAAAACTCATATGGGTCTCATACCCATCTCCCTAGATGCAATTTCTATCACATTACGTGATAGTCCTTTAGTAAAGGGATCTGCCGAGGTTTTTATCTCGCGTATATAGGATACGCTTATTACTCCGGAGCTTCTCAATTTCTGACGGTCTTCAAACGTCTTTTAACGTGTCTTGTTGACTTTGAATTATCCTTTGCACTATTTACTTTAGTGATCACTGTTTGATTATCACAGTTCATAAGGATAGCCGGTGCGGTTTTTCAACCAGCGGCAAGTCGGACAAGAGCTCACGCAGCCACTCGCCTCGGCGATGCTTTGTTTCTAAAGCGATAAGTTACGCTTCCATGGTTGACTTAGTCAAAATAGTCTACGTTTACAAGACCTCCATGACACTGCGCCACCTCCAAGAGTAAATACATACCCACTTGTGGCGTAGATTTGAGCAATATCGAAATCCGGTTCGCATCACTATATCCCTCTAGCACGGTGGGTGCCTGAATAGTGAATTCCATAGCTCATTGTACCTTTAAGATAGCACAAGACCCTTTCTAGTACATGCCAATGATCATCACCCGGGTTGGACATATACCTACTCAACTTGCTCCACGGCAAAAGAGATATCACGGTGCAGTTGCATTAAGCTAGATAGAGCAAGTAAAGTATACTAGCATAACATGAATACATAACGCAGATCATAGCATAGCATAATCGCATATCATAGATCATGACAACAGGTGTAAAATGTAACTAGCATACCCGATAGATTGGATTGATGAACATGACTAACATAAAGATTGGATCCGAAGAATACCCGACCGGGCGTTGATGACAACTTGATGGAGAGATTCAGCGGCCGAAGTTCCTCCAGTCGCCGTCGCCGCCGTCGATCGGTTCTTTGTTGAAGACGTTGTCGACGAAGACGGCGCTGGGACGGTCCCTCCGCGTGTCCTTCTCGGTAGGCGAGCCGTGGCGAAGATTTGGGAGCAACCACGAAGAGCGCTTCCCAAAACCTTATTCGCCTTCTCCGGTGCGGGATCACGAAGGCGACGGTTCCGGAGACCTGCCGCCCGTCGCTAGTGCACGCAAACGATCGGGTCGGAGACTTACGGCGGCGCAAAGAAATGAGAAGAGCAAAAGCTCTAAGCTTTAGATTGGATGCGTTTAGCGTGGCGGTGGTGCGCTTATATAGTCCCGGTGAACCGACCTCGTGACACAATCACGATCTAAACCGGTTAGGACTCTACCGTTCGTATTTGATTAGAACTCTTGCAAACCAAAAGACCAAAAACGAAACGCAAAAGGAGGCTGCGCCCCGCAAGGCGAGGAGCCGGATTTCGAAGACCATTCACGCGCATGTCGTGCGCCCGCGCCTTCGCCCGCCCCCGCCCGCCCCGCCCGTGAGGCAGCGAGCCGCGTGTGGAGTTCCCTTTCTCCTTCTCACACTAGACTTGAGAAGGTAGGAACAACTTCCGTATATAAGTTGGTCCTCTCCACCTTCCATAAGCAATGTGGTACTAAAGGATTCCACTACTCCCTCCTTTCCATATTCATGAATGGGCCTTTGAGATTTCTTTAGGAATTTCAGAATTTGTTATTGGGCCAAGCCCACTTAACATTTAAATTCCAACATATGCAACCATAGCAACTTCAATAGTTTGTTAAATGAGATTGCTATCCTTGAAAATTTTGCAAAAACATAAAAAATTACTTTCCAACAATTCGCTAAATAAGGTTGTCATCTTTCCAACATGTTATCTCTCCTCTTGAAATCTCGTGTTTGGTTTTGGAAATTGATGACACCTTGTTATGTTTTTTGAAACGAACCGCGGAAAGAGCCGCTGTTATATTAAAAAGAAGAGTTCGCCAGACGGCACTTGTAAAACCGGTAAAACCAAAACGCAAAAAAGCGGCTGTACAAAAGAGAAACTAAAAGGAAGGGGGTAGAGAAGTTTAGGAGGGCGACCCGGTAGAAGAGCTCGCAGGCTCTTTTGCTCCCCGAACATCCACAAAGCCGCCTCATCCTTGATTTTTGTACAATCCTGAAATTCGGTGTTTCCGTGTCTTTGAAAAATTCTCGCATTTCTCTCCTTCCGGATCTCCCAAAGAAATCAAGATGATTAGGGAACGCAGGCCTTTCCTGCTCTTGGTCGGCCGTAGCCAAGCTCGGCCCACCCACTCTGAACGGAATCACTTGGGCGCCACGCACTCGGATGGATGTTATCATTACGGATCCAAAGTGCAACCTCCTCGCCAAATCTTTTTTGTGAAACGACATTCTTTAAAAAGGTGCAAACTGTTTTTACTGCGTCCGCTTGCATAAGGGGCAGGTTTGCCGGTTGGGCCGTTTCTTGCCTGAAGTCTATCCGCGGTCCAAATTCTATTTTGAACCGCAAGCCACCGTTGAATTTGCACTTTGGCGGCGCCCGGTTCTTCCGTATGAGTGACTCGAAGTTTGTATTGGTCGCCTGATGAATTGAGCGTGGTAGGCGAAAGAGGTTGTGTACTCCCCCCCCTGCTATCGAAACTTCGAGGCGATGGAGTCCGCACACCTTCTCGTTAAAACTAGGCGCCTCGCCTCCCGCCATAGGAGCACATATTCAGCGAAGTTATGTTAATCCTTTGCTCTACGTGTATTTAAGATGGATTGCATGGATGACGTGGAGCAACATGATCATGGACATGGATGTTGATGTTGGACATGGTGGATCATCGAGCTCACGTGTCGAAAATGGAAAGGACCCAAGATCAAGGCAAAGGTATAACGTGATAGGATTTGCTTTTCGGTGATCAATACACTATAGAGAGTGTGATCACATTTAGGATAGACTAGAAACCACGCGTGGCGTTGCGTGCTGCCCAAAGTGTGACCATTAGTGTGGATTGTGGAGGCTAGCCAATGCGCCTCCGCTTCCTCTATCAAAGGATTATTGTAAATTGAAGTGTTCTGTACCATAAAGGATTGAAAGGATTCATCCCTAGCATGTGGAATTATCAAAGTCGAATCTATGAATCGTCGGACCGTGCCATGGTTTAAAGTCCTAAAACAATTTTCAAGTTCATTTCAAAACGCATTTCAATATCTCGGTACTTTTATCATTTACTATCAGATGGGTGGCTTTATTAGTAGGCAAAATATCTAGTGCAAACCACATCTACCATGAAAACCCGTGTAAACCATATCAAAAAGTCGCCTAAATTCATAAAAAAAATCACACATGTAGATGATATGGTGATACACAACCTTGTAAAATATTTTGTCCAAACTCGATTTCGTTTGTGAGATATAAAAATAACAATTTTGAAGCCCAATAGTTATCTACACAATTTGTTAGAAATTGAACAGTGACTTTATTAGTAGGATATTTATACGTATTTTCTTTCCACCACAATGAAAATCCAAATTGTACTTAGTACGCTGTCTTTATCTAGATATTTCCAAATTCAAATTATACTATTTTTTTCTTAATTCCCCATATTTAACATAAATCTTTCTTTAATACTATCACTGATGAAAGGGCAACAAGACATCATCTCCTAGTATTTGAAGAGGGATCGATGTAACCGTTTTGCAACAGAACTGACGGCTTTAGCAGAAACAGCAGGCGTTCTCTGAATTGTTCAATTTTCTGTAAATCTGTTGTAGAGGCATTGGCATTTCTTCCCGGCGAAGAATTATTGTTTGATGCTATCCTTCCTTTTAATTCAGCGGCAATATCTGGAAACTGGAGTGCATTGTACCCTAGGATGGTGTCACAGATGTGAGAGGTTAATTGAAAGAGAGTTTTTACCACGCTTGGAATTAATATTAGCCCTCCATTTAGTCTCGATCTAATGGTCAAAAAAGGTATAGGAACCAGATAAGAGGAACCAAGTGGCGGGTAAGAACCATGACATAGGAACCGACTTATAATTAACATTGAAGGGTATAATGGTCTTTCTAGTTTGACAAGGAGCAACTTCTCCTAACTTCATGTGAATCAAAGATGCTTGTCAAGCCGATTACGAATCAAGTTAGGAGCCGTAAAGTAAAAAAAAAACGTTCATCCGATCCCCTTTCCGGCGCTCCCACCTATCGGAAAAAGGTACCACCCTCACGGCGCCATAGCCGCCGCACTTCCCGCCGCCGCCGTGCTTTCGCCCCCCACGCCCGCGTAGTCCCATCCCGGACCTGGCGGCCATGGACGAAGCGACAGCGTGGCGGGCGCCAACACCGCACCACCGCGGCCTCACCTCCACGGCGGCGTCGATGCCGGCCTTCTTCTTTTGCCGTTTTCAACCCACCGCCGTTGCCATCGAGATCGGCCGGTTGTTGATCGATCGACCGGACGAGGTGACAACAACGACAATGATGAGCCGCAAGCTCGATTGAAGCGCCCGCGGGCCGACGCTGGCTGGCTGGGCGCGCTCACCTACCGCCCACGTCCGGCTCCTTCCTCTACTACAACAACCACCACCACCGGCCGTTCCGGTCACGGCGGGTGCCTTGCTCGGCACCCGGCCCTCGGCGGCCTCCTCCCCTTCTCCTCGACTATAACAAAGGGCGTGTCATGAACTGAATTGGGCCGCCCCGAGAGTGGCTAGATGGGCCTAACGCAACGCCGGCCCCGAAGGGGCCGGGGCGGCGTCGCAGTGGGGGCCGGCCCACGCGCCGCCACCTTCCCTCTCCCGTACGAGTCCGAGTTTGCTTCATATTCAAGTTAGGATTATCTTAGATAATTTTGGTGTGCAAGGGGATATCTCATCTATAAGGGAGACCCTTATTAGGAAAGAATAAATTAGGATATGCTTGTAAAAGGTATTCCGATTGTATAAGAAAACCTTATAGAGATTGCTTAGATTACAAGTCCCACTAGTAGGGCTATATAAGCAGGAGGCATGTAATCTCTAGGGGTAAGCAAACAAAATAAAAATATCTTTTGCCTTCAGCTCTTCGCATCCGCCGCCGCCGCCCGCCCAAGGCGCCCCGACCCGCCGCCGCCGCCGGCCCCCTCCACGCCCACGGCTCCTCCCCCTCTACCTCGGCGCCGTCTTTGCTCGTCGCCGCCGGCGCGAAAGCTGCGGCCCGCATACACCATCTCCTCGAAGCTTCGTCGAACGAGGAACACGTGTCAATTCCGCCCAATCTAGCCGGAATCGACAGCGACCGCAGATTTTACGGCAACGACGGCACCTACATCGCCTTCATGTCCTTCATGCTCGCCGACGCCAGCCATGGAAGGAGGTCCAGCTTGAGCAGGGGGCCGCGCGTCCTTGAACATGGACAGTCTGGCGTTGGCTGAGGGAACTCAGCCTGCAACTTGGCATCAGGTGAAGTCCACCAAACAGGCCCTTATGATCTCCTCCATCGAGCTGTGAGCTGGACGGTGATTATTTGTTCATTTGTTAGGCTATGTCAGAAGGTGACTGTATTCAGACCGAGACGAGTGAAATGCTACGATCGTTGTTACTTCTGTTGCTTGCTTAGCTGCTGAAAATGCTGTCAACTTAGCTGATAATTTTTTTCCCATCCATCAGTTCTGAACTCTGAACTTTTCCCGAACAGGACTACCTCTGAATTCACGTAAGTTGGCCTGCTGCAGGGATAAATTCTCGCAAATTTATCTGGTGACGGTGAACAGAGATGCACGTAATCTGAAGAAAAGATGCCAGTTGAAAAATTTCCATCTTTTTTTTTTTTTTTTTGAGAAACAACGTTTTCGTTTTTATCGGATCACAAATTTGGACTAGTTGAAGAAATTCTGCCAATCATTTCAACCACAGTCGGCACTATCCCAGATATAATTATCCATCTAGAGCTGCTCTTGCAATCTTTATGTTTACTGTCTAAAAAGAATGGAAGTAAGATCATTTTTTCGTGCGGTAAAAAAGTACTAGGGCAATCGGTCCGCTCGTGCGACGAAGGCCCCATCGCTTCGCTTCCCCGCATGCGATCAGTCTCGCCACAATCTCCTCCCTCCATAAATTTCTCTATCTTTACAAGGGAACCACAGGGGCAAAAATAGGAAACACTCCAATCATCCTCACGGGATCCGCATGAAAAAAGGAAAACCTCCCACGTGAGATCGAGGTGCGATCCTTGCAGTAAAAAGCCGGCTCCCCACCCGTGTGATCCTTCCCAAAAAATGCCACTATCCCATAGGCCCACGTGATCTCGGTTCACATAATGCCACTACTTCGTGCGGCAAGCAAATCACGCACAAAACGTAAATTCCGCGAGGGGGTGCGATCAACCCGCAGTCATTGTGGCCTTTATCGTCGTGATTCCTTCGTCTCCATTGCCTCCTGGGGGCGATCGAGGGCTAGGGCAATCGCAGACTGGGACGACCACGGACTGGTGTCGCCCAGCGGCCGCCACCTCGACGACTCGTCCTCTTCCCACTGCCCTCGCGAGTTGCGACCCTCGCCCGGCCTCCTGCACCCGCTGCGCCTGCTGCCGTAGCCCGTCGCCCTGAGGACTTGCGTCCGATGTCCCCTTGAAGCATCACGATCTCGATCAGGGGCAGCAAAGCGGTTGAAGCACCGTCCGTGCCACCAGGTATGTCCTGTGATCCATTCCTTTGTAAACACAGGCTTCCAATTGTTTGTAAATTACATGGAGAAATTCAGAGCTAATGCTCCTCCATAAGCTAATGGTAAAAAAAATTCAGAGCTTCTCCTGCCATAAGCAGCCCTGTGCTTTAGTTGAAACAAATAGGAAAAAGAACTACATTTAGTTAGTGATAACATGGCTGTGAAGAAATGAATGGCAAACTAAGTCTTAAAAATCTAATTAGCAATTTGACTAAGTAACAGTTAATTTTAACAGGCATAGTGTCAATTTTAACAGCTGAAATGAAGTTTGTGATGACAACCTGATTGACTCAGATGCATTTCGACCTGTCCTCTTGAATTGTTTAATTACATCTGGGAAGGGCATCAAACCTAAAACAAAAAAGACATTAAATAACACATCTAAGCCCTTAAAAATATAATCAGCAATGAACTGGAAAATGGAAATGAAGAAAAGGGTGTTCCTTTATGTCATGCAACCTAAGAACATAGCTAAAACCTACACACTCCCTAAATTCAGATTGCCAGTCACTGCACAAATAAGGATGAAGATTTCTGATGCTTCTATTAATCATCAGGTAGCTAAGAGATGGTCACACAGCATGTGCTACGACACTGAAGATGAAGTAAGAAAATTGAGGATAAAATTCGCAGCCACCCAGTAATAAACTGCTATATTATGCTACTTGAAAACTTGTGATTTATTCAAGAAGAACAAGTTTAATTAAGTATTCATTCTTGGTTAAAATCAAATAAAACAAAAGGAAAAACAACAATGTTGACCATAAGCACATTGATAGAAAATAATAAAACAAGGCACTAATAAAGCTTTGGAACAGAAAGCATCACCTTAACAAAAGGAATCATCCCAAAAACACATGGAAAAAACAATAGCTCATGCCATGGTAACTATCCCTACAAGCAGCTCAGTAACGAGACCACTGCAAATGGATTTTAATGATTATCAGAAACATTGTGCCCAATATTGATTATACAAGACATTCAATACAACCTATCAATACTCCCCAACCTATCAAGTACTTTGAATTATATTTATTGTAAGGTTAGTTGTACCACGTATGTCACACTTGTAGCTTCCAAAGTTTTGCAGTTACCGATACATGCTACATAGGGAACTAACGGTTCCTTTCAAGATGGTGTTCTCTCTCTCTCTCTCTCTCTCACTTTCGTACACACTGCCATCCAGCTGCTTATCTGAATATCATGTTTGGTAACTATTTTGTTTCTGACTGCCGGTAATCAGATGCACACGTAAAAAAGCTTCTGCGTTGAACTGGACATTGGTAGGAAACAATCTAAGCCAATGTAGCTTTTTAATCCAACCAATATACTTTATAGTTCATGCACTCAAGTAGAACAACAACTAGATAAGCTTAGATATGGAATTCAAAAAATCACTAGGCTTCTATATAATACATTCTAACATTTTGAGATTGCGATGTAGGGATTATTAACATGTCTTTTGTTTATGCCAACAAGAACCATTTTGTGCTTTGCATCTAACAGTATGTCCCTGTGATATCGTCTTGCAGAGTTAACGAAGGTGGCAACACGGACGTCAATCAGATTCGACGTCTTGGGCCGTCGATTTCTTCGTCCAAACAAATCTTCATCCCCATCAACAACATCGTCGGTCCTAGCTAGGTTCATGTCTATTCTTCCCTTACCCACCCTTTTTTGTCAAATCCTCTGGCTTCAATGTCATGGTTGGCTGATCTTCGTGTGCGCTCTTGTTTGTTTGAGTCTGTGCACGCTTTTGAGGGGTAAATTTGGGCGCGGATATTGTGGGGCTGATAAGATCTCGGTCGATCTGTGCATGCATGGTCAGTATGGTTGTAAAATTTGTTTTTATGTCCTATCATTCGATTAGGTGGAAACTGTATAACTAGATTAGGCTGTAAGTATCAAACTTGGTTAGGAACTAAGAACGGAGTAGAGGCACAAGTGCACCACAATACTTTCAATGCGTTAAATACGAATTGTACCAAGTCGTCCAAGTATCACCAAATTATTAGGCTACTTATCAGATTGCCCTAGGAAACAACTGGGAATGTTGCATGAACAGTTTGTCCATTGTTCGATGTGCAATGCATATTCGGTCAGCAATCCATTTTTTTCCTGGTCAAACACTGAACCCCATGGTTTGTAGCGACTACCCACCCTAACAGACATGCTTGCGGTACCATTTTAAAGGACAAAGGAACAGAGCTTTACCTTGCGGGAGCCGCGGGAGCTCACCGCGCGCGTGGAGCTCATCCACCATGCCGTTGAGCGCGCCAGCGCCAACACCGCGGCATCACAGTCGTCGCCAACGGCGGGGTCCCCGAGCCGGCCTCCACCTCCCGGAATACGCCGTGGCGGTGCAGCTCGCGCTGGACCCACGAGTCGAAGCGCCCGCCCACGGACAGCAGCCACGCCTCGAGCTCTGCATGGAACTGGCGCGGCGTCCGCCCTGCCGACGTTCAGTGCGGCCACGAGCCGCGCGATGTCCTTGCGGTCGACCCACGCCTGGATCTCACCGGCGGTGGCGCCGGCCACGCGCGCGACCGCCCTCCGCGCGGCAAAACCAGCGGCACCACACGCGCAGGAGAAGCAAAGGACGGGGAGCACGAGAGGGCTCTGAGCTGGTAGATCAGGCGGCGCAGGGCGACGACATCGGGTCCGTCGTCAAGGAGGTCGGCGGCGGCGTCCTAGAGCGCGAGGAGCGCCTGCAGCGACGCGCGAGATGCGGGGAGGAAGAGTGGGAGGAGAGCATGGAGGAGGCGGATGAGGAAGGGTAGCGGCGGGCAGGCCCGGTCCGGGTGGAGGGAGGGGAGCAGCGCAGCTGCGTCGGGGTGGTCGGGGAGGAGGCAGCGGAGGCAGCAGCCATGGCGCAGGGAGGGGAGAAGACGAATGTGGCAGCTAGCTTATCCGGTCGCTGGGCGACGAAGGAACGATCTTTACCATAGGAATCCTGCTACCAAAAAGATGGCCAGCGGATCAGGCCACGTCACCTGCGAACCCGCAGGCCGACAAAGCCATCTGGTCCGTTCAATTGCGAATAGATCGGGTCTGCCGCCACTTTATCGTCAACCCGAACCATTGCGAGCTTTCACGGGCCGATGGATTGCCCGCTTCCTCTCCCTCCCTTTCTCTACCAACGCGGGCAGGACGACGGCAACTGGCGCGAGTCGGGCGCAGCGGCGCGCCAGTGCGAGTGTGGCTGCGGCCACCCTCGTTCTCCTCCCCACCCCCATCCCCCCTCAGGCACCACGGGCGGGCCTCGCTGGGTCTCGCGCCGGCGCCAGGGCCCCGACGGTCCGGTCACGGTGGCGGCGCCCACCTTGGGCTTGGTCTTTCCGTCGGAGGGTCCTAAATCGGGTGACCTACGGCGTGGCAGCCTCCGCGCCGGCGGCGCACCGGCGCGGCGAGTTCCAGGTGAAGGTGCCTTTGCCTCATTGCTTCCCCTCCGCTTTCCCTCGCTGATACCGGGGACTTGCTATTATTCAGTTTTGATGCCGTACAACCTTGTTTTGATTTTTTATTGTGGGCAAAAGGTGACAGACTTCCGATCAATGAAGATAATAACGATGCCATGGTGTATCTAAATGCAGATTCATAAGGAAGCACTTTGAAGTACACTCTCTAACTCTTTGTTGCATCCTATTAACTCAATGAAGGTACAATACATGCTTCCTTAGATCGTTTTTTTGTTCAAACGGGTTGTTCTATATAGCATTTGATATTATTTAGGAACTTCATATGTTTAGTATTCCATTTTGAGATCTTCCTTTATAAAATATATAATTGTGTATCATGAACTAACATCAGTAACTTCCATAAATTAGCCTAGCTTTTACAAGAATATACATTGGTCATGTACCCATATATGTATGTTATATAGATTTGAAAGTGAGGCCTTGCAGAAGATCAGATTTGTAACCAGTGTTTCAGGCATCAGCCAACCAGGGAAAAAAACGTTACCACTAAGAAGATTTTGCACAAGCAGTAGTATAACGTACCATGGCTGCAAATGGCATTATATGAAATTTATAGACCGCACGATTCTACATATTAAAATTTTAAACTGCACAGACCTTGAGAACTAGCCTAAGATTGCTAGGATAGAATGGATAGAACCTCGATGCAACTCTCAAAGCCCAATCTGTGGAATCTTTGCAATGAGACCGAAACAAGTGTGGATGCCCTTCAAGAGGTGTCTGATACAATGCAAAAAGATAAATCAATTAAATTTTGAGCATTCTAATTACCAGGCTAAACTTCTTTATCCTATAATAATCCAGAAGACCAGCACACTACTGCATAGCTGAAATGGGATACCTATACAAGCCTATTCAATGGCATCTGAACCAGGATAGAGGCAACAATTAAAGTCTCTGGAACAATTGTTGTGCTTTGTCAAGTTACTTAATGGCCTGCCTTTTCTCCCATAAGTGCAACTGATGTCCAGTCCATATCCATTGTGAGGTTCTTAAGCAGCGTTCGAACTTTGCAGGCTAGAATCTTCAACAATGTCGGGCAGGCGCTAGTTGTCACCATGGAAACAGGAGGTTTGTTTCATGGCACTTGAACCACACTGTCATGAGGTTTGTTTCTACTGCTGGAATATGTCTCTATGCAGAGCCAAGGGATATACTTATTTGTATTGATTCTATGTTTTAACCAGACCTAGAAAACTGGCATACCTCAACCATATATTCTTAACAATTCTGCTAACTCTCTTAGCAACCTTTGCCTCTTGCTAAAATTTTTTTTTTGGCTGATTTCGAACTTAACTACCTATCGATTTGAGAAAACATTACCATGGCTCTGACTTAAAAAAGATAGCCCAATGGGAATTTATTACACGCATATATAAATATCAGGAAAGTTCATACCAAATGGTCAATTAATGATGCTATTGGCACATGTTTTGGTTCTCATGATTTTGCAAATGACACCTAGACCTATTTTGTTAGTAGTATCTCTAAGGATAACAGCTTTGGTTTTTCAGGCAGCACAACATCTTTTGAACACAGAGCATGGAAAACAGTGGTAGTTCGAGCATGTCTGGAGGAGTGGCGGCATAGTGACCACTCCCTTTCATATGATAAAAATACGGATGGTGACTACCACTTCAGGCGCACCATTACACCAGTGTTCATGCACATGATAATCTTCTCCATCTTTTGAAATGAGAAGCTACTTGCCTCTTTACTAGCTTATTTGGGTGCGACATGCTTCAATGCAAGGGATTGAGGTGGAGAATTAGTTCATTTCCCACTCCAATACATATGCATTGGGATTGGGAACGATAGAGTTGTCCAAACAATTTCTATGGGTGCAATCCCCTATTTTTCTGCATTGCTCCAATGCTTATCCTGGAGCAATGAACTTTGCAACCTATGAATGTGTTCATGGAATAAATAAGACAAGGAAACCATGGTGTGTCCCCAGGGGAGTTCTTTTAATCATGTTCCAGAGAAGCAAAGATCATCAACCTTCCTTCTAACATACTCAGAAATCGCAAGCTTTTATCCCTACAATTTTTTTTAGGCGCATTTTTGAGAGCTCTGATCTGAACTAGCATATCTGGATTTTAGTAAAACTATGGTGTAGCTTAAAAGTTGGCCCATATTTTGATCATGAACATACTTCATGTACACATATCTTGGATCTTCTATTTATTCAAACTTTAGAATTAAGACCTGACATAACATATCATTATCCTCTAAATTTACCAACTGCAATGTAAATGATTTCAGCTCCTATGAATTCGTGAAAGTTCATTCCTCAAATACATGAATTCCTATAGTTCAATGCCTTCAAGATAGCAGTTACTTTTCTGGTGGCATACATACATGATACGACGAAATACCAAACCACTGACTACTGCACCAGCTATGACCTTAATATCTCAAATATAATAAGTTGTGTCTCCATACAGTTACAAAACAAAAATCCTGGCCTACACAGGCTGGGGTGCGGCAACGCCGCACCAGTTTTTCTAGTCCCTCTGGAATCCAACTGCTTTCCTTTCCTGTTTTTTTTTTTTTGAGGCAATCCTTTCCTGTTACTACCCTGCTGCATTCGATGAGCCAAATGGCCAATGGCCCTAAGAGTATATTTGGATGCGTTAAAAAAAACTAAATAATTATATTAATTTAGGTTTGATTATTTGATTCTACAGAACAAATTAAAGTATTTGATTTTGATTTAATAGTCACTATTTTCATAAAGAGAGGGAAAGAAAATATCTTTTTGATATCTTTTTATACATACTAGATGGATTCCCCACGCATTACCATGGGTATGGCAAAGGACTATTGAAGGTATTTTGACTCTATGAAAAAACAAAAACTAATCTTTCATCCGATAAAAATAGGTACTCAAGCATCCATCTATTGAAATTTGATATACTTGATTGTTGCAACAATGGTGAGTTTAATAGAGGTATAGAGAGCAAGCAAGCAAGACCAGCCGATGATAATGAGAGGTCCTTCAATCCACCGTTCTCCCATCGACTGCCCTCTATTGTTGTAGCTATTCTCTTTAGCGTGACCATCACTTCTTCTTACCCTCCTCTTCCCACCATTGGTGCCATATTCGGATAAGGCTTGTTGGGTCCTCCCAGCCCCTGCCATGTTCGGATCCTGCAAAAGCCAGTGTCGATGGAGACGGCCGGCCACCCAGCACGATGCTTAGGATTGAGAATGCCAACACGGCAGGACCTAGCAAATGGGCACAATGAACTGGTGAATGAAATTGTCCTGGAACCTCGCCTGCTTTTGTATATATAGCTTATAAATACCAAATGACTCCTCGGTCATGAACAAGTAAGTTTTGAGAATGCTTTTGTTTTAAGGTTTTGTGAGATTTTTGAAGACACGCTAGTATTGCCCATATGATAGATACTAATATCTACATAAACTCTCATGTGTACAAGATGATATTAAGATGCGTCGAACTTATCTCTCGGATTTATTAGCACACGAAATAAATAGATATTGAAGATTTCTTCCGGCCGATATAAAGCATTATCTTATGCGAATTACAGAAAAGTCCATACAATAGAGTTTATGAGCCCGCGACACGAAGATATTTGTGACTGCGTTCATTTCACAAAACATACTTGTTCGGATTAAATGTCATTTTAATATTATTATTTAATTTTATATTATTGTTATCTGGTCATGTGATCAATATTTTTTATACAAAATTTAGTTATCCCGAAGAACAACGCACGGGCGAGATACTAGTAAATAAAACACTTCAATATGTGCAGTTGTACAGCAGCATAGAAAAGATGAAGTTGCATTATTCCAACAACTCTGGTCAATCATCCGAACCTTATGAGAATGCACATCATCATATGAGAAAATCAAGCCACACAGATGCATGAGAAACATATATATACATGTAGCTAGTTTCACAGTCATTACAAACAAACCTTCTAGGCTTCTACTGAACTCCAGAGCAGAACCTGCCCCGGCCTAAAACAAAATGTCTGGATAGAGACTACCCGGGCACTGCACTGGACAGATCATTTTAGCTTGGACAGCGAAGTTGCAATTTTTAATTCAGTTTAAAAATATAAATTAGCAAATAATAACACTAATGAAACGGTGTAAATCATCCATGAATAAGCCATGCGTGACTAGTAGATGAAATTGGACTTACCCTTTTGTATTCCTGCTTCGCGTAGCACGGCAAGTGGCAGCGATGTCGCCGCTACTGGCGGCATTGGTGTGATCTTCCGACGGAGGCCGAAGTGGATGGCTGCGAGGGGGAGGGCTCCAACAGCAGCACCAGCTTGCAGCAGCAGCACAGGCCGAGGAGGGAGGCAACCGCAGGGAGACGTAGTGCTGACAGCGGCCGCGACAGAGCAGGATCCTGCTAGGCTGGGAAGGGGTGCCGAGGTGGAGAGAGAGGGCGAGACTGAAGGGGACAGGGTGGCGACCGGCGGCGTCTCCGTGGCGGCAGTTCAATCCGCCGGCGGCGCCGGCAGATGGGGAATCCCGCCGGGCTGGGGAGGTCTGCAGCGAGGGGAGGTTGAGGGCGATGTGGTGGCGACCGCCGGCGGCGAATCCCGCCGGGCTGGGCAGGTGGAGAGCGAGGGGAGGAGGCGGCGGCGGCGGCGGAGGCGGCCTCGGTGGTACAACCGTTCGTGAGAAGCTGAGTTACGTTTGTTTTTTTTTTTTTTTAAAAACTGAAGCTGATAGAAAATAAAGTACTAGATTACCCCTAATTACACGTATTTAGTGGAGGAACAGGTAACACGGGAATGCACGGGAGGAATTGATCGTTCCTCCAAGCACAGTAAAAACTTGAAAGGATAATTCAGTAGATAATGTACACTGATGATACGTGAAATTGAGAGAACGGAGTTTGTACCAACATATCTTATTTCAAACTTCAGAAGTATGTTAGTATTCTAAGATTCTCCAGCTTGAACAGATCATCATTCATCATGAACGAAAGCAACAGTTTATATTGTGAACGGCTTCTACCAGGTCTTAGCTTGGTTAACGCACTAAAAATTGGGTATCTTTTTAGCATGATCAATAATTTAAATTAGGGGAATTCTCCGCGTAGCGTTGCGGGAAGGCGATAGATTTTTCACACGTTTCTATGAGGATTAGTGATAGTTGCCGCAGGATTTACAATCAATTCTAAATCTCTCCCGGAGAAAAGAACATATTTTAATGGGTCATTCTTTTAAGAACTCGTGGAATCAGACAGAGCTACTATGAGACTATATATCTCGCACTCATGTTCTTCTATTTACTTCCTCTATATATTTGGTTATTAAGATTCCCTTGCCGCGGGTTCCCTAGTAGCGTTACATGGTATGAAGGAGATATATAAATGGTTAGAATGTTAATCACTAAGAATTATAAGATGATTGCCCAACGTGCTGTCACGAATTTGCATGGGATCACCATTGTATAGGAACGTGCACACCATATAAAGAAATTAAAGAAAATACAAAATGTCTTATCTTATCCGTATTTTCTACAGGAATTATGTTGTATGGTATGCGAGAATAATTACCTAGAAAGAATGAATAATACCATCTAATAACACCATAGTGTGTTGGATATACAATTTATTACAGTTGATGAAAGGTTACAACTATTTTTACTGTGTCACAATTTATAACAGTTTATAAAAAACGTCAAAAATTATTTTATAGGTCAACTATTTATAGGCCTCTACGAAAACAATACCCGCAAGTATATAACATCGCTAGAAAAAAAAAACAGGATACGATTGGTCGAGGTGCTTGCTTCACCAACGCCTAATCTATCCTGGCGTAGAAATTTAGTTGGCAATAAATTAGCAATGTAGAATAATCTAGTCAATCGCCTTACACAAATCAATCTTAGCCAGGAGAATGATGAGTTCAAGTGGGACCTTGACCACAAAGGTGTCTTCTCGGTTAAATCACATTATTAGGGGCTGATCAACCAAAACATACCTAATGCCAACAAATATTTATGGAAATTAAAAATACCCCTCAAAATTAAAATATTCTTTTGGTATCTTAGGCGAGGCGTTGTCCTCACTAAAGATAATTTGGCTAAACGAAACCGGCAAGGATCTCTAAAGTGTTGTTTACGTCGGAAAATGAGTCGATACAACATTTGTTCCTTGACTGCCGTTTTTTTCGAGGAGGGTATGGGCCCACGGTTCACGCGACTTGGGGTCTAAGGAAGCGTACTAGTATAAAAAAAACTTATTTGGGGATGGCTAATGGAATACCAAAAAGAATTTAAACCACTTGTTCTTATTGGCACGGCGACCTTGTGTTGGTTCACCTGGCTCTGTAGAAATGGAGTGGTTTTTGAAAACAAACATTCTTAGGGTTTAGGGTTTAGGGTCTAGGGTTTAGGGTTTAGGGTGTAGGGTTTAGGGTCTAGGGTTTAGGGTGTAGGGTGTAGGGTTTAGGGTGTAGGGTGTAGGGTGTAGGGTTTAGGGTTTAGGGTTTAGGGTTTAGGGTTTTTAGGGTTTAGGGTTTAAGGTTTTTAGGGTTTAGGGTTTAGGGTTTAGGGGTTTAGGGGTTAGGGGTTTAGGGGTTATGCCATACCTGTTTATACATGTTATATATTGCTTGATTAGTAATATACAAGTGTTTGTTTAGCATAGGTGCAAACCTAATATTAATGAACTTTAATTTGTTTGCTAGAGGGATTAAAATATGGTTTAGCAAATGCTTAGGCCTTTTCGCAAGAGTCAAGTCTAGCCAGCTACACCAAGAAAAAGCCTTGCATAATCCTTGAGAGTCTGTTATTTTATTTATGTCGGGGTAAGTCTAGCCGAGTACATTCTCGTATTTCGGGGTTTCATTCCCATTGTTGCGGATGGTCAAGTTTATCATGGTTATTGCAAGAACTGTCAGTATCCAAATTTCTTTGGAGAAGAGTAAAAGCCGCGGGCAAGGCTATCCATATTCCCTTTCTTTTGCTTTTGTGGGAATGACTTAGCATGGCACTGTATTTGAACTAAACTTAGTGTGCGTGCTTTCAAAACTATTTGCTTCCGCTACTAAATTTTGAACTTGGTTTGTAATAACTATTTGAACTCTGATGTATGAGATGTTGAACTTTATGTAACTTGTGGATGATAATCGTTGAATCCCAACGGTCCTCTGCCAGATTTGTGGAAATGTTTGAAATCCTTGAGATTTCACGGACTACCGGGTTTATATGTGCTTAATCATGGAAGTGAGACTACCTCGGTGGCCACTTTTATGCTTAATTACCTATAAATTGGGCGGTTCTGTTACAGCTGGCATCGGAGCAAGGATTCGGCTATTATCATTTACAAGTGTATTTAAAACAAAAAGTTTTGAGTTTACAAAACTATTTGCCAACTAATAATCTTATTGGGTATTTAAACTTATGGTTTTTTAAACTAAGTGTGCCATTGTCATATCCTTTATGCCCAATTAAGGACAAATGGTGGCTTTACTAACTTGGGATGGGTTATTGCATCATATTTAGTTGTTTATCTTTGGGTTGCCGCGGCGGCCCGATGAGTACGGGCTACTCACTTGAGTAGTTATGTATGGATCGAAATACCTCTACGCCCCAGGTAAATGATGTTCAATGCCTCTACGCCCAAGGTAAGATGTGAGTTGTGAGAGCATGATCGGACAACCGCCGGTCTAGGGGTTAAAAATAAAATGTTTTGAGAGCTCCATGTCGGGTAGTGCCCCTGTAGACTTGTGTATGGGTACACGGGTGTGCAGGGCGTAACATATGTGCCACCAGAGGGTGATGCCGTCCATTGGATGAAGCAGGTAAATGTAATTTAAATTCATGCATTCATGATTGGTGGGCTGAAATGAAATCCTTGCAGGTACACTAACAGCGCAATCGTGTAGCCCGACTAGTTAACGATAATGAGAGTTCGTATGTATGCCACCGTCTATACCGCTAGAAATAATTTTTCTTAAGTTTGTGAGGACGTACGATACGAGCATACATCATGTTTCTTTTATCATATTCATGCATGGCTTCCCTCCCTTACAATTAAATTGTCCCATTTTGATTAAAAATTTGACTTCTCAAATCTCTAAATCTTTGCTACAGATGGCTTCTGACACCCCCACCGGCAGCAGTGAGTTCCTGGAGCTATTTGGGATGCCCACCCTGGTGTGGAGAGCTTTGGAGTACTTGGGGTACAGCGAGCGTCCGATGTACACCTGGGAGACAGCTACTCAGGGAGGTCCGACAAAGGACCACAAGTGCCGGTTGGTTGTTCCCGCTCTTGCCAATGACTCAATCTGGCAAGGTTGGGAGATCACAGCTAGAGGTGTGGCACCTTGGGAGGCAGCTCAGACCGCTGCGTTTTAGGTTCTGAGGGACCTTATGAGGAGGGCTCCCGAGACACTGGCCCTCAGTGTCGCGACTACCTTCCCTCATGAGGATCCTCGTTGCACTACTTGGACGCAGAGGCCTGATGAGGCTTCTCGCAGGGGCCGGGATGAGAGACACGGCAGCTCTGGTTCAGCTCGAGTGCCATGTTTGCTCTCATTCAGCTTCTAGATGGAGTGTAGCTTCAGTGTGATGGTGCCATGTCAGCCAATGGAAAGCTTGAGGCGAAGGCTAACCTGTTCATAGAGGGGCAAAAGAGTTGTGAGGCAGCTCTTAGCGTGACAAATGAGGAGAGGAATGAGGCCCGAACGAGAACAAGGAGCTTAAGAGCAAGGTGGCGCCACTCACTCGCCAAAGTTATTGGGCAAGAATTGGAGGTTCACCGCAAGCTAGCCGGTTCGGAGGAGCCGGGTCGGGGTCCTTCGCAGCAAAAAGTCTAGTTTGGAGAACCCGAGATAGGACACCTAAACTTTGAGGCTTGTGGTGTCAACGAACGTGCTACGAGGGCAAAATGAGGAGATAGCTCGTCCCGAGGGAGCGCGTGTAGCACCGGGGAGGAGAGAGATGAGCACAACCGTCCACCGTTGATCAACATGACCAATGATAGGAATGCAGCTGGACTCGAGAGGATGCAGCTGCGAGGCGGATTGCACAGTTGACTCACCAAAGGGATCCCGCTCTAGCGCTTGAGGCAAAGAAATTTGCTCAAAGGATAGCCGAGCCGAGGCCTACAATGATGAACTCCATGAGCAAAGCATACCATGCCATCTACTACCACCATGTTGACACCTCTTATGATATACTTTTATATGTCAACAAGACATGAAATAAGGGCATAAATTGAATAAACACATAGTTTAGAGGTTTATACTAATGAGTTCCACGAGTTTTGGTGATTTATATATTTTCAGGGACTTCACAGATAAATGCGGAGAAGAACAGTGAAAAGTCCAAGAGTTTACATCACATACGATGACAAGACTTAACTGTGAGGCAACTCAATCCAAAATGTGGACTAAAACACTCTAGAAGACACCAGAAGAAAGGAGGCACGGTTGTGGCCCAGGGCCCTGGCGACCGCCAGGTGGGTCCCACCTGTCGGCCTCAGGTTTCTATGTCGGTTTACCACCGACCTTGAGGTTGTATCTACACCGTTATTGAAGGTCGGTTTGATCCAATGGTCATCGTTCATCGCCAAGGCCTATATAAGCATACCTCTACCCCCCGTGGTTAAACCCTAATTCATAATGAGTTCGGTTCCAATTCATTTGTAATCAACCGAGCCAAAAGCGTAAGTAGAAGAGAGTATCTCCACCAGAGATTAGGGTTAGCTACTTGTCTAGTTATAGTTCATCTAGTTCTAGTTCGTCTAAGTTGATTTGCAAGTCAGATTCAAGTAGAGCTGGGTGTGCCAACCCAGAGTTCTAGATCTTCAAGTTCTATGGTACGGATATTATCTTTGTTGGGGACCAGACCCTAGCGGTACAAGCGGAGGTGATCGCGATAACAGGGAACGCGCGCGGAGGTCTGGGCTAATGAATTAAGTTTGTGATGATTGTGTCACTTTTCAGGAAAGGGAAAGATGCAAGCTTCCGCCACCGGAACGAGCGGAGGTGTCTGGCTCCGCTAGGTGCCCCTTTTACAGGATCCAGCCTTCCCAACCGTTCGGTGCTCGCGGAGATCGACGCCTCCGCCTGCCCTTCCCTGCGCCAGAGGCGGAGGCGACCCGAGGAATCGAGGCGGTGTCGGGCTCCAGCGGCTGCGGAGAAGGGATCGCGGAGGTCTCCTGACTTGAGGGCCCGGGATTGCCGAGATGGGTCCGGCAAGGGAGAGGCGGTGCAGAATGTGTAAATCCGTGAAGATCCCGCGTTATGTTTTAAGAGTAGGGGAATATACCGAGAATATAGGAGGGCAAAATTGTAACCTTGTATCTCCTAGCAATACGAAACTATAAATAGGGAGGAGTCCTCCCACCAAGGGAGAGGTTGGTGAATTCCATTTATGGAGAGCTATTATGATCCAACCTACCCCTAGCTTTTATCCCTCGTTCATTCTCCCTCAGGGCACCGCCTGAGCGGAGGTGTCTCCCCGTGTTGAGAACCCCCAGCTCAACAATCTTGTATCAATGACTTTGCTTTATAATATTATGTGTTGCTTTGCTATGTTCTTACTTTATTCTAATATTATATTTGATATAGTCATGGTTCATGATAGATTCATGTATCTATTCGTAGAGAGCCTAATTCAATTCTCGAGTGGGTTAGGTGGTAGAAATAATTATGTAAGCATGGTGCTTATATATGACTACTCAGGATGCACGTGTGGCACGCACGTGCCTAGAAAACATTTGTTGTTCATGCCCCAAACACATGTCTATAAAAACTAAAAACATGCGAAAAAAGTTTTTTGAGAAATAATAGTGCTCATTCTAGATAATTCATGTAATAGATGTCAAAAAATCAATTTCAAATAGAAATATATATTAACTTGCAACAAGAGTTGGCTATAAGAGTGGAACACCGGTGTGGCGGCGGGGGGTGTGGGTACGCCTGGTGGGTAGACGCGAGCGCGTGACAAAAAACGAGGGTACCAAGGCGCGGAAGAGTGGAACACCTGTGTTTCATACGTTCCTACTCCTTTTCTTTTGTGGGTCCACATATCAATCTCAAATGGGTAAGGTGTTTTTATGGTGACTATGAATTTCAATTTGTCCACTCTTTTATAGTATAGATATAGATTTACCCTCCGAAAGTGCACCTTATATTCGGGGACGTGTGGTAGATCAGCGGGAGTGACAAATCCCGTTAAGTCCTTTGGAGTCCACCCTCCGCTATAAGCCAAGTGGATAATGATTATGGGGAATATCTTGTTTCGCTCTTGGTTTTCCTTTGATAGTCTTCCTGATACATGATCTAGAGTTTATTGTGCTATATATGATAATATATGCCTTAGAGTAGATGTAATGACTTAGTAGATTCAATGCTACATAAGAATTCTCATCTCTTAAATAGTCCAATGTTAAGTCTAACTTTTAGTAGCCTATTCCTATCTATGTGTGTGATGCCTCTCCGCCTTTATTTATCATTATTATATCTTATCATTATTGGCTTACCCCCTCGCTAAAGTTAGCACTAGTGATAGATCTCTCATAAGTACGCCACCTATTAATTGAATATCAGTCCAACTCCATTATTCCTCCCCTCGTGGTAGAATATAAATGACAAAACCCTCGATTACTCCCCCGGTGAAATGCTACAAGTCGTATTTTTATCAGTGCGCTTTTGTGGATAGATCTTTTATTTGTTTCTTAGAGTTTGCAACAACACATTACGAGTATCACCTATGCATTTCCTAGCATTGCTCGCCGGGATGACAACCTAGCTTATGGTAGTGCTAAAAGATGAAACCACACTGAAGTGCTTCCGACGGCATATAGCCTTAGGTGAGATTAACTCCACCTTTTGTTATAGTGACGTTAGAAATACCAACAAGCATTTCGGGCGCCAAGGTTGCGGGAGGAAATAGAGGTTAGCTTGATATCTTAATAGATGGAAACTTATGATGAGAATCCAAACTAGGAAACCGCTGCTTTAGCAGGCTTACCCTTGTTTGTCTTTTGTTTATATTTTATACAGGGTTTATCGAATTGGAAAATTGATTGTGATTCACTCCACTTCATTCATCGAATCAAATCAATTAAGAGGAAGCATACATCGCTTCTTGAAGCTATGGTCGAAAAAGTCTCTACGAGAGTTCTCTGCTCCAAGCAATGAGAACATCCGCACAGACCAACACTTCAACTTAATAATCTTGAGTTCGAGCTCAAGCCAAGCCTCATTAACATGGTACAAGCTACTCCATTTAGTGGAAGGATACACGAAGATGCACGCTTACATCCGCAGAATTTTTGAGATTGCCAACACCTTCACACCCAAGGATGTTCCCCAAGATATTATATTACTCCGCGCCTATTCCCATTCTCATTGAAGGAGAAAGCGAAGTTATGGTTCTACGCCAACAAAGAAGAAATCAAGACATGGGATGAATGTTCTAAAGCCTTCCTATCAAAGTTCTTCCCTACGGGTAAAACCAATACCCTACGAGGAAAAAATCACCAATTTCCAACAGCAGAAAAGGAGAATCAATCCCAGGTGCTTGGGAACGTTTACAAGAATACATATCGATTGCCCTCATCATGGAATAGAAGATTGGTTGCTTATGCAAGGATTTTATCATGGATTAACACAAAGAGCACGAGCAACTAGATGCAACTATCAAGGATCATTTTTGTCACTCACTCTTGGAAAAGCCGAAGCACTTTTAAACAAGATATCGAAAAATCAAGGTCGGATTCAAGAGAACACTCAACACTACCATCGATTGAAGAAGTTCCGGAAGAAGTAAAAGCAATATCAACCAAGATGGATGTGCTATTGAATTGGCTTGAACAACGAGCCAATTACAAGAAGGATCGACAGTGCTCTTCAAGATTATATTGATTCCGCATCGATTCAAGCCCAGTCAACAATTCAACATCAACTCAATCAAAACAAGGATGGAATTCACAACAAATGATCCAATTACCCGTAAGTACCAAGGTAATATTCAACCATCTTTAAGAGAGTTAATTCAAGAACAAGTCAAGTTTAATGATACCCTTTCTAAAAAGCTTGTTGCTAATGATAAAGTTTTAGAAGATATAAATCTTAAGATAGATAATTTCTCTCATTTGCTATAAAAGATCAACTTATTTTTAATAAAAAGATAGAAACTCAAATAGCAAAGTTATCTCAAGGCAATGCCTGTTGCCACTAACCCTAAGCAGGTACATAATGTTACTACAAGAAGAGGTAAATCTACACGTGATCTCATTGATCCAAGAAGGATAATAGAAACATCGGTAAGGACACCAATTGTGGCACCACCGGCAGAATAAAGAACAATGAGACCCGATTGGTACAACCAATTCGAGAAGAAGATAAGGAAGATGACATAAAAGATTTGACTCAAGACCCTCAAATGACACAAGACTTTCATGATACAAGTCTCTTACCATATCCTAGAAGAAAACGTGGACCCCAAGTGGATGAGCGCTTTGGAAAGTTTGTAGAGGTAATCTAGAAATTATACATCAACATACCTCTCGCTAGACGCCATTCAAGTTCCTACCTATGCAAGGTATCTCGAGAGCGTGTGTAGCACCAGGAGGAGAGAGATGAGCACAACCGTCACCGTTGATCAACATGACCAATGATAGGAATGCAGCCCGGACTCGAGAGGATGCAAAATGCGAGGCGGATTGCACAGCTTGACTCACCAAAGGGATCCCGCTCTAGCAGCTTGAGGCAAAGAAATGCTCAAAGGATAGCTGAGCTGGAGGCCTACAATGATGAACTCCATGAGCAAAGTACCATGCCATCTACTACCACCATGTTGACACCTCTTATGATATACTTTTATATGTCAACAAGACATGAAATAAGGGCATAAATTGAATAAACACATAGTTTAGAGGTTTATACTAATGAGTTCCACGAGTTTTGGTGATTTATATATTTTTTGGGGACTTCACGTCATAAATGCGGAGAAGAAACGGTGAAAAGTCCAAGAGTTTACATCACATACGATGACAAGACTTAACCGTGAGGCAACTCAATCCAAAATGTGGACTAAAACACTCTAGAAGACACCGTAAAGAAAGGAGGCACGGTTGTGGCCTGGGCCTGGCGGCGACGCAGGTGGGTCCCACCCATCGGCCTCGTGTTTCTATGTCGGTTTACCACCGACCTTGAGGTTGTATCTACACCGTTATTGAAGGCCTGGTTTGATCCAATGGTCATCGCTTCATCGCCAAGGCCTATATAAGCATACCTCTACCCCCGTGGTTAAACCCTAATTCATAATGAGTTCAGTTCCAATTCATTTGTAATCAATCGAGCCAAAGTGTAGAGAAGAGAGTATCTCCACCGGAGATTAGGGTTAGCTACTTGTCTAGTTATAGTTCATCTAGTTCTAGTTCGCTCTAAGTTGATTTGCAAGTCGACTAAGTAGAGTCGGGTGTGCCAACCCAGAGTTCTAGATCTTCAAGTTCTATGGTACGGATATTATCTTTGTTGGGGACCAGACCTAGCGGTACAAGCGAGGTGATCGCGATAATGTGGAACGCCGAGGTCTGGGCTAATGAATTAAGTTTGTGATGATTGTGTCACTTTTCGGGAAAGGGAAAGATGCAAGCTTCCGCCACCGGAACGAGCGGGAGGTGTCCGCCTCGCTAGGTGCCCCTTTTTACAGATCCAGCCTTCCCAACCGTTCGGGTGCTCGCGGAGATCGACGCCTCCTCCGCCGCCCCTTCCCCGCGCCCGGCGGAGGCGACCCGAGGAATCGGGCGGTGTCGAACTCCGCCCAAATGCGAGAAGGGATCGCGGAGGTCTCCCCGACTTGAGGGTCTGGATTGCCGAGATGGGTCCGCAAGGGAGAGGCGGTGCAGAATGTGTAAATCCGTGAAGAGCCCGCTGTTATGTTTTAAGAGTAGGGAATATACCGAGAATATAGGAGGGCAAAATTGTAACCTTGTATCTCCTAGCAATAATGAAACTATAAATAGGGAGGAGTCCTCCCACCAAGGGAGAGGTTGGTGAATTCCATTTATGGAGAGCTATTATGATCCAACCTACCCCTAGCTTTTATCCCTCATTCATTCTCCCTCGGGGCACCGCCTGAAAGGAGGTGTCTCCCCGTGTTGAGAACCCCCACCAACATTGGCGCCCACCGTGGGGCCCGGCGTAAAAACCATGGCTCCACAAAAAGAAAGAAGACCACCATGGGTGCTAAGGCACCACCGAAGAGTACTCGACCCAAGCGCAAAGACGAGGAGTACCTACGCGACGGCGGGGGGAGGACCCTCCGCTTGACGATGAGCTGGGGGGGGGGGGGAAACAAACCCGGCGGAGGTGAAGAGACAACTGAGCCGGAAGGTGAAGTCCCCGCCCAAACTCGGGAGCTGCGCCCCGATTCTGGGGCATCCCTTCGCAGTTGCGGGGGAGAGAGACAGAGCGGCCGCGGCCTATGAGGTCAGGCGCAAGCGGCCGAGATAAGGCAACAAATGGCGCTCCTACAGTGCAGAGATTCAAAGCATGCAGTTCACACTCAGCCCCAGACTCAACCGCCCACTCGATTATCCCGTCCATCCCCATATCAAGTCACTCGTAGATAAACATTGACCCGAAGCCTCGCCAACCCAATCGACGCTTCAAGGTGCCCCACAGATAGAAGGTTGTTCGATCCCAAATCTCCACTATCGGAAGGAATACAAATGGACACCATGGCCGACCCGGATATACAAGCCCACCCAAATTCCGAAATTTAACGGAAGTCGGACCCGCATCGAGTTCATAATGAGTTATGAGGCAGCGGTAGCCTCCGGCCGGTGGCAACGACGCTAAGATAGCAAAGGCTTTCATAATAGCCGCTGAAGGAGATGCTTTGGCTTGGTACTCGATGCTGAAACCCGAACCATATACTCATGGGAAAACCTCCGCGACAAGATACTAGAAAACTTCAAAGGCCCGGTTGTACAATCACTCACCTCGATGGACCTATTCCAATGCAAGCAAGGCTACAATGAGCCATTGAAAGACTATTTCCAAAGATTCCTACAACTCAAAAAGCGAAGGCCCCGATGTCCCCGATCAAGTAGCAATAGATGCTGCCATCGAGGGCTCCGCCTCCGACCATTCACGGAGAACTAGCGCGAAAAGAAGCCGGTGACCAATGCAAGAGCTCTGTGGAATGGCTTGAAATCTGGATCCGCTCAGATGAAGATTACCAAAAGAGGCTAGATGAACAAAACATGGATAAGCAACAAGCCAAGGGCAACAAAAGGAACCTACAGTCGGAACCTCCGCAGCAGCAACCTAAGCAGAGTCAAGGGCAGCAAGTGCTAACAATGAATCAAGAAGCGGAGCCTAACCAACAGCGCAATAATCAGGGAACGAGGCCACCAGACAACCAGAAGCCATACCAGGGAAAGGGGCCCCAGAAAAATTGGAATAGGGGACCAAGGAAACAATTCTGTGCAGTACATGGCGAAGAAAAAGGCCACTATACCAGAGACTGCCCAATCATCCAACAAGAAAGAGACAAGGCACTCAAGGGACTGGCAAACCATCCACCTACAAACCAACCTCCGCAGCCGACAAGGGAGGTCAACAACGCCTACACATACACACGCTCGGAACCTCCGCAAACCCAGGGCCAGCAACAACAATATTGCCCAATCTATTCTTCTCTAACATCAAACCAAGTACACCCATCAACTCTAGCAAACGCTTACTATCCCAGCTTCCTACCAGCATGGAGACCATCGCCACCTCCACCACCAGTCCAGAATTACTCCTCGGAGTCGAGCATGTCCTACTCAAACCCGAGGCATCATCTAACGTATGTTGAGACAAAGACAGCCTCAAAGACACGAATAAACAAAATTGTCAACCAGTCTCAAACCAAAATTTGCTACCACCTCCGCCAAGGACCCCCACCCGGCCCCCCATGAAAAATGAACCAAATTTAGAAAACCAATATAACCCCCATGCTGCCCTACCCTCCATCGGAACCATAATGCCAATCACGGGAGGATCGTCGTGTAGAGTACGAAAACCAAAAAAACGTAAAAGAGACCACCTTCGCCTGGTCAACAAACGCGTAGCGGTGCAACCGTCCCACAAGTTTGGAGAATGGTCAAGACACCTATAACCTTCTCGTAAAACAGATCTTAAATCGAGAGCTACCCAAGACGTTGACGCCATGGTGATAGAAACAAATGTAGCAACATGGGAAATGAAAAGAGTGCTCGTGGATACGAGGAAGCTCATGGATATAATCTTCGCCAACGCCTTCGACAAGATGAATTTGTTAGAAACCGACTCTACAAAATTATCGCACTCACCGCTCATAGGATTCGGCGGAAGACAAGTGCGGCGTTGGGCAAAATAGTTTTGCCCCGGTATCCTTCGCGGACGAAAAAAAGTGCCGAACGTAGAATACATAACCTTCGACATCGTTGATGTCTACTCCCCGCATAACGCAATCTTCTACAGAGATTCACAAACAAGTTCAACGCCGCATACAATACACATGGGTTACCCGTATGAAAATGCCAAATCCATGGGATCATAACAGTATACCTGGAGCCGAAAAGAAGCAAGAAACATAGAAAAGGCCATATACCGCGCTCATAGAAATGTCAACTCGGTACAAGCGTAAAGCGGCCCGTAACCACCCCGACATGAAAAAAAAGAGCAAAACAAGCCAAGGGCCAAGAAAAAACCAAGAAGATAAGAATAGATGATGACCCGCACCATACAAGAACAATAAGCGCACCTAACCCCGGAAGAAGAGAAGGAGCTAGCGGAGCTCCTCATAAAAAAACAAGGAAATCTTTGCCCAGTCAGCCAGGATCTCCTCAAGGGGTGACAGGGGACACCATTGAACATGTCCTAGATATCAACCCAAAAATGAGGCCAAAGAAGCAAAATGCCAGAGAGGAAAAAATGTTAGAAGACGAGAATATCGCGGCTCAAGCGGAGGTCGAGAGACCGCTTGATGCCAAAGTAATAAGAGAAGTCAAATACACCGACCGGGTTGGCAAATGTTGTCCCGGTTCCAAAAAAGACCTCCCAAGAAAATGAGAATGTGCATAGACTTCACAGATCTCAACAAAGCAACTAAAAAGGACAATTACCCCCTACCAAGAATAGACACATCCGTGGACAAAGCAAAAAGGGTGTCTGGAGGTTCTCACTACTAGACTGTTATTCGGGTATCACCGATATGGCTTACAAAGGAAGATGAAGAAAAGACCAGCTTCACAACACCATTCGGGACATATTGCTTCGTCAGAATGCCAGAAGGCTTGAAGAACGCAGGCGCAACCTCCGCCAGAATGACAGGCAAAGTCTTGACGGGGCAGCTACGCAAAAACATGATTGCGTATATCGATGATCTCATAGTTATGAGCAAAAAAGAACAGACCACATCTCCGATCTACAAGAGACCTTCGTGAACCTAAAAAAGTCGGGCCTCAAGCTAAACCCCCAGAAAGTGTGTCTTCGAGTCACCAAGGCGAAGGTCCTGGATACATTGTCGGCTCGAAGGGGTCGGGAGCTAATCCAAAAAACAAAGGCAATCGAGAGACATGGCGGAGCCTAAAACAAAAAAAAAAGAAGTACAAAAGTTAACAGGGAGAATAGCAGCCCTCAACAGATTTATTTCCAAGTCAGCAGAAAAAAGCCTCCCATTCTTCCAAGCCCTGAGGGGAGGAGGAAGCATTAAATGGGGGGAAGAGCAGGCGGAGGCCTTTGCAAAACTCAAGGAATACTTGCAAGAACAGCTAATAGTAACCGTACCCGATGAAGAGAAACCCATACTTCTATACATCGCAAAGATCGTGATCACGCCGGTCGGCCAAGAAGAGCGCTTCAAGAGAAAAAACGAAAATGATCGCCCTCGCTCAACTCCCAATATATTATGTATCGGAGGCACTCACGTGAGCAAAAGATTAACTACACGGAAGTAGAGAAAATAGCATACGCTCTCGTGATAGCATCCAGGAAACTCAAGCACTATTTCCACTCGTACAAAGTGATAGTACCCACTTCACAACCGCTAGCGGAGGTCCTGAGGAACAAGGAAACCTCGGGAAGGATCAGTAAATGGGCAGCGGAGCTATCTCGGTTCGAAATAACATTTGTGCACAGGTCCTCAATAAGATCCCAAGCACTAGCGGACTTAAGTGAGCGGGCATGGACACCGCACAAGCGAAAAAAGCAAAACGATCGATCGGAGCTATGGACGCTTTACACCGATGGAGCATGGGGCAAAAAACGGAGCAGTGCCTCCGCCGTAATAATGTCACCCCCACGGGCGTCGATCATACTTCGCCACTCGGCTAGAATGCCCCCAAACAAACAATACAGCAGAATACGAGGGGCTCATACTAGGGCTCGCCAAAACAAAGGCCTACGGCGCAAAGCTGGTAGAAATCAGAACAGATTCAATGCTAGTAGCAGGACAAGTGGAAAAAGAATGCATGGCCAGAGAGCCGGAACTTGTAAACTACCTCGCGGTGGTCAGGGCAATGGAACGAAGATTCCAGGGATTCACCGTAAAATTCATCCCACGAGAACAAAACAGCGAGGCAGACGCCCTAGCTAAGGCAGCAGCAAATAACCTCCGCATGCCCCAGAACACCATTCACAATGTAGTATACAAACCAGCAACAGAAACACTGAAAACAACATTCAAGACCATCATGTTGGTGGAAGGTGAAGACTGGAGGCAAGCAATACTTGACAACTTCAACAACGTAAGCTACCCAGAAAATGACGCGGAGGCCACTAGAACAGAGGCACGAGCAAGAAGCTATCATCGCTCATCGATGGCCAGCTCTTCAAAAGGGGATCGGTCCAGCCAATGCTCAAGTGCATCCCACAAAGTGAGGGTATAGAGCTACTCAAAAGAAATACTTTGCCGGTATCTGCGGATCCCACATCGGACCAAGAGCGCTATCGGCAAAAAGCCATCCGCCAAGGATTTTACGCCCACGCACATAAAAAAGATGCGCGGCAAATCGTCAAGACATCTCGAAGCTTGTCAAAATTTCACACCCCACCGTTGGTCCGCTACCAATAGCACAAGGAGGAAAACAAATTCGCGGTTGTAGCGGTTTGAATACTTCACCGGATGGATAGAGGCGAAGCCCTTGGCCAAAATAACCTCGAATCCATCACCAAGTTCTATTGGCAAAATATAATTTGCGAATTTTGGGGTACCAAGAACGTAACAAATGGACAACGGCAAACAATTCGACTCGAGACAAGTTCAGGGGACTTCTGCTCCCAAATGGGAACAAAAATAGCCTTCGCGTCAGTTTACCACCCGGAGTCAAACGGAGCAGTGGAAAGAGCAAACGGAATAATATTCTCCGCGATCTCAAAGACCCTATTCAACCTCCGCAAGGACAAATGGGCATACGAACTACCCAAGGTGATCTGGTCCCACAATACAACATATTCGTGAGCCACCGGCTTCACCCCATTCAAGCTCATGTATGGAGAAGAAGCAATGCTCCCGGAGGAACTAAAACAAGAAAGCCTCAGCGTCATGAAACACAAGATGGCGAGAAGATGAGGAATACGCAAAAGAAACACTAGAACAAACAAGGCTAGAAGTCATGGAAAACATACAAAAGTACCAAGCGAGAGACCAAAAAAAAGGGAGGGACAAAGCAAAGTCCGCAAGAAGTACATTCAAGATGGAGACCTCGTACTCAAGAGAAAACCAAACGCTTCAATCGTAGGAAAGTTGCAAGCAAAATGGGATGGTCCATTCATCGCAAGAGCAACGACAAGCCAAAGAGCCTTCCGTCTGATGGATGAGGAGGGCAACACCTCCGATCACACTTGGAATGTGGATAACCTACGCAAGTACTACGTGTAAGGCTATACCCCGCAAAATATGAGCGGAGGTCAGCCACTATACTTTCTCGCAAGTAGCATTAGATTTTTTACAGCAATCCCAAGTCTTGCACTCTTTTCCTCACAGGGGAACTCCTAGCGGAGGTGAGGTTTTTAATGAGGCAAGGCTAATGTAAAATCCTCCGAAATATAAAGAGGAAACTTCCTAAAATACAAAAGAAAATTATGTAAAAGTGACTAGCAACGCCGATCACGTAATTCGAATAAAGGTAACAAAAAACGCTGAGAGGACATTTTACGGATAGAACGCGGAGGTTCCATCCTAAAAATGACCTCTAAAGACCAACAAAACGATGCGCAAAACCCTCGAAAAAGTCCTACCCAAAGCGTAGGCATCGAGGTAGCACAACGGCATTGTGTCAAAAACAAAACAGCTGAAAAAGACCTGTCCCACTTCGGGCATCAGCGTAACCTCCGCCCGGCAAAAGGCATCAAGGAGGCCACTTACAAAAATTCTCTACACATTAAGATAAACTCTTGCCTTTTTATTACGTTCAAAAATTATACAAGTGCTTGACATTGTGTTTGTCGAAGCTACAAACATCTTCGCGAGGAAGATGGTACGATGTGGTAGCAACATTACGGCAAGAAGAGAGGGAGGTGATCAACACCACGTGTAGGGCAACGACTTCACGCCCGCGCCCCTGATGAAGTCTTCGCCCGGCGTCGGCGCGTCCTCGTATAGGCTGCAGGGCCGCCACGGGACTTGTTCATTTCGCAAACCTCCGCTAGCCGGAAGCAAAATAGACCTAAAGACACTCTAGCGGAGGCTTGGCCCAAAGGGCAAACCATCTAAACAGCAAAGCTCATCGGCAAGAATCAATAGCTCCGTGCTCGTTCTGGTCCGAAGCTTCCGGCCAATGAATAGGAGGACACCGGATATGCATCCCGGACCACGCGCTACGAACCCTTACACATTACCAAAATCATGTCTACTAAACCAATACCGATCGGCCCATAGTACCCAGAGCTAGCAAAGGGGGGGAAAATGGATAGGTTATATACTAACCCAATCCACCTAACACACCTACCAAAGGACAACATCAATAAGTCCCCTTAATGACTTAGACACTATAAAACAAAACCCTGCCCCCCCCACCACCACCCACACATCCCATTATCCCAAAGCAGCAACTGCCTAAGGAAAGCCAGAAGTACGGCATGAGCGCGGATGTCGACCTCCGCCAGCCTAGCCACGAAAAAGAGGAAACCGTGTAAGAAATCATAATGATCCTGACACTTGGACAACTCTAGGGGGGAGACCGCGTAAGAATTCGTAACATCCCCCTGAGTTTAAAAAGCGATGCAAAGCAACCAAATGCGAGATCCTTCCCCGAAGACCCGTGAAGCGGAGCAACAAAAGCGCTTCCCACACGTGTAGCGGAGGTCCAATACATGGAAAAACAACCTTCCATACGAGCACCTCGCGGCGGAAGGGATGATTTGGCAATCGCAAATAAATGACTACCCTCCCCGTCAAATCCACAAGTGGAGGGTACAAGAAGAACTTCGACGTAAAATGAAGAAAAATAATGTAAGCAAGACAATGATTCCAATACAATATAAGAAGCTCCGCTTTATTAATGGAGATAAACGACTACAAAACTCGGATCTACAAAAGTAAAAATCTACAAAGATTGGGCGGAGGCCCCTCCCAAGCCACGGAATTTGTAAACGCCATCCGCCGTCACCCAAGTCAAATAAAACGTCTTCATACATTTCATCTACACTAGGGTTGGCGAAGGTGTCCTTCCAAAATAGCCATAGGCCTCCGTCAACATAAACACACCATTACGATAAAAACACAGCGGATTACCACATCATCCTGCGCGAGACACCTCATCGGGAACCTGCGCGAGAAACCATTGATCCAAATAAAACATTAGACTTTCATTCATAATCATTCCAACGGTCTTTACAAGCGGAAGCGTATATCCGCGCAACGTGCCCAAAAAGATGAAAAATTCAACTCCTAACTCCCTACACCTTCGCGTCTTCATTATCGGTAGGGCGCGTTTTATGATCGGGGAGGCCGGTGGCGGAGGCGCATCCCTCGCCGCATCCTCCACCAATTTCTCAACGGGTTTTTTTTAGCAGAGCCTCGGGTGAGGAGCACCACCCCACACCAGAACATAGTTAGAACCCGGCGCCAAAAGAAAGTCGATAAAAAATAAAAGCACAACTAGAGAAAGACAAACTCACGGAAAAGAGAGCTAGCAAGGGAAGATGCCGCCCAGACCGTGGACCGCCTGAAATTTCTTCATAAACGATCCCACAAACTTGGGCTCGCCTCCAAGCTCGACGGCGCGATGGATGGTGCGACTCCTTCACACGGATATGGGCAACATCGCCCACACCCCTCGCTCGAGGGAGGATGCGGGCAATGTTGTCGCCGCGGCCGGGCTCCGAATCGGACACGCCCTGCGGCACGCCTCGGAAGTTTGGCGGCGTTCCTTGCCATCCGGGACAAAAACGCCGGGGTGCTCCCACCCTCGCGGGAATGGGCGTCACCCGCTGCGCCAGCGAGGGTGGCCCGCCTCCGCATGCGGCGTGAGAGCAACGGAGGTAATAGGCGCGCAAATGTCCAATTGCCTGCCGTTAGAGGAGGGGAGCGTGGCGAAGAAGACTAGCGTTGGCCTCCTCAAGCCTCGCCTCAACATCACGGAGAGCCTTTTTCGGCCGTTTTGACGGCCGCGGGCCGGCGGCGCTCGGGCCACCTTCGCCGCGGCAACCTCGCTGCGGCAGAGCTCCGGCTCATCCCTTGGCCACCGCCTTCTCGGCGATGATTTCTCTTGACCCCAGCGAATGCAACCGCCTTCCGAGTCCACGGAATCTTGTCACGCGCGCAACAAGCTCTGGCGGTGAACCTTGTGTGCGACACACACTCGAACTAGTGGTCATCTACAAAAATAAACATTAGACCTCCAGCTATATAATCAAGAAAGTAAACAAAACTCAAAAAAATTGTCTCCCGCACGAAAAGACTACGGTCTATAGCCTTGTTGAAGACCTCGTAGACATCCCCTCCGAAAAATATTTACAAATAGTATCTAATCGAAAGTCTAAGTACACTCGCAATAACACCAAAACAAAACAAAAAACGAAGCGAAGCAACCAAACAAGAGTACTTACTCAAATCACCCTCAGCCCGGACGGGGGAGCTCACACCAAGCCCTGCGCGGCCAGTTGTTGGTGTTTCTTACGCATACACTGAGAGAAATCCGCAAGCGCATCGGAAATACCGTTGTAGCACTTCACCCCGGTGGTAGCGGTGGTATCGTATTTTCCACGGGACGGTTCTTATGCTATTTGGCTTTTCGTGTCTATGTCAACCTAAGGCAAGGGTTTGTTTTCTAAGAGTAGCGAGGTATCTATAGGCTAAGTTTTCCGTGCAAAGGATTCCTAAAGTCTGTTGTCTACTCACTTCCGGGCACCGCCCACGCTCAAAGAACGATGTCCGGCAATTAGCACCGCTACCGCACCGAACGGGGGATTTCAAGGGACGGACAAGGCTTGTCACGACCAAGCCGCCTACCCCCTCAACCGTGGGATGCCACACAAAAGGTAGGTGAACGCTAGTCCAAACACCACGCTTGCACTATTGGTCACAGTTCTTGATGTTGGCCAAGGTTCCCCGGTCAAAGAGTCCCTCCACCAAGAACTAACGAAAACTACATCTACCAATCCCGCAAGTCTACAACAGCTAAGAAATGTACAAAGGAAATTAAGTAGCTGCAGGATAATCACAGGACTCCTTACCAAAGCGTAAGCGGCTTGCGAGAGGTACAAGCCGGGCGGGTGCAGGACAAGTCCGCACTCTGGCCCTCCTAGGAACCGCGGAACACCGAGGGGCTTAACCCGGCAACTCCGGTAGAAAGAATCAAGCTTCTTTTCTAGCCTTTCCCTCTCTCACTCTCTAGAATTGGGAGATAGAATAGAAGAAGTAGAAGAAGAAGAAGATCTAATTCTACTCTCTTGCACAAGTGGAGTGGTTTCTCCTTTGAATTTGTATTGCTTTTTGAGAGGGAGAGAGGGGGTCTATTTATACACAAGGGGAGGGACCTAAGTGTTAAAAAACACCCAAACCGACCTAGGAAAACCTTCCATGTACGCCAAACCGACCATCCCACGTCGGTTTCACCAGCTTTTGGAAGGTAACAAACCGCCCTCCCGGCCGGGCTCGAACCGCCTCGGCCGGTGCGGCCGCACCAGGTGGTGCGCTTGGGCGCCCACGCAAGGGGCCGGCCTCGCCCGGGCCCGGCAAAAGGGCTTCCTTGCTCAAAAGTTGTAAGGTGGACTTGGCCCGCCCGTTTTCGACGTTTTGTTGCGATTTCTGTTTGGGCTTGCCATTTGCTCCTTTGGGCCTTCTTCTATTTGTTGATTTTATTTCTTTTCTTTGTCTTTTTTTTGCCCAAAGTGATCATCCATGAGTTTGTACCTGCAAGTCCAAATAAACACCAAAACTTTGGAATATGTTAGTTGAAATTTCTATTTCTAGGTTGTTTTGGTGTTGTGTTGACGGTATTTAATTAAGTAGTTGGTTACCGTCAACAAACTCCCCCACACTTAGCCCTTTACTCGTCCTCGAAAGTGAAGGCACGAGGGAGTAAAGTGGTTCAATCTCCAAGATGTAAGCTTGCATACATGTTATTCCAAGCCTTACCGCCTTTGTGAGCATTTTCCCACCCTTTACCTTTCATCGTAGTGGGGCTTTCTAGCTTTTCTCCAAGCCTTGAGTGGTTGCCGATAGAACGGTTATAATAGAGGTGCTTATCATTCATCCTTTTTGATCAACTTTTTATCCGGGGTTTTATTTAGATAAAATTTTATTTTTTTCGAGAAAGCATGGGCTTTATTGCTATAATTTTTTTTTTGGAGAGGTGGGCTCTGCTAAGCCTAGACTTTTGTCTTTTATTTCCTCTCTTTTCTTTTTTTCTCTCTTTTTTTTTTTTAGAGATGTGGGCCCTACTAAGCCCTTGGACACTTGCCCATTTTTCATCTCATTTCTTCTTCTTTTTCTTTTTTTTTTTTAGAGATGTGGGCTCTACTAGCCCTCGGACACTTGTCCATTTTTCATCTCATTTTTTTTTTTAGCATAGCCCAAGACATTTCTCTTTTTCAAAGAATAGATTCCCGGATGTTGAGTTTCTCTTCTGGACGAAGGCATAGCAAATCCATTTATACCATATCATATTTGGCAACAACTTAGACTAGATAGAGCATATGCAACCCACATGAATCGGGTTTTTTCGGGATGAGTAGTTGTTTTAACATGAAGCTTGGTATTCCTCAAGCGAGGAATAAAATGTACGCATGCCATGTATTAATTGGTAGATGTAGAGATGGAGTTTTGCTAACTTGGTTCAGGGTTTTAGCACTTAAAGAAGATCACAAGTCAAAATTTAATCTTAGTAAATTGCGTACCTTTGACTTGCGAACCTCCCCCACACTTGTTTTTGTACCTATTTTTATTTTTTTTTTTGCACAAGGACAAAAACAAGTGGAGACATAGACAATAATATAATAATAAAACTTTATTGAATTTATAAATAATTCAAAAAACTGGGCATTACACTTGAAGAAATTACAAAATGATTGGAAGGGAAAATACTGAAAATTAAACTAGTGCGCGCCTAATTATTGATAAAAGAGGTAGAGTACTTCTAAGCTGGCCTGCGTGGGGCGCTCTCTCGCATTAGTCGCTCTAGCGACCCTAGCTAGCTTAGTCTTGAAGTTTAGGCGAGAAAGAGTCTAGTTCTTTCTTGATATCGGCGTTCTCTAAATCGCCCCTTCTACCTCTGGCGCTTAAGGTTTTAAGCTAGCTTGTTTAGAGAGTTAACTTTAGCGTTTAAGATTGCTAGCGAAGGGACCTTAGGAACCGTGCTACTCCCGGCTGTGTTTAGTGGCGGAGTACCCTGAACGGCTCTCGAAAACATTAGGAGCCTTCCTAGGTGCAGCCACGGGTACCCTCAAAGGGCCTTCGCTACTCGGCGACTCTCAACAACATTCGGGCCTTTCTAGGATTCGCCCCTCAGGGATACGTGGTGGAGCACTTGGAGACGTCATTTGGAGCAGGGGTTGGCTTCTTCATAAGCCCTTTCCCACGTCCTCCTGTGGGCATGTCGACACCGGCAACGTGTACCTGCAATGCTTGTAATGGAGGTGTGGAAGGAGGACATCTCTGTTGAAGAAGTACGGGCGCCCGGCGCCGGTTCCTTCCTCTTGATGCCCGAGGTGCCCACCGTGGGGACGAGGTGGGCGCCGGGGGATACTCTTTTGCGTGTCACGGATCCGCCCGTGGACACATGGTCATTCCCTCCACCGGATGAGTAACGTAGGGGAGGGAGCACGGGCAAGAGGGCGGCAGAGGATGGTTCCACCTCGCTCACTAGGGAAGATTAAGTCCTCCTCATTGAGAGAGCAAAGTGAACGAGAGGAGTTGTAGAGGGTAAGGGCATGGTCTGCCATTGCGGTTGTTCTTGGCTCAAAAGAAGAGAATTTGAGAGGAGGAGAAGAGCAAGAAGGAGAGGTGTGAAGAATGGAGAGGAGGAGGGTGGATTTTATAGGACAAACACTCCTCTCTGTTTTTGGGTTAAAATCTCGCGGAGCCGCCTCTCACCATTGTAGGTTATGAGAAAGAGGAAGGTGATGGGTGAAATCCTAGCCCGAGCGGAACCCGGCCAGGGTGCTTTGGGCGCACCCGTGGTGCGTGCGTGCACCACCCGAGCGCCCCCTCGTAGAGCTTTCGTCCCACATTATCGTTTCCTTTTTAAAAAGTTTTGAATCTGGGGTTTGCCGCGAGAAACATTTCCTTTCTTGCTGATCTCTAATTGATCCTCAAATTTGAATTTTGAAAATAGTTTATGGTTTGATTTAATTTAGAAAGTTAAAATTCTTTGTGTAGCAAATGACCAAAGATAAATTTAATAGAATAAAAAAAAAAATAAAAAGGCAAATACTTAATTAAAAACAAAGTAAAACTATATAGATAACTTTTTATGTTTTACTATTATTATATATATATATATATATATTATTATATATATATATATTTTTTTTAATTGTGATAATTTTAATACATTTTTATTATTATTAATTTTTTTATATCTTGATCAAACAAATTAATTCTCAAAGCATAAATCTATTCTATCGAGCTCTTGGTTAAGATCGTGTCTTGGCTCGAAGAAAAGCTTAAGACGTTGACCGTTTACCTTTTGTATTTCACTGCGTCATCTTGAATTGTGATTGCGCGTGTGGCGTGTATTGATGACGGTGTACGGTCCTTTTCCATTTGCTTCTCGGCTTCCCTTAGCGAATAATTTCACCCGGAATTGAATAGGAGTACTTTGTCTCCGTGGCGAATTCTTTGAATTTGATCTTGTGATCATGCCATCTTTTTGTGCGCTCTTTGTAGAGCTTTTTGCAGCGTAATGGGCCTTCTCTCGCCATTCTTCTAGTTCGAGAGATTTGTCTCGACGGTTTTTCCCGGCGAAGTCGGACGTCCATATTCCACTTCTTGATGGCCCAATGAGCTCGATGCTCGGCTCAACCGGTAAATGGCAAGTTTTGCCATAGACCAGCCGTAAGGTGACATGCCGATGGGGGCTTTGTATGATGTCCGATATGCCCGAGAGAGCATCGGGTAGCTTGTTCTTCCAAATTTTCCCCATCTGGTTGACCGCCTTACTGCAGGATGTTCTTGATTTGTTTGTTGGAGGTTTCGCTTGCCCGCCGGTTTGCGGATGATAAGGGGTAGCAATGTTGTCTTGAGTGCCAAGCTCTTTTCAAGAATGTCTTGAATGATTTGTCCTTGAAATGCGATCCTCCGTCAGCGATCACCATGCGTGGCATTCCAAAACGGGGAAGATGATTTCATGGAACATCTTGCGTGCATGCTTGCCATCGCCAGACTCGCATGGTAGTGCCTCTACCCACTTTGACACACGTAGTCTATCGCCACCGAGGATATACTCGCAATCATGGGATCTCGGAATGGCCCCCATGTAGTCAATGCCCCACACATCAAATATTTTTATTTGAAGGTTGTAGTGTAGGGGCATTGCATCACGAGTCGTGATGTTCCACGTCTTCGGCGCTTGTAGCATCTTCGATGAACTCTTTAGTGTCGTCGTACATCGTCGGCCGAAGAATCCGCCTTTGCCAAATTTTGGCTTGTGTGCGAAATACTCCCGGATGCCCGGCGTAGGGAGATGCATGACATTTCTCGATGATCTGCATTCCTCCCTCCCCGGTACGCATCTTCTCGGCAAGCCGTCCGCACACCCCTGCATGCGGATATGGGTCATCCCATAGGTGCGCTGCTCTCCATTTGGAGCTTCCGCTTGTTTTCCCGGTGTGGTACGTATCCCGCAACCATGTAATTCACAATGTTTGCGTACCATGGGTTGAAGTCACGACACCTTGAGTAGCATGTCGCCGCGCGGTAATCGTTAATTGGTGGTTCCCGCATGTTAGTTACCGCATACGCGACAAATGATCTCGCAACCGTATTTTCTACTCCCTTTTTATCTTTTATTTCTATATCAAATTCTTGGAGTAGAAGAATCCAAATGGATCGGGCGAGGTTTCGCATCATTTTTGGTGAGAAGGTACTTAAGGGCGGCATGGTGCAGTATAAACGATTATTTTTGCGCCCACTAAGTAGGATCGAAACTTCGATAGCAAAGACTACCGCCGGGAGCTCTTTTTCGTAGTGGCGTAATTAAGCTGGGCTCTGCCGAAGTTTTGCTAGCATATCGCGATGGCATGTCGCTTTTTTGTCCTTGGTTTGGCCTAGGACCGCACCAACAACAATAGAAGTCGCTAGCATCGCACATGATTTCAAATGGCAACGACCAATCCGGGGGTTGGATGATCTTGAGCCGAGATGAGTGCTTTCTTTAGGGTTTCGAAAGCGTGCAAGCACTCATCCGTGAAGTCGAAGGGTACATCCTTGGCTAGCGGGGCCGTAAGAGGTCTAGCGATTTGCGAAAAATCTTTTATGAATCTTCTATAAAAACCTGCGTGGCCTAGGAAACTACGGATACCTTTGACGTTCACCGGGGTGGTAGCTTTTAGATAACTTCTATCTTAGCTTTGTCTACCTCTATCCCCCTCTCGGACACAAGGTGCCCAAGAACGATGCCTTCTCGGACCATAAAGTGGCACTTTTCCCGCTAAGTACCAGTCCTTTTTCACGGCATCGCTACAAGACCGGTCTAGGTTCTTCTTGACAGACTTTGAAGGTCTTACCATAGACGGAGAAATCGCCCATGAAGACCTCCATGATTTCTTCATCATGTGCGAGAAGATAGACATCATGCACGGCGAAAAGAAGCGGGCGCATTACACGGCCCAAATGACATTCTACGATAGGCATAGGTTCCGTATGGGCATGTGAACGTGGTCTTGCTCGTCATCGGGGGTGGATCGGGATGGGTAGTAGCGGAGATACCCGTCCAAGGAAACAAGAAAGAGTGTTTCGCTAACCGCTCCAACATTTCATCAATAAAGGGCGCGGGAAGTGATCTTTCTTTGTTGCCTTGTTAAGTTTTTCTGTAATCAATACACATTCTCCACCCCGTGACTTGTCTTTGTGGAATGAGTTTGTTTTAGCGTTCTCAACGACCGTCATTCCTCCCTTTTTAGGGACCACTTGGACCGGCTAACCCAATCATCGTAGTGGTACGGGATAGATAATCCCGGCGTGAAGAAGTTTGAGAACTTCCTTCTTCACGACTTCACGCATCGCATTATTGAGCTCGCTTATTTGGGTTCGCATGATGGGGTACCGGCTTGTCGTGGTCAATAGGTATGCGATGTGTGAATAGTGTTGGGCTTACCCCTTTCAGATCTTGAAGGGAATACCCAAGACCGATCTGTGTTTCTCTAAAACGGCTATGAGTCGGGTAGTCTCCTCGGTCACTAAGTTTATCGCTATGATGACCGGTGCTTGTGAATTGTCGTTTAGGAAGACATAGCGTAGGCCCGGGGGTAGGGGTTTAAGCTCAACCGGAGGCCGAGTTAGCTCTTCTTCTTTTTGGGAAGCTCTATGAGTTCCCCCGAATCGTCCTCTTCTTCAATAAAGAATTGGGCGCCTTTTTTCAAGGTCCGCTTTACGGGTTCTCATATAGCATAACTCCCATGACCTCCTCGGGCGTGTCGTACTCAAGGAAGGGTTCTGCTATTCGAAGTTTTTAGCTCGAAGTAACTCGGGATAGAAAACTTTTTCTTCCCGAGTTTGACATCTAAATCCCCGGATGTTGGTAGGTCAAGAATCTTTTCGAGGATGCCCGACAGGGGATGTCGAAGTCTTGGATATCAAAAACGTGAAAGTCCAAAGACAACTTGACATCCTTGTGCGGGAAGATTTGTTCATGTATAACCTCACGGGCTTTCAATGGTGGTACGAGGTGCTATGTGTCACGTGGGTCCGTGGTGGGGGGTCCTAATGGCTTCCTCGACACGAAGCTTGTGCAAAGGTTTTAGACATTATGTTTATCCCCACACGGTAGGGTTATACATGACTTCCACGAAACTTCCTCGATATCCGCAATGGATTGGTGTAGAGGGGCCACTTATCCGAATTTCTTTCTCGAAAGAGGGTCCTTCCTCTCGCAACCCATTCCATGCTCATTATAGCCGTTAGCTCCTTAATAGACTCCTCGAGGAAAGTTTTATCCGGGGGCTGTTCGGGCTAGCCGGGTCGGTGGTTTCTTCCATTGTTCGTGCCGAGGTGTCACCGAATTGATCGGGCAAGGTCAACCTCAAGAACGGGAGATCCGTGCACACGGTCTCCTTGTGTTAGTTCAGCGAGGGTCTCTTTATGGGTTTAACGAGGTTCGGCTTTTGCGAAGAGACTTCCTCCGGTTTTACGCTTGGGTTCTACTGGGATGGGTTCTAGCGGAGGAGTATTCTCAAGAATACGGTTTAGGAGAGCTTCTCCTTCCGTTTGTGGTTTTATGTGAAAATGACCCTCCCAAGCAGCTAAATCAAGCGGCCGATACGATCGCCTGTCCAATCCTAGCCAAAAATGCTTTGTAAAAGCACGTGGTTTGGTATGGACAGTGGGGCGGGATGTGTAAGCGTGGTAAACCGGTCCCAGGCTGCACCTAAGGTTTCACCCTCTATTTGTCGGAAGTTGAGTATCTCTTGTCGCAGGCCGCGATTACGGATATCGGGTAGAACGCTACAATGAATGCGCTGCGGTTCTTCCCATTCTCCATTTACCAACCCTACGTTATGGGCGCATTCATTGATTCGCCCTCTCGAAGAGAGAACGGAAACAACTTCTACCTCAACGTGTCATGTGTCATGCCTCGCAATTGTTAGGCAGCCCCGCGAGCCGCTCAAACTCCCGTAAGTGATGATAGGGGTTTTCATATTTCGAGCCCAAAAGGCTCGGCCCGAACCATGGCTATAAAGCCCGGGCGGAGCTCATATTCGAAGCTGTGATTGGCTTCGCGGATTGACGGGTTATACGAGCTCGCCCTTGGGAGCGCATGGATTTGAATAGTGGGTTGCTCCATGGGTAACAGGAACTCTTTTTTTGGTATTTTTGTTTAAAGGATACTACCGGTCCACGTAGGTTGACTCGGCTCGATATATAACTACGACAACCGTCCCCGCAACGGCGCTGAAAATGCTTGTTGGTGTTTCTTACGCACAAGAGAGAAATCATAGCGCCACGGAAATACCGTTGTAGCACTTCACCCTAAGTGGTAGCGGGGTATCGTATTTTTCACAGGACGCGTCCGCGCGGTGGCTTTTCGTGTCTATGTCAACCTAAGGTAAGGGTTTGTTTTCTAAGAGTAGCGAGGTATCTATAGGCTAAGTTTTCCGTGCGGTGATTCCTAAAGTCTGTTGTCTACTCCCCGGCACCGCCCACGCTCAAAGAACGATGTCCTAAGAATTAGCACCGCGCCGCACCAACGTGAGGGGATTTCAAGGGGACGGACAAGGCTTGTCACGACCAAGCCGCCTACCCCCCTCAACCGTGGGATGCGCCACAAAAGGTAGGTGAACGCTAGTCCAAACACCACGTTTGCACTATTGGTCACAGCTTCTTGATGTTGGCCAAGGTTCCCCGGTCAAAGAGTCCCTCCACCAAGAACTAACGTAAAACGATCTACCAATCCCGCAAGTCTACAACAGCTAAGAAATGTACGAAAGGAAATTAAGTAGCTGCAAGATAATCACAAGACTCCTTACCAAAGCGTGGCGCTTGCGAGAGGTACAAGCCGGGCGGGTACCGACAAGTCCCAAGACTCCGTCCTCCTAGGAACCGCGGAACACCGAGGGGCGAACCGGCAACTCGGGTAGAAAGAATCAAGCTTCTTTCTAGCCTTTCCCTCTCTCACTCTCTAGAATTGGGAGATAGAATAGAAGAAGTAGTAGAAGAAGAAAATCTAATTCTACTCTCTTGCACAAGTGGACTGGTTTCTCCTTTGAATTTGTATTGCTTTTTGAGAGGGAGAGAGGGGGTCTATTTATACACAAGGGGAGGGACCTAAGTGCTAAAAAACACCCAAACCGACCTAGGAAAACCTTCCATGTACGCCAAACCAACCATCCCATGTCGGTTTCACCAGTTTTGGAAGGTAACAAACCGCCCCCCGAAGCTGGGCTCGACCGCCGGCGGCCGGCGTGCGGCACGCACCAGTGGTGCTTGGCAAGCGCAAAGGCCGGCTCGCCCGGCTTCGGCGGTGGGCTTCCTTGCTCTGAAAAAGTTGTAAGGTGGACTTGGCCCGGCCTGGTTTCGACGTTTTGTTGCGATTTGTTTGGGCTTGCCATTTGCTCCTTTGGGCCTTCTTCTATTTGTTGATTTTATTTCTTTTTTCTTTGTCTTTTTGGCCCAAAGTGATCATCCATGAGTTTGTACACGCAAGTCCAAATAAACACCAAAACTTTGGAATATGTTAGTTGAAATTCCTATTTCTAGGTTGTTTTGGTGTTGTGTTGACTTGTATTTAATTGCCGTTGGTTACCGCAGTCAACAGCCCCTCCGCTTTCCTTCGAAAACAAGAAAAATAAACCATATAGATAACGAAGCAATAGGACCAAACACAAAATTAATAGAAAGGAAAGTTAGCAAACAAACCTCCATCGGTGGCGACCCGGTCGCGCAAAGACTTCTAGCATCTCCGGCCTTGAGCCTTCGCGCGAGCGCTCTCGGCCGGCATCTTTCACCACAGCGCCTTGTGCACGGCGCGAAGCTCCCAGATCTGAGTGTAAGTAATGTTATTACCAAGCGGAGGCACAAACGAATCCTCGGGCGCAAGTGTCAATCGGTACCTCCGCCCCACCAACTTCACACAGGCGGCTCGACTCTGCAGTCCGGCTCCACGGATGTTCCCCGAACGCATGAATTCGCGGAGCTGTCGGCCGGAGCACGCGGGTCGGCCATGCGCCGGCGACACCTCGAAGACGCCTTGCCATCGGGGCTCGTCGGCGGGCATCAACGGTGGTGGGGAGACCGGACAAGTTTTCATGACCGAACTAGCCCCCCCGCCACCAACCAAAGCCACCGGCCGCGCGGACGATCCGGCGGCGGAACCTTCGTCTTCACCACGCCCCCCGCCCGGCAAATGCCGGGGCGCGGACCTCCGCGCACTCTGGCGTTTTGACACCTTGTGGGCCAATTTCTTCTTCTTCTTGGCCTCCTCCTTAGCCGTGGCAACAATGGCCCGGCAGCGGCACCTGCGGAGGCCCCCTCATCGGTCTTGATCTTTTTTACTTCTCACGGGTCCGCGGGGGAGCTGCCGTTTCTGAGAGGGGGAGGCGCACCGGTCGCCACCTTAAGCTAACTTGGCGGCTTCCTCGGCCCGCGCCTCTCAATATCTGCCAGCACCTTGCCCGGGGACTTTATGGTTGCCGTACCCACCCCCATCTCCTCCAAAACACGGTTGAGACGAGGCATGGTGCCCGCTGAGACTTCCACGCCAAAATTCCTTCATTGAAATAGGACCCCGAGAACTTCTTGGGCCTCCATCTCCACGGTCATCAAAAAGCGTCGGCGCTTGTACCTTCGGAAGAGCCACACCAAGGCGCGGAAAAAGGAACCATCTCCGCGTCCCCCAAACACGGGAGATTAACCTTCTCTATTACAATTGGGTCCTTGTGACGCCGCCGGGTGAATACTTTGCCGCGCACATCTCCTCCACCAGGTCGCGGCCTCCAGAATAACGGCACGCAAGAAGAAAAGCTTCGCGACACTTCTCACGCCTCTCCGTCCCGGTCTTCATTTGGATCGGTAGGAGATGATGTCCACAGGAACCAACTTTGACGCAAAAGGATAACGGATATCTCCACCCCGTCGACAGTCTTCCCCTTCTCGCCTTGAGACTTGGCGTAGAACCAATAATCCATCCACCCAAAGCTCCCACTTGTTCTTACGGGCGTAGGAGATCTCCGCCTTCTCCTCGCCCTAATAGCGGCGGGGGACTGAATGTGCAACACCCAAACCGCAACTTCTTCTCACTCCCATCCGCCATCTTCCCGGGTCTTGGTTGCTTGTGCAATTCATAAAAACGAACGAAGGTGTTCGTGTCCGCCTCTCCACCGAAGGACTCGACAGCCCACACGAACCGACAACGCAAGAAACGCGTGGGGGTGAGGGCGATGAATCTCGCACATCGAAAGATTCCACCACCGTGCGAGCAAACGCGGCGGTAGGGCGGCGGAGGCCGCGGTAAAAAATCCTGAACACAACCCCCACCGCCCTCCCCGGGCTCCGGGAGCTCGGGCACCGTCTCGCCCCGAGGAAGCTTCACCTCGCAGTTGGCCCCGATAAAACCCTCATCGCGCTCTTCAAGCATACCTTGAGTCATCTTCGATGAACCCAACTCATAGGTGATGTCGACGTCTTCGCGAGCCATGAGATCGCCAACGGAGGCCTCCACGTCAGAAAGAGTGTCTTCTAAGTCTTGAGCACGAGCTGCGTCAAGCATGCAATCCTCGAAGAGACGAAAGTCTTGGCTAGAACGATATGGAAGGAGCTCGCGCACGGCCCGTAGAGCTCGACGGGAAGCGGCCCCTGCGCTAAAAGACTTAGCACTTGCACGCATACACCTAAGCAAATGGCAAGGGCTAGCGGAGGCAGGCAAAAGGAAAGAAGAGCGAGAAAGCAAGGACGCGTAGGAAGGCAAAGTCAGGGAACAGTGAAAGCGATAGCAGGGGTAACACTCCGCCGAGGGGGGGGAACCCCTTTTATAGTACTCCACGCGACCCTTCGCATCCCAAAACGCATAGTCGCGACCAACGGGCAGAAAATGGTCACTTCAGCCTCGAGGAGCGCGCCTTTCGTCCGTTGCGATCCCGACGCTTAGAATTCCTCCCCTCGAAGGTCCTCGCGAAATCGCCCCGGGGGGGGAAGGGAACCTCAACACCTCCGCTAGTACCGCAAACTGTTGAGAACGAAGGCACGCCTCCGCTACGACCTTCCGCCCTCAAGGGGTGGAACTGACGGGGACCGGACCCTAGCGGTACAAGCGGAGGTGATCGCGATAGCGTGGAACGCCGCGGAGGTCCGGGCTAATGAATTAAGTTTGTGATGATTGTGTCACTTTTCGTGAAAGGGAAAGATGCAAGCTTTCGCCACCGAACGAACCGGAGGTGTCGGGCTCCGCTTAGGTGCCCCTTTACGTGATCCAAATTCTTCCCAACCGTTCGGTGCTCGCGGAGATCGACGCCTCCCGCCGCCCTTCCCCTCGCGCGCCCGGGCGAGGCGACCCGAGGAATCGAGGCGGTGTCGGGCTCCAGCGGCTGCGGAGAAGGGATCGCGGAGGTCTCCCGACTTGAGGGCCCGGGATTGCCGAGATGGGTCCCAAGGGAGAGGCGGTGCGTAATGTGTAAACCGTGAAGATCCCGCGTTATGTTTTAAGAGTAGGGGAATATACCGAGAATATAGGAGGGCAAAATTGTAACCTTGTATCTCCTAGCAATACGAAACTATAAATAGGGAGGAGTCCTCCCACCAAGGGAGAGGTTGGTGAATTCCATTTATGGAGAGCTATTATGATCCAACCTACCCCTAGCTTTTATCCCTCGTTCATTCTCCCTCAGGGCACCGCCGAGCGGAGGTGTCTCCCCGTGTTGAGAACCCCCAAATTTCAACAATCTTGTATCAATGACTTTGCTTTATAATATTATGTGTTGCTTTGCTATGTTCTTACTTTATTCTAATATTATATTTGATATAGTCATGGTTCATGATAGATTCATGTATCTATTCGTAGAGAGCCTAATTCAATTCTCGAGTGGGTTAGGTGGTAGAAATAATTATGTAAGCATGGTGCTTATATATGACTACTCAGGATGCACGTGTGGCACGCACGTGCCTAGAAAACATTTGTTGTTCATGCCCCAAACACATGTCTATAAAAACTAAAAACATGCGAAAAGTTTTTTGAGAAATAATAGTGCTCATTCTAGATAATTCATGTAATAGATGTCAAAAAATCAATTTCAAATAGAAATATATATTAACTTGCAACAAGAGTTGGCTATAAGAGTGGAACACCGTGTGGCGGCGGTGGGGTGGGTGTGGGTACGCTGGGTGGGTAGACGCGGAGCGCGTGACAAAAAACGAGGGTACCAAGGCGCGGTAAGAGTGGAACACCGGTGTTTCATACGTTCCTACTCCTTTTCTTTTGTGGGTCCACATATCAATCTCAAATGGGTAAGGTGTTTTTATGGTGACTATGAATTTCAATTTGTCCACTCTTTTATAGTATAGATATAGATTTACCTGCGAGTGCACCTTATATTCTGGGACGTGTGGTAGATCGCGGGAGTGACAGTCCTGTTAAGTCCTTTGGAGTCCACCCTCCGTCTATAAGCCAAGTGGATAATGATTATGGGGAATATCTTGTTTCGCTCTTGGTTTTCCTTGATAGTCTTCCTGATACATGATCTAGAGTTTATTGTGCTATATATGATAATATATGCCTTAGAGTAGATGTAATGACTTAGTAGATTCAATGCTACATAAGAATTCTGTCTCTTAAATAGTCCAATGTTAAGTCTAACTTTTAGTAGCCTATTCCTATCTATGTGTGTGATGCCTCTGCCTTTATTTATCATTATTATATCTTATCATTATTGGCTTACCCCTGCTAAAGTTAGCACTAGTGATAGATCTCTCATAAGTACGCCACCTATTAATTGAATATCAGTCCAACTCCATTATTCCTCCCTGTGGTAGAATATAAATGACAAAACCTGATTACTCCCGGTGAAATGCTACAAGTCGTATTTTTATCAGTGCGCTTGTGGATAGATCTTTTTATTTGTTTCTTAGAGTTTGCAACAACACATTACGAGTATCACCTATGCATTTCCTAGCATTGCTGCTGGGGATGACAACCTAGCTTATGGTAGTGCTAAAAGATGAAACCACACTGAGTGCTTCTGACGGCATATAGCCTTAGGTGAGATTAACTCCACCTTTTGTTATAGTGACGTTAGAAATACCAACAAGCATTTCTGGCGCTGTTCTTGGGGAGGAAATAGAGGTTAGCTTGATATCTTAATAGATGGAAACTTATGATGAGAATCCAAACTAGGAAAACCGGCTTAGCAAAGCTTACCCTTGTTTGTCTTTTTGTTTATATTTTATACAGGGTTTATCGAATTGGAAAATTGATTGTGATTCACTCCACTTCATTCATCGAATCAAATCAATTAAGAGGAAGCATACATCGGTTCTTGAAGCTATGGCTGAAAAGTCTCTACGAGAGTTCTCTGCTCCAAGCAATGAGAACATCTGCACAGGACCAACACTTCAACTTAATAATCTTGAGTTCGAGCTCAAGCCAAGCCTCATTAACATGGTACAAGCTACTCCATTTAGTGGAAGGATACACGAAGATGCACGCTTACATCTGCAGAATTTTTTGGAGATTGCCAACACCTTCACACCCAAGGATGTTCCCCAAGATATTATATTACTCCGCCTATTCCCATTCTCATTGAAGGAGAAAGCGAAGTTATGGTTCTACGCCAACAAAGAAGAAATCAAGACATGGGATGAATGTTCTAAAGCCTTCCTATCAAAGTTCTTCCCCCTACGGGTAAAACCAATACCCTACGAGGAAAAATCACCAATTTCCAAATGTTAGAAAAGAGAATCAATCCTGTGTGCTTGGGAACGCGTTTACAAGAATACATATCGATTGCCCTCATCATGGAATAGAAGATTGGTTGCTTATGCAAGGATTTTATCATGGATTAACACAAAGAGCACGAGAGCAACTAGATGCAACTACTGAAGGATCATTTTTGTCACTCACTCTTGGAAAAGCCGAAGCACTTTTAAACAAGATATCGAAAAATCAAGGCCGGATTCAAGAGAACACTCAACACTACCATCGATTGAAGAAGTTCCGGAAGAAGTAAAAGCAATATCAACCAAGATGGATGTGCTATTGAATTGGCTTGAACAACGAGCCAATTACAAGAAGGATCGACAGGCTCTTCAAGATTATATTGATTCCGCATCGATTCAAGCCCGGTGTCAACAATTCAACATCAACTCAATCAAAACAAGGATGGAATTCACAACAAATATCCAATTACCTGTAAGTACCAAGGTAATATTCAACCATCTTTAAGAGAGTTAATTCAAGAACAAGTCAAGTTTAATGATACCCTTTCTAAAAAGCTTGTTGCTAATGATAAAGTTTTAGAAGATATAAATCTTAAGATAGATAATTTCTCTGTTGCTATAAAAGATCAACTTATTTTTAATAAAAAAGATAGAAACTCAAATAGCAAAGTTATCATTTGCAATGCTGTTGCCACTAACCCTAAGCGGTACATAATGTTACTACAAGAAGAGGTAAATCTACACGTGATCTCATTGATCCAAGAAGGATAATAGAAACATCGAGTAAGGACACCAATTGTGGCACCACCAAAGAATAAAAACAATGAGACCAAAGTGGTACAACCAATTCGAGAAGAAGATAAGGAAGATGACATAAAAGATTTGACTCAAGACCCTCAAATGACACAAGACTTTCATGATACAAGTCTCTTACCATATCCTAGAAGAAAACGTGGACCCCAAGTGGATGAGCGGTTTGGAAAGTTTGTAGAGGTAATCTAGAAATTATACATCAACATACCTCGCTAGACGCCATTCAAGTTCCTACCTATGCAAGGTATCTCGTAGATATCTTGAATAAAAAGAGACCACACGCCCACTATGGAGGTAATCAAATTAATAGAAGAATGCAAAGCACGGCTATCCTCAACATATTACCACACAAGATGAAAGATCCAGGATGCCCCACAATTGATTGCTCAATAGGAGATCAACACTTTAATGCACTTTGTGACCTTGGAGCAAGTGTTAGTGTGATGCCCAAGTCTATCTTCGACAAACTCAAGCATACAACCCCTCGAGCCAACTTCAATATCATTACAAACGGCGAGATCAATCAATCGGATACCCCTCGGGAATTGCGAGAACGTACCGCTTAATATCGAGGATTCTTTGTACACGTGGATTTTGTAGTATTGGACAAAGCCACGGACTCTCGAATGTCAATCATTCTCGGACGACCTTTCTTAAGCACGGACAATGCACATATTAATGTCACGGCCGGAGAGATTACATTCAACTTAAATGGACAGGGAAGAGAAGTTCGCATTCAAACCCCGATCGAGCTCGCTCACAACGGCAAAACAAGATTGAACTGTAAAAGAAGAGTCATCATCGGTACCATCTCCTAAACGGAGAATGCACCCGATAACTAATAATATTGGGAAGTCCCAGTTCGAGGACTTAAACTACGGACCCTCATTTGGAAGGTAAGTCGGTAATTATCCATATTTACTTTACCACATTACATATTTACTTACATCGTAAAATTTATGCCCCATATAAATAATTTTACGGTGTGTCACAACCCGTGAAGGTATTTATTGTGGTGGCTCAAAAATATTTATTCTTGCATTATCATATTTACTCCTGCAAATATATATTAAAATACAAAAATATAATCACCATGTGATGGGTCCTACATGTCGTACACTAGATTCCATATTTCACCTAATTTGGACATGACATTTGCCACTCACACTTCACCTACCACCATCCACCTCTCATGGCCATTCTTTTCCACCTAAAACCCACTCAAAACCAAGGCCTTAGGACATGTAACATGCAGGATGGAGGTGAGTGGGAGAGGACCCACCACCATGGCGATCGCCACCACCATTCCCTGGCGGCCGCGACTCCTCATCTCCCTATAAATACCCCTTCACCCCCTCGGTTGTTCTCCTTCATTGCTTTGCTCAACACTCTAGCCCGAAATACGAAGTTCTAGTGTCCAAGTAAGCTTCAAGCTTTGTAGTGAGGAAGAAGGAGAAGTGAGAAGGAGAGAAGAAGTTCTTTGAAGAGATAGAAAAATTTCTTGAGAGAGGAGAAATTCTTAAGAGTAGTAGTCCAATCAAGAGTGATAAGTGGAGGTGCTGTCCAAATGGAGTAATTAAGATAAAACTTTGTTAGGGGAAATTCTGCCAAAACAACCTTGTAATCTTTCTTTCGGACGACTAACCCCTAGACGATTAACTTTGGACGGCTGACTTCTAACTTTTTATTTCTAACCCCTCCACTAGTTTTCTTTTTTTCTTGTGTATTAACATTTTGCAGGATGAGTTTTTGGAAGTCCCTCAGAAGGTCGTCAAGACGGCTTCAAGAACAAGGAGAGACATCTTCCGGACTCCCTCGAGACAAGCTATGAACCGGAGCGAGATGTACCACCACATCCAAATCCCGCTACAACAAGAAAGTTGACATCCGACTCACATCTCAAGTTCTATGGAGAGTACGAGAAGACAAGGTATGATCAGTTGAAGAATCGTAAGTTCACTCATACTCCAGTGTTCGACCCCGACCTTCTAGCACAAACAGGTATGGATGTTGAATTTGCTCATATTTTCCGCTTTTTGGGGTGAGAAGCTTTTGCGAATATCACAAAACAGGGTTCTAAGTTTTTGACCATGGAATTTCTTTGCACCCTTCGTCACACACATGAGGGGATTACATTTAGATTCTTTCAAGAAGAGTATTCTCTTACTTGGAGAAATCTAAGTGATGCACTTGGTTTTCTACACTCTTGCACCATGGACTTAGACATAGCCCTAGACGATTTCAACCAAGCAACTGTTTGGAAAGACTTGACCAACGTGGATGCATTTTATGATGCAAAGGCCGCTGATTTACACTTACCCACTTTTCGTTTCTTTCACAAGTGGATACTTTTCACTCTTTTTCCCAAGAAGGAAGGACATAACGTTAGAGTGGGAGAGTTACAGTTGATTTATGCAGCTGTAAAAAGACGACAAGTTTCACCTGTGTATCTATTAGGTCAAAGATTGGATAGGTATGCCAACTATTCTAGGAGCGGTTAGTTGCACGTCTCTCATCACAAGAATTGCCAACCATTTAGGACTTTTGGACCAAAATGCTCGTGTTACCTACCTAAGGGAAGATAGGCCTGTCATTGGTTTTGATTTCTTTAGCAAGGGGCACATATTGAAGAAAAGAGGAAGTATTTATATCATGACCCATGCTACTATTGGGGAGATTCGATTGCCTAACCCCGATCTCTCCATTTATCGTGTGCAATCCTATCTATTGAATGTGCAGGCACAACCAGTAAAACATGCAGAGCTATGCCAACTCGTTAGGCAACCGGCCATGATCCATTTTGGACAAAAAGTGCATCCACGACCACAAGAGCTAGCGTTTGAGGGTACCAACAAAGGGCCTATCCGCCACCATCACAAGCCGACTACGGTCGCCGAGCATTCACCTCAGTTTTTCACAAGAAGGACCAAGTGAACATGGCGATGATGCACGCGTTTGTCGAGAAGCTTATCATGGAAGTGGCTACTTCTACGATACACCGTGTACCTCACAACCTACTCCCCTAACCATTTCGCAACTCTTTTGCGGGTTATGGACAAAGAAGACATGTATACACTACAAGGGATGTACACCACCATCCAAGGCATGAGGCATGATCAGGTCAACTTTTATCAAGACCGGAGAGAATGGAACACCCGAACGAGCGACAGAATATTACGGGATAAGAGAGACCCTCAAACAATAGTCCGATGAGATAAGTACCATAATCGGACGCCGCCGTCGCGGCGTCGTTGAACCACTACATCAACATTTAGCTTGGGGAAGGCTACCCCCACTTGGCCAGGTAAGTCTCTATGACCGGCAGTTATATCTATATATATATATATATATAAGTTTGTTTAAGTTTGTTTTGCTTTGTTTTGTTCTCGCTTTATAAAAAAATGCATAACCATGAAAAACCAAATAAAAAGAGTGTGTATAATTAGTTTGCTTTAAGTTTGTTGCTTAAATAAATAAAGTAGTAGCTATCCTTTTGTTTGGAGATGATGAATAGTTGCTCGTTTTTATTTTTCTTATAATTGCCTATCATTAGTTTAGAATTCTCCCATGTTATGGATAAAACTGTTTAGACTTGAAAATCTTGCTTTGAGCTTGAAATTTTGTGGGAGCATACATCTAAGCTAATCTAGGTAATTGACGGATATGATATGAGATAGTCCGAGCTGCTATTTATCTTACTCCTAGTTGCACTAAATTGAGATTTAATTTGCGAAAATTTGAAAATTGCATGATGAGTTTCCTATATGACAGAGAGTTCTAAATTCCTACCACAGCTATATACATGTTTTTAGAATAGGAAAACTCTTTTATCATTCACTACTTGCTTAGTATTGAGTTTTGTCAACCTTTGAGACCCTTGGGAACTTGTCATACAATTCCACATATATCTCCACATATATTCTACCTCACATATACACACCACCCATTTATGTATTACTTCTACCCTGGAAGTGTACAAACCTTTATTCATTTGCTAGCCATCAAAAATGTTTCACTCCTACCTTGGGAGTAAACACCAAAAATATTTCTCACCCTTATTATTTCTGAAAACCCCATTATGCTCCATGTGTTTCATTTGTTATCTCTCAATTGTTTGTATTGACAAAAAGAAGAAACTTGGGGCAATGCTAAAAAAAAGAGAAGAAAGAGAAAGGGAGATGAAAAATGGACAAGTGTCCTACGGGCGAGTAGAGCCTACCTCCCTAAAAATAAAAAAGAGAGTTGAAAAAAAAAATGTACAAGTGTCCGATAAATGAAAACAATGGGTACTTAGATGCCCGCCTCTCTGAAAAATAAAGAAAGAAAAAGAAGAAAGGCTAGCCCAAGTTCTCTTTTATGTCTTCTTAAATTTCAAAGAGAGATCAATTTCTTCAAGAAGGAGCATAGTAGAATTAGGATCATTATATCCCATTGCCATCATCCACCTCACAAATACATTCCATACACCCACATTGTATGACTTGTTCCTTTGGATCCGTTGATTGACTTTACAATATATGCTTTGTACATATGCTGTCTCCCACCTATGAGCTCCAGATATAAGCCTTAGTAGATAGGTTGAGAGAAGGCATGATACATTTGCCATGTTCCACAAATACCACATATTATGAGAGAAGGCACAACATCATTGCCTTGGTAAGGATCCAAAAATACTACATATGAGAGATTTGAAAGGGTCATACAATGGAAACTCTGAGTTTTATTTTGAAATGTATAAAAACTCCAGAACAGAGGTGAAATGAAGAGTTTGAGACATAGTGCTTGACTTGATTGTTCTGTCTTTCAATCACCCAAGATCTAAGTACAGGTAAAAGCCCCATGTTTTTTAGGTAACATAGGTGAGTTGGAAGGTCAGAATGGTTCACCCTTCTTTGGAGAAGAATTCTAAATTGATGACATGTGTATTTGTGAGAGAATAAATCATTGTAGCAACTCTTGATCCACTCTGGTGAAAAGCTTTGGTAGGGACTAGCAAAGGTTAAGCTTGGGGGAGCTTGTTGACACCTCTTATGATATACTTTTATATGTCAACAAGACATGAAATAAGGGCATAAATTGAATAAACACATAGTTTAGAGGTTTATACTAATGAGTTCCACGAGTTTTGGTGATTTATATATTTTCAGGGACTTCACAGATAAATGCGGAGAAGAACAGTGAAAAGTCCAAGAGTTTACATCACATACGATGACAAGACTTAACTGTGAGGCAACTCAATCCAAAATGTGGACTAAAACACTCTAGAAGACACCAGAAGACACCGAAGAAAGGAGGCACGGTTGTGGCCGGGGCCCCGGCGACCGCCATTCGGGTCCCACCGGGTCCCACCTCCTCGTGTTTCTATGTCGGTTTACCACCGACCTTGAGGTTGTATCTACACCGTTATTGAAGGTCGGTTTGATCCAATGGTCATCGTTCATCGCCAAGGCCTATATAAGCATACCTCTACCCCCAGGGTTAAACCCTAATTCATAATGAGTTCAGTTCCAATTCATTTGTAATCAACTGAGCCAGGCAGAAGTAGAAGAGAGTATCTCCACCAGAGATTAGGGTTAGCTACTTGTCTAGTTCTAGTTCATCTAGTTCTAGTTCGTCCAAGTTGATTAGCAAGTCAGATTCAAGTAGAGCTGGGTGTGCCAACCCAGAGTTCTAGATCTTCAAGTTCTACGGTACGGATATTATCTTGTATCAATGACTTTTCTTTATAATATTATGTGTTGCTTTGCTATGTTCTTACTTTATTCTAATATTATATTTGATATAGTCATGGTTCATGATAGATTCATGTATCTATTCGTAGAGAGCCTAATTCAATTCTCGAGTGGGTTAGGTGGTAGAAATAATTATGTAAGCGTGGTGCTTATATATGACTAGTGAGGATGCACGTGCGGCACGCACGTGCCTAGAAAAACATTTGTTGTTCATGCCCCAAACACATGTCTATAAAAACTAAAAACATGCGAAAAAAGTTTTTTGAGAAATAATAGTGCTCATTCTAGATAATTCATGTAATAGATGTCAAAAATTCAATTTCAAATAGAAATATATATTAACTTGCAACAAGAGTTGGCTATAAGCATCAACATCGTATATTTATACTCATATATATCAAAATCCAACCCACAACTAAAATGATAACATTCTTTTCACAACAAAATGTGAAATGATTGAATTATAAATTATATACAATACTTATGTATAGCTACATGCATACCCATTCGATCATGAGTATGCTCTTGAATTTGTGAAATACTCAGATCTTACACCATAATAATATAGCCTGCTCTTCCCTTGCCACATGCACCAGCTCTGAGATTAGTAACCCCTTTAATCAGAACAATCCATATATATAAGCCAACAGAAGTGAAATTATGCGCTTATTTTTCACATATTTATTCTGTTACCATTACCATAGGACTAAATGATCTCGCCATTGTTTCCGCCGTCAAGGTGAGCTCAAGAGCTTACTATAGAATGGTTGTCGTCATCAGCGCTAGTGATATATATATCTTGTATAATGGTATTCCCGTGGACAATTGTTTTAGGTTGTTGTCTGTTGAAATTTTCGATGGAGCAAGCACTTTCCTTATAAACAACTCGAGGCCAATATCCACCACCATTTATTATATATTGTATTCTGAAGACAAAAAAAAAAATCATTGCTGAAATGCATTCAAATAACTTGGCCAACCACCGTGTGAATGGTGTGGCCAATGAATAAATTGTACGCTACACACACACAAAAAAAAAGATAAGCCAGTAGGCCACTGGAGAGAGTGAGAGAGTCGACACGTACGCAAGTTCAAGCCAGCCTTTGCCTTCTTGTCGATGGGCTCATGGCCAACTCGTCTAGCATGTCCGAGTCACCACGGTGCCGTAGCCTCCCTCCCTGCCCTCTGATCCAGCTCTAGAAGAGCCTGCACACATGAGTTCTCCTTGGTTGTCGTCGTGAAACCATTTTCTCCTTGGTTGAGAAGGGCTGATACGGGCTGCATTATTGGCTGGAGTGCTTCCAGAAGACCAGGATTGCAAATTAGCATCTAATAATTCAACCAACAAAGCAAAAACAAACCATTTTCTAATGCGATAATTGTTTTAACAGAAGTGTTGTTTACACAATAACTGCAACAAGTTTTACTATTGGTTTCGATCAGTCTCAGGAATAAGATATTGGTTCATATGGGCACACGTGACGATTAATGCATCATCTTGAAATCAAAATCAAAATGAATTAAATAACACAGGTCCGTGTTTATTCCAGTTCTAGAGCTCCAGCTAAATAGGGAAATCGCAGTGATTCTGATTGTTCTGTATGCAGTTCAAACATTTTATATGTCTCTTTCATTTGGAGAACACAGATGATCGATCCATTGATTACTCTATATAACAAAAATAATCCATTCACATGACGACCAAAATATGATGAACAGTCATGTCAACTCTTTTCTATGCTTCAGTGCGGCAAACTGGCGGACCTCACCAGATAAATCCTCCTTGACGTCAACATGATATTCTAAACATATGCATCAATGATCTTAACGATTTCATCTTCTTGAGAAAAAAGAAGCAAAGCATGTGCGACCTTTCCAGTATTTTTGAGACCGGCTTTCATATATCCCCTATATGACTACTGTTCGTCTATTGTAGATCACCCTTCCTGTTACAAAAACGTGACTGGACCAACGAATTGAGAAATTAGTGTTGGGTTACGCGGATCGCTACACGCTAGCACAAATTAAAACCGCGTAATATAAACAGGATCACTTGCATGTAGATGATCATAGATTATACCTTCCCGACGCGCGGCGCAGCGGAAGACTTGACGGAACGCGCGTAGTCGAAGTAGTCGACGTCGAGGAAGTAGTCGTACCCTAGTGCGCAATACAGCAGCACCTCTACGAAGATCCACACGTACGGAGGAAGAACGCCGTCGACGTAGCGTGCTAGCGCTAGGCGACGCACGGACTGCAACTGGCAGATGCGCTGCCTTTCCTCTCGGCAACAGCCACGCCAAGAGCTGGCGGCGTGCGTGGGTGTAGGTGTGTTTTTAGGTTAATCAGCCGGTGGCCGGATCATTAGCATTTATAGTAATACTAATGGACTTGCATGGGCCACATGGGCTTTTGACTATTGGGCATAAACCCAACAATCTCCCACTTGCACAAGAGTCAACCAAACATTTTGGCAATTTGTTGCATTATCCTGGACTCAATCCAATTGATCCATTTGTCCTTTGAGTTCTTAGTCCTTAAGTGTGTGACCCCGTAGGTTCATGCAACCAACGGCCATGACCCAGAAACCATTTCTGATCAATAATTAGTATTGGCCTCTAGCAAGGCATGCTAATTCCCGAAAGTCCACGAAGATCATATCCTGCATAACCTTTTAACACTCTCCATTACTATGTCCTTTGCCACACGACACCTAGCCAAGTACAAGGCGAGTGAAGTGCTACCCTTGATTCTCGACCATTTCTCGCTTTGTATAGAACTTATCTTATCGACCAACCATTAGTCGAGGCATGGCCATGCACTTTCAGTTCCTACACATCGAGAGGGCCCAGAGGAGTCTCTCCTTGATATAGGAGGGGCAAATTCCATCTTGACTCGACGCACCCTGCGACTTGCTTCAGATCATACCCAAAAGCTTCCTTTATGACTACCCAATTACGGAGTAGTGTTAGGAAGCCCCAAAGTGTGACTTACACAATCCGGGACTCTACATCGATCTCAAGTCAGAGGACGTTAGTATGTGTGTCATTTACGAGACAAACCGATAGCACATATTCGCGGTGTCTCAGGGTGGGTCGATCCGACACTGTGTTCCAAACACATATCTACATTGTTGGTGCAATATCCAATATCACTATGACCCGTGAAACATGATCATCCACCCAACACATGTATCAACTTATCTCTACGCCACAGTCCCACATGACGGATAGAAGTTGAGGATCTCATTTTGTACGTCTTCAATTTTAAATCATGGAGTTTCACTAACGAATCACACATTCGTTAATCACAAATAATGAAAAACGTCAAGGAACATTTCACTGATACATGCAAATTTAAATGTCGACATGATGTCATCATCATATGATAACCATTAAGGAATACATCATCATAAGCCTCCCACACTCACACTAGAGTTAATCATGCCAAAGATCTCATGCCCATCGCTCTTGTGTGTGTCTCATGCTTTGCTTGTGGCAATGGCTTGGTCAACGGATCTGCCATGTTCGGTCTTTGTGCACCTTGCATATCTTCACATCTCCTCGTTTAACGATCTCTCGTATAAGGTGATAGCGCCGCAAAGATGTGCTTGGATTTTTGGTGCGACCTTGGCTCCTTTGCTTGTGCAATAGAACCATTGTTGTCACAATAGAGGTCTATCGGACTAGAGCAACTAGGAACCACACCCAACTTCGAAAACAAATTTTCTCGATCCATACAACTTCCTTTGCGGCTTACGGAAGCCGCAATATACTCGGCTTCGTTGTTGAATCTGCGCGACCGTCTCTTGCTTGGAACTTTTCCAACTCACCGCCCCACCATTGAGGCAAATGACATATCCTCGACCGTGATTGGCTATCGTCCCCTGCTCGGTTTGGAAGCTTGCATCGGTGTAACCATTTACAACGAGCTCTTCCGCACCTCCATAGACTAGAACTTATCCTTAGTTCTTCCTAAGTACTTAAGGATATTTTTAACTACTACCCAATGTGCCTCACCTGGGTTTGATTGGTACCGCCGTAACACTTAGAGCATATGATACATCCGGGCGTGTGCATATCATGGCATACATAATAGAGCCAACAAATGGTAAAGCGTAAGGTACTCTACTCATCCTTTCTTGCTCATCGGGCGCCGGGTGCACCGAGTATCGCTCAAGGTTACACCATGTGACATAGGTATGAACCCCTTCTTGGACTCATTCATGTTGAACTTATTCAACACCTTGTCAATGTACATGCTTTGGCTTAATCCAATTAAGCGCTTAGACCTATCTCTATAGATCTTTATACCCAAAATATAGGATGCTTCACCAAGGTCCTTCATAGAGAAACTCTTTTCTCGGTGATGCCTTAACATCCTCCATCAATGGAATGTTATTTCCGATCAATAGTATGTCATCCACATACAAAACCGTAAAACACGAAAAGCGCTCCCACTAACTTTCTTGTAAACACATGGTTCTTCTCCATTTTGCACGAAGCCAAGCGATTTAACTTCCTCGTCAAAACGAAGATTCCAAAATTCGGATGCTTGTTTTAGCCCATATATAGACTTCATAAGCCTACAAACCTTTCTAGCATTTTGTTGGTCGACAAAACCTTCAGGTTGTGTCATGTACACATCCTCACTTAGGTTTCCATTAAGGAAAACTGTTTTGACGTCCATTTGCCAAATTTCGTAGTCATAATACGCGGCAATTGCTAGAAGGATCCGGATAGACTTTAGCATAGCGGCAAAGTAAAAATGTTTCATCATAATCAACACCTTGAATTTGACGAAAACCTTTTGCTACCAATCTTGCTTTATAGATGTGAACATTTCCATCAGCGTCTATCTTTTTCTTGAAAATCCATTTACACTCAATGGCCCTCGCGCCATCGGGTGGATCTACCGGAGTTCCAAACCCGATTATCTCTCATGGATTCCATTTCGATCTCATGGCTTCAAGCCATCTCACGCACTCGGTCCCATTATCGCCTCTGTGTAAGTGTTAGGCTCTTCATTGTCCAACAACAAGATGTCACGCTGCCCCCTAGTCGAGTAATGTGTACTTTTCTCGTGCGCGACGTGCCCGTATTGATCTTCGTGGTTGGGGTTCAACATATTGGTCAGCGACCATCGCCGCTCTCATCTAGTTGTACCTCCTCCTCGGTGGAAGCTGAAACATTTTCTTGTGTTTCTCGAACCTCTTCGAGTCGCGCACTCGTGCTCCCACTAACTTCCTTTGAGAGAAACTCTTTCTCAAGAAAGACCGCATTTCGAGCAACAAACACTTTGTTCTCTTGACGGTTATAGAAATAATATCCTTTGGTTTCCCTAGGATATCCCACAAAGATACACTTATCGACCGGGTTCTAGCTTTGTTGGCGTTAAACGCTTAACATAGGCATCGCAACCCCAAATCTTCAAGAATGACAAACTAGGACGTTTCCCGTCCATATCTCATATGGTGTCTTCTCCACGATTTAGATGGTACTTTCGGTTTAGTGTAAACGCAGTTTGTCTCTAGCGTATAACCCCAAAAAAAGTACAATGGAAGATCGGTCCGACTCATCATTGACCTTACCATGTCCAACAAGGTTCGGTTTCTTCGCCGCACACACACCATTCCATTGTGGCGTTCCAGGCGGAGTCGATTCTATGAACAATTCCACAACTCTTTAGATGATCATTAAATTCATGGCTCAAATATTCTCCACCACGATCCGATCGTAGGAATTTAATTGTCTTGCCAAGATGATTTTGCACTTCATTTTGGAACTCTTTGAACTTTTCAAATGATTCTGCATTGTTCCTCATTAAATAGATATAGCCATATCTACTCAAGTCATCGGTAAAAGGTTATAAAATACTGAAATCCACCTCTTGAGGTTGAGTTCATTGGGCCACATACATCCGTATGTACTAAGCCTAACAGCTTCGCTCGCTCTCTCACTTTGTCCAACAAAGGGAGCTTTAGTCATCTTTCCAATTAAGCATGACTCACATGTATCAATTGATTCATAATCAAAAGAATCGAGAAGACCATCCTTATGGAGCCTCTCTATGCGTTTCTTGCCTATATGGCCTAGCGACAATGCCACAAGTAAGTAGGATTATAATCATCTTTGCGAACTCTCTTAGTATTAACATTATTTATTTCAGCTTCCTCAAGATTAAGAACATAAAGCCCGTTCACAACAGGACATCTCCCATAGTACAAGCCATTCATAAAAATAGAACAACATTTATTCTTTATTACAAATTCAAAACCATCATCCTCTAAACATGAGGCGGAGATAATGTTCTTATTCAATGCAGGAACAAAATAACAATTATTAAGTTCTAGCACCAATCCGGAAGGTAGCAACAATGAATAAGTGCCGACATGACCAATGCGGAACCTTTGCTCCATTCCCGACACGCAAATCCACGTCATCTTTTGCAAAACGCCTAATTATTTTCAATCCCCGCAACGATTTGCAAGTGTGAATCATAGCACCAAGATCAAATACCCATGCATCATTAGAACGTGTTGCGAGATTAATTTCAATAACATTAATACCTTGAGTGGAGGTCGCACCTCCATTCTTTTTCTTCTCTTCCAAGTACTTCTTGCAATTCCTTGACCAATGTCCTTTCACACCGCAGTGGAAACAAACATCATTAGAGGAGGGGCCAGCCTTTTTAGTCTTTTCTTTGGCCTTAGTTGCCTACTTAGAAGCCTCACTTTCAGCGGGTTTCTTAGCCTTGGCTGACGCTTTAAACTTCTTACCCTTCACATCTTGTCATCACATGACTAGGAGCCTTCCTAAGGCTCACCTCTGCCGTCTTTAGCATCCCATGCAACTCAGTCAGCGTCTTCTTCAAGCCATTCATGTGATAGTTCATAATAAATGGCTCAAAGCTAGCTGGCAGAGACTGCAGTATCACATCGGTGGCGAGATCGTCATCGAGGGAAAACCCAGTCTCTGCAAGCTCTCTATGTAACCAATCATCTTGATTACATGAGGGCTGACCGGAGCGCCTTCAACAAGCTTACTACCAAATAAGGACTTTGAGGTGTTAAACCTATCAACCCTTGCTTGGTTTTCGAACATGCCACGCAGCCCCACGATCATATCGTGTGGGTTGGTGCTCTCATATTGCTTCTGCAGCTCAGAGTTCATGCAAGCAAGCATCAGGCACTGCACATCCACAGCATCATCTTTGTGCTTCACATAAGCACGATACACACTGGTGTTGTGCGCGACATTTTGAGGCTCATCCGGGCAAGGCGTGTCAAGAACGTACTCTTTCTTTTCCTGCCTGAGAACAATTCTCAGGTTCCGGTTCCAATCAACAAAATTTGTTCCGTTTAGCTTTTCTTTCTCAAGGATTGATCCCAAATTGAAACTCGAATTGCTCGACATTTTCTACAACAACAGGATATGCAACGGTTAGCACTACTTTCATTAAAACATTTTTTTAATAAAAGAATCCCACTATGTTTTGTGAACGTCCCTCGACATTGCATAGAGGGACGAGACCCCACGTCCCCTATGAAACTAGTGAGCTTTGGCATCACCGCTAGCATCACATGAAGAACTGAGTAGGCAACGCTTGCGATCGCATCCAATGCGACTCTCGCTCGTTGGATGATATCATATATCTCGGCTTCCAATGCTATGCCCCAAAAACCCAAGTCCGACTTGATAGTTTCGTCAAGTAAACCAACACTATGCTTGTGGTGTCCGACACCACCCAATAGATCAAGGTAGAAAATGTTGTCCTGCTTTGGCGGACCCATCACCTACTAACAAGATCCAAAAGGTGCAGCTATTGGAAGGGCATAAAAAATACTTAATTTTTATGAGGGATTTTCATACTCATCACAGATAAAGCATAAAATTGAATTTCACATATAATCATATTATTGTGATAGTATGGCCTTTCTTCGTCCCAACGAAAAATTAGCACGTCCGTAAGGCCGCCAAAGAATGGTACGTGGCCAACGCCTTCCCCGGACGGTGTGCACGCCGAGTCAACATGCCTCATGTCGATGAATTACATAATTTAAAATGACTACTACAAGCTAATAGCAGATTAAATTATAAATTACATCATATGAGCAAACCACATGACGGCACGCAGGCCAAAAAGAACAGCCTTTAGCCCAAATTGAACAAATGGCGACACGCGCAGCCGCACCAAAATATTACACACAGATCGTCACATGATTTTGAGGCCATACCATCACATCATTCTCTGCAAAAAACGAGTTAGATGTTTCTACGAACGACGTTATTGGTATTTTTTTAATAAACACCACAATTAGCCCCGTCGGCGATGACGGATAGAATAGATTTTTCGCATGCCGCTAACAAATTAACGACATGGCGTTCTAGCCAAGATAGCCATACATGTTGTGTATGAACTGCCGCTACACAAATTCGCAACCTCGTGGTCAGCCGCGGCGCGTCGTATTGCACGGCCGTTTAGCCATCACATAATGAGGAAGTAAAAACGGAGTAAAGCAATCCGATACACTCATAATGCTATATGTTAAAACGATGTACTCTACAGATAATTGTGATAAAATAATCTAGATCAAAAACAACGCAAGCACGGCTCTAGATACCACCGTTGGGTTACGCGGATCGCTACACGCTAGCACAAATTAAAACCGCTAATATAAACAGGATCACTTGCATGTAGATGATCATAGATTATACCTTCCACGCTAGCGGCGCGGAAGACTTGACGGAACGCTGCGTAGTCGGCGTAGTCGACGCCGAGGAAGTAGTCGCACTTAGTGCGCAATACAGCAGCACCTCTACGAAGATCCACACGCGTTTTGGAGGAAGAACGCCATCGACGTAGCGTGCTAGCGCTTAGGCGCGACGACGCGACCGCAAATCGGCGGATGCGCCGCCTTTCCTTCCTAAAATGACCACGCCAAGAGCTGGCGGCGTGCGTGGGTGTAGGTGTGTTTTTAGGTTAATCAGCCGGTGGCGGATCATTAGCATTTATAGTAATACTAATGGACTTGCATGGGCCACATGGGCTTTTGACTATTGGGCATAAACCCAACAATTAGCTAGTGAATTTGTTGGCTAGTTGTGCAAACAAGATCAATAACAGTCGGTGATAGCCAGCGTTTCATGTCGACACATGAACCGGCTAGCGAAGACTACAAACAAGATCAGAGACAACCATGTAGCCAACGATTCATCATGGTATAAACAAACACAAGGAGACTTCGATTTACCTTATGGGTATTCTTATTCCATCAAATACCATGTAGGAGAGGTCGAGGGAAGCTGTTGGGATCTAACTTTGATTTCTGTTTAAACTTTCGTCCCAGACTTTGAAGATTTTAGGATACCCGGATCATTTGCAAAATAGAGGCCAAGTTCTGCATCGAAGGTGGCTTCGCAAGTCGTCGGCTTCACAGAAGAGCAACAAGTTGGAACTTACAAATACTAAGATCGCGGATCCAAGCGGAGATGATCACAGCAACTTTGCTCCCAAGTTGCTGAAACATCTTCCAAAAAGATAAAGATCGTGGCGAAGATAAAAGTCATACTTGAAGCGTCGCGAAGACAAGGATTACATCTTCGCTAGAAAAGATACATTGTAGAAGCTCATTCTAGAATTCTTAGTAATTTTGTACAGATACGAAGTCGGGGGGGCTATAAATACCCCCTGACATCCTTTGTAATCGCCATGTTGAATGGCCGCTTTGTAAACTATTTCATCATCAATAAAGTGTTGTGCTGAGTAATCACCCAACATCCTGGCGCCCACCGTTTGTGTGAGCAACGATCTACCCCACGACCACCTAGGATCATGGGAAGACCACCCAAGAACAAGTCGGCAAGTGCTGCCGGAGATACAACAACAGAAGATGAAGTACCAAGAACAAGCGAAGACAACATATCCAAAGAAGTTATTCCTCAAGAAGATCAAAGCGAAGAAGTAAGAAGGCTACAAGAGCTAGAAGAAGAATTAACCAAAAAGCAGAAAGAGCTTGAGGCTTGCAAAGCCATAACCAGAGAAAAGACAATGAAGCAAAGAATAGAGGAAGCTGAAGCAAAGATAAGAAGACTGAATGAAGAACTCAATAATCAAGAAAGCGAAGTCATCATCACAGCTGAAAATAAAACAAGCCAAGGCAACGAAAAGGCAATAGTCACGATTGACCCAGAATCTCCGCTATCGATAGATTTACAAATGGCAAGATGGCCAAAAGGGTTCAAATTCAACGTCATACCAACATATGAATTTTTGATAGATCCAAGACAATTCTTGATGAGCTTCGAAGCAGCTGTCGAATCAGGAGGAGGAGACGATAAAACACTAGCAAAGGCACTTATCATGGCAATGAAAGGACCAGCCCAGAAGTGGTATGCTTCGCTAAAACCGAGATCACTGAAGAGTTGGGAACAACTGAGAACAACCTTGCTGGTCGATTTCCAAGGATTTCAACACACAGGATTAACAAGCGATGACCTGTTTGATATCAAACAATATCCAAAAGAGCCAATCATTCAGTATTACAAAAGGTTCATCCAAATGAAGACCCAAATACCGGATGTATCGGACGAAGTCGTAATCATTGCTGCAATCGAGGGCCTCGTGGGTAGGTCAATTGTCTTCGCACTTAAGAAGAGAAAGACCAACAACTGTCGCTCAATTGTATGAAGAATTTCAAAAGTATGCAAGATCAGATGATGACTTCAGAAAGAAGACCGAAGAAGAGAATGCCCAAAGAAATCAAGCGAAGCCAAGCAATCAATTCAAACCACAAAATTTTGAGCGAAGACCATACCAATATCAATATCAGCCGCCACTTCGTGTGAATCAAATTAACAACGAGCAGAGTGGAGACAATATTCAGGTTCAAAACAACCAAATGAAGCCAATATAACAACAGAAATTACAACAACAATCGAGAGGGGGGTTTCAATCAAGCAAGATTCGGAGAAAGAAGAATGCTAAAGCCCGAAGAGATGTATTGCATCATTCATGGCAAAGGGGCTGGTCACACTTCCAAGATGTGTCCTATGGTAAAGAAAAGTATAGAGCAAGTGCAACAAGAGAACAAATCAATGGAGAATCAAAGATCAATCAACTTCTTGTCTCAAGCAAGCACTTCGCACAATCAAGCTTATTATACCCAACTTACAATCAACAAGCACTACCAGGACCTCCTCCAATATACAATTGTCAACCTTTGGCAATGGCTCCGCCACAATGGGGACAAGTACAAAACACACATCCCGAGGCTTCGGTGGCCAATAACGCTCCAAATGTTCAAAACAATGGTTCTCCAGCTGTATCAACAGCAAGTAGAGGAAGAATAATGACAATTAGTGGAGGCAATAGCATTGAACATTCAACAAACAATGAGAGAAGAAACTACTTTTGAAGGGTCAACGCAATTTCAATGGAGGGTCCCTACAAGAAAACAAGATGGTCACACCAACCAATTATCTTCACAGAACAAGACATGAAACTCAAAGATTATCCACATATGGATGCCATGGTCATAGAAGCAAATATAGATGGTTGGGATGTCACAAAAATTCTGGTAGATGGAGGAAGCTCTGCAGACATACTCTTCGCATCAACTCTAGATGCAATGCAAATCAAAAGACAAAACTTGGGAAGAGCAGAATGCCCACTAGTTGGCTTCGGCGGCAAAAGAATAAACTCCATCGGAAGAATTGTGTTGCCAGTATCTTTCAAAACACAAAACAATGCAAGAACGTAACAAGTCGCATTGGACGTTGTTGAAATGCATAGCCAATACAATGCAATATTCGAAGAGGAAGCTTAAACATCTTTGAATCCGTAATCAATTACTCATACTTATGTATGAAAGTTCCAGCAATCAATGGACCAATATCAATTCACGGAAATCAAACGGAGGCAAGAAACATTGGGAAAGATTCAACTCTAGCTCAAAGAAATGTCCTAGCCATCGAAGAAATCGAGGAAGAAGAAAAATGAGACGTAAAACGCCAAGTCACAAAAAGAAGGCGAAGACATGTTCCAAGGCGAAAACAAAGAAGTTTTGCTAGACCCAATGATAACAAACAAGAAAGTCATCATAGGCGCCAATCTAGCAAAAGATGAAGAGGAACAGTTGATAAGCTTTTTGAGAAGTAACCAAGATGTTTTCGCATGGTCAGCAAAAGATTTAGAAGGAGTCAGCAGGGACATTATTGAACATCGCCTAAACATCGATCCAAGCTACAAGCCGAAGAAGCAAAAACTAAGAAAGATCTCCGAAGACAAAACAATAGCCGCGAAGGCTGAAGTACAAAGATTGCTCGATGCAAAGGTTATAAGAGAAGTTCAATTTACAACTTGGCTGGCCAACATTGTGATGGTGAAGAAAAGCAATGGAAAATGAAGAATGTGTATAGATTTCATAGATCTCAACAAGGCTTGCCCCAAGGACAACTTCCCTTTACCAAGAATCGACACACTTGTCGACCAAGCCGCGGGAAGCGAAATGCTAAGTTTCCTCGATTGTTTCTCGAGATACCACCAAATTTACATGAAAAAAGAAGATGAAGAGAAGACAAGTTTCATTACACCATTTGGAACCTATTGCTTCCAAAGAATGGTAGAGGGGCTTCGCAATGCAGGATCAAGCTTCATCAGAATGACTTCGGTAGCACTCAAAGATCAAATCGGAGATAATCTGTTGGCATATGTTGATGACATAATAGTAAAGAGAAAGAAACGCGAAGACCACATAAAGGACTTGAAGCAAACATTCAAAAACTTGAGAAAGTCAAATCTCAAACTCAATCCTGAGAAATGTACCTTCGGAGTACAAAAGGGCAAAATCCTCGGATGTATAGTCTCAAAGAAAAGGCATCGACCCGAATCCAGAGAAGATAAAAGCAAAGAATGGAAACGAAGTTCCAAAGAACATCGAGACATCCAAAAATTAACAGAAGATTGGCTTCGCTGAATAGATTCATATCAAAGTCAGCAAAAAAAGCTTTCCAATATTTCAGGCACTCAAAGGAGCGAAGACAAACTTCACATGGGGAGAAGAGCAACAAAAAGCCTTTGAAGAAATAAAGAAATATCTATCAAGTCCTTCAACATTAACAACACCAAATGTTGATCAAGAATTACTTCTATACATTTCAGCATCTGAGAAAGCCGTAAGCGCAGTTTTAGTACAAGAAAGAGAAAAAGATCATGCGAAGAAACAAGAACCAATCTACTTTGTCTCCGAAGCCCTTTCTAGGTCAAAAATGTTTTATTCAGAAATCGAGAAGATAGCATATGCAAAGTGCTCATGGCAACAAGAAAGTTGAAGCATTACTTCTTGGCCCACAAAGTAAGAATCCCAACGAATCAACCACTCAAGGATGTTCTTCAGAGCTATAAATCTTCAGGGAGGCTTGGCAAATGGGCAGCTGAAATCTCACAATACTTCATTGAGTTTGAAAAAGAACAAAGAATAAAGTCTCAAGTATTGGTAGATTTTATCTCGAGATTGGACACCAAAGAACAAGTCACGAAGATCAAAAAGATCATCAAGAGTGGACTTTATCTTGTCAAGAATGCACAATGAATTGTGATGGAGCATGGGGCTCCGCAGGGCCGGAGTAGCGGCAATAATAACTTCGCCATCCCAAGATCAAAATAAAATATGCAGCAAGACTAGAATTTCGATGCACAAACAACATCGCCCGAATATGAAGCGGTATTCTTTGGGGCTTCGCAAGGCAAGAGCAATGGGAGTACAAAAAATCCTGATCAAAATAGATTCACAGGTCGTTGCAGGCCACGTTGAGAAAAAAGTTACAAGGCAAAAGATCCCGAACTAGCGAAGTATTTAGAAAGCATCGGGGATCAAGAAAAACACTTCGAAGGGTTCACGCGATGCGAAGCATTTCAAGAACAAACAATGAAGAAGCGGATGAAATTGCGAAAGCAAAGACTCAAAAAAAGTAAAATTGCCACCGGATGTATTTTATCAAGTACTCTCAAAATCTTCGATAAAGGCAAAGATTGAAGAACCAAAATATATCCACATCATTGAAAGCGAAGACGGAGATCGAAAATAATAGCATTTCTAAGAGGATTCTACGAGCTAGAAAGCAAAGTCGAAGAAATAAGAATGAAGCACAAAACAAGAAATTACAAGCTCATCGACAATCAACTATTCAAGCATGGCATTTGTGAACCATTACTCAAATGCATTTCAAGCGAAGAAGGCAAAGAATTATTGCAAGAAATACACGAGTGGAGTATGTGGGAATCATGCAGGCCCAAGAGCCATAGCGGGAAAAGCATTCGAGACAAGGGTTCTATTGGCCAACAACTCAAAAAAGATAGTAAGGAAATAGTAAAGACATGCCATAATTGTCAAATTTCAAAGAAACAAGTCAAATGCCCCGGAAACCCCATTCAAAGACATTAAACCAACCTGGCCACTTGCAAGATGGGGAATAGACATAATTAGAAAACTTCCTCCACTCAAGGCAACCATCAATACGTAGTTGTAGCGTTTGAATATTTCACAAAATGGATAGAAGCGAAGCCAATCACAAACATGTCATCAACAACAATGAAGAAGTTTCTTTGGAAAAACATAATTTGCGGATTCGAGTCCCAAGACACATAACTTTGGACAATGGAACTCAATTCGACAAATAAGACTTCAGAAGTTACCGTGAAAGTTTGGGAATTCAACTTTGCCCGATCGGTCGGATATCCTCAATCAAATGGAGCCGTTGAAAGAGCAAATGGCAAAATATGTGTAGGGATATCAAAAAACCTGGTTGGACTTCCAAAAGGAAAATGGGTCGAAGAATTGCCAAGAATTGTTTGGAGTCATAATACAACAACCACAAGGTCAACAAAGTTTACACCTTTCAAGCTATTGTATGAAGATGAAGCAATGACTCGAGAAGAAATCCAATTTGAGGGACCAAGAACAAATGTGGAAATAACAAGCAAAAGAAGATCAAAAGACAAGCAAAGATTTGCTTGAAGAAGAAAAGAAACCAAGCTGTGATGAATCTCGAAAAATACCAAGAAGAAACAAGCAAATGGTACAACAAGAAAGTGGTGAAAAGAGAACTACAACCAGGGGAGACTTTGTGCTCAAAAGAAAAAGAAACGAAGACACCGGGGAAAATTCCAACAAAAGTGGGAAGGACCCTTCGTCATAACAAAATCAAACAGGCAAGGCTCCTATCACTTGGAGAATCTCAAGGGAGAAGAATTAAGCCATACATGGAACATCGAGATCTTCGCAAGTACTATCCTTAGATTTTCCTTTCAAAATTTTGTAAATATGCAAGTTAGTTTCAATCTTTTAGAAGCATTTTTACAAATTCAATAAGGAGTCGCACTCTTTTTCCACTCGGGGAAGCCCTTCGCGAGGGTGAGTGGTTTTTAACGAGGCGAGACTCTATTGCAAATTCTCATATCAAGTATAAATGAGAAAGTAGTTTCCCCAAGGCATGTCTACAACATTTTGCATTTGCATCTTTTACTTCTTTGTATAAATAGCCGAAAAGCAACAATGCTTTTACATCGGCTAAGGTTTTCACAAAATTAAAAAGTAGGTATAATTTAAGCAATAAACTAAAATTATTACCTACACAATTTCTCTAAGGAGAAAATTTTGGCTTCAAAACGAAGTCTTCGCTCCTACTTCGCAAAAAAGAAAGAGAGCGGCGTTTTTTTCAAATTTCTCTAAGGAGAAAATTTTGGCTTCAAAACGAAGTCTTTGCTCCTACTTCGCAAAAAAAGAAGAGGGCGACGTTTTTCAAATTTCTCTAAGGAGAAAATTTTGGCTTCAAAACGAAAGTCTTCGCTCCTACATCACAAAAAAGAAGAGGGCGACGTTTTTCAAATTTCTCTAAGGAGGCAAAAAAAAGAAGGCGACGCGTTTTTTTCAAATTTCTCTAAGGGAGAAAATTTTGGCTTCAAAACGAAGTCTTCGCTCCTACTTCACAAAAAAGAAAGAGGGCGACGTTTTTCAAACTTCTCTAAGGAGAAAATTTTGGCTTCAAAACGAAGTCTTCGCTCCTACTTAAAAAAAAGAGGGCGACGTTTTTTCAAAATTCTCTAAGGAGAAAATTTTGGCTTCAAAACGAAGTCTTCCATTCCACTTCGAAAAAGAGAAGAGGGTGACGTTTTCAAAAATCCTTAAAAAAAAACAAACCCAAATAAGATATCCGCGAAGTCAAAATCAAAAACCAAAGTCCAACTTCAAAGTCCAGGGCGACGTTTTTGGGTCGAAACAAAGTTTTAAGAAAAACTTGTGATTCATGGGTTTCATGCCTTTGAAGTCGGCCTTCGCCCACGAGGGGTCAGCTTGTTGGGATCTAACTTTGATTTACATTTTAAACTTTCATCCCGCACTTTGAAGATTTTAGGATACCCTGATCATTTGCAAAATAGAGGCCAAGTTCTACACCGAAGGTGGCTTCGCAAGTCGTCGGCTTCACAGAAGAGTAACAAGTTGGAACTTACAAATACTAAGATCGCGGATCCAAGCGGAGATGATCACAGCAACTTCGCTCCCAAGTTGCTGAAACATCTTCCCGAAAGATAAAGATCGTGGCGAAGATAAAAGTCATACTTGAAGCATCGCGAAGACAAGGATTACATCTTCGCTAGAAAAGATACATTGTAGAAGCTCATTCTAGAATTCTTAGTAATTTTGTACAGATACGAAGTCAGGGGGGCCTATAAATACCCCCTGACATCCTTTGTAATCGCCATGTTGAATGGCCGCTTTGTAAACCATTTCATCATCAATAAAGTGTTGTGCTGAGTAATCACCCAACAGAAGTAGATGTCAGTCATGGTCAATGACTCAAGTATATAGCGGAGGTGGGATGCCACTGATCTAGGCAAATTCAGAGAGGATGCCCGAGAATAGCCACGGTGACGGCGGCGTGCGAGGACATGAGTGGCATGCGGTGGCTGCACGTTGGGGTGAGCGAACGGGCCTCCACCTCTCGATGGGGCACGTCCGGCCGCCGGTCCCATGCGCGAGGTGACGTTCAGCCGCCGGGTTCCCCGTGTTCGAGATCGTAGGTCGGACCGACCTAAGCGGGCTCCACCGGGGAATCGCCGGATCCGGCAGCCCTACGGGGAAGCCGTGGATTTAGGTCGGCTTCACGAACGCCGCAGGCGACGTTCACGGCCCTGCACGCGCACACCGACGCGGCCAAGGCGATGGCGGCGGCCGGGCCATAGGGGATGGATGGAGATCCGACCGCCCGTAACAACCGCGATTCGCTCCACCGAACCGGCCGCCCACAAGAACGCGCGTCTCTCTCTCCTCCATCGCGCCGGCCGCCCGGCAAGGCGGCAACAAAGAATAAAGAATCGCGATCCTCCCGTCTCGAACACGTAACTTTCGAGGGCGAGGGCGAGCACCTATGCCGCTTCCGTCCTCGGTGTTGTTTGCGTCGGGACTCCGAACAACCGAAGGAGCGAAGGGTCGCGACTGGTGAGGACGATGAAGGTGTGGCGGCGGTGGGTGTGGGTACGCCTGGGTGGGTAGACGCGGAGCGCGTGACAAAAACGAGGGTACCAAGGCGCGGTAAGAGTGGAACACCGGTGTTTCATACGTTCCTACTCCTTTTCTTTTGTGGGTCCACATATCAATCTCAAATGGGTAAGGTGTTTTTATGGTGACTATGAATTTCAATTTGTCCACTCTTTTATAGTATAGATATAGATTTACCTACGAGTGCACCTTATATTCCGGGACGTGTGGTAGATCGTGGGAGTGACAGTCCTGTTGAGTCCTTTGGAGTCCACCCTCCGTCTATAAGCCAAGTGGATAATGATTATGGGGAATATCTTGTTTCGCTCTTGGTTTTCCTTGATAGTCTTCCGGATACATGATCTAGTGTTTATTGTGCTATATATGATAATATATGCCTTAGAGTAGATGTAATGACTTAGTAGATTCAATGCTACATAAGAATTCTGTCTCTTAAATAGTCCAATGTTAAGTCTAACTTTTAGTAGCCTATTCCTATCTCTGTGTGTGATGCCTCTGCCTTTATTTATCATTATTATATATTATCATTATTGGCTTACCCCTGCTAAAGTTAGCACTAGTGATAGATCTCTCATAAGTACGCCACCTATTAATTGAATATCAGTCCAACTCCATTATTCCTCCCTGTGGTAGAATATAAATGACAAAACCTGGATTACTCCCGATGAAATGCTACAAGTGGTATTTTTATCTGTGTGCTTGCGGATAGATCTTTTTATTTGTTTCTTAGAGTTTGCAACAACACATTACGAGTATCACCTATGCATTTCCTAGCATTGCTACTGGGGATGACAACCTAGCTTATGGTAGTGCTAAGAGATGAAACCACACTGAGTGCTTCTGACGGCATATCGCCTTAGGTGAGATTAACTCCACCTTTTGTTATAGTGACGTTACAAATACCAACACACCACCAGCCTGATCTTCCACCTGGGGTGAACGTGCCAAAGGGAGATGCACCAGAGGGACTAGAGGAGCCTACACCTGAGATGATGGAGGTTGAGGTTGCTGCTGAAGGAGGCAACAATGAGGCAGCAGCTGAGGAGGAAGAAGAAGAAGAACCTGAGGAGGTGATCCCGCTCGAGACGAGTGAGGAGGAGGACCACGACGATGACGAGTATTCTTCCTAGGCTTGCGCTAGATGCTCATGTCTCTTTTGTGGTACTTTTGTGGCATGTAATCGATCATTAGGCACGTGAGGACCCTAATTCATGTGAACCTTTAGTTGATGTAATTTGGGTGGGTGGTGGAACCCTTGTGATGATGTTGGATGTATGATGAACTTCTTTATGAGTTTCATTTATGATGACGGCATGTTGGAGTTATTGAATGTGTGTTTCGTTGCGAAATAATTTATATGGTGATGTCGTGTTACGGAATTGAATTATTGTTACCTCTATTTGTTGAATGAGTTCATTCTCTCAATGAATTCAGCGTGGCTTTAATTTAAGTATCATGTACACTTGCAATGACATCATCTAATGATTATGGTTCTTTGAAACATGCGGATGCCGACCACTGCTTCAGGGAGCGCAGGTGGTAGTGGCGGTGACAATATCGCTCGCACTGGAGGTGGTGCGGGCGGTGCGAGTGGCAGTGGTGGCGGTGGAGAGGATGCCACATGTGACAATGTGCCACCCCCTCCTCCCATCGATGCCGCCCAATTCTTCGGTCAGTTCCTTGGAAGTCAGCGCAACATGGAGAACATGCAGCGCAATATGGAGGCCGCTTTGCGCCATATTGCTGACCAGGCTGGACGTGGTCGTGATGGACGTCATGATGATGAGGTGAATCAGTACAACAGCTTCAAGGACTTCATGGACACGAAGCCACCAACCTTCAAGGAAGCTGTTGAACCGCTTGAAGCAGATGAGTGGATCAATGTCGTGGAGAACAAGTTTCATTTGTTGAGGCTTACAGATCAGTTGAAGATAGAGTATGCCGCCCATCTGTTGGAGGGTCCAGCAGGCATCTGGTGGACACACCATCGTGCCACCTACCCTGCCAACACTCCAATCACTTGGAATCAATTCACTACTGCTTTTCGTCAGAACTACATACCCCCAGGTGTGATGGCGATGAAAGTTTCTGAGTTTATGAAGTTGAACCCAGGGTACCAAGACCATGAATGAGTACCTTCATGCTTTCAACAACCTAGCTCTCTATGCACTTACCTTTGTGAGTACTGATGAATTGAAGATAGCTAGCTTCAAGAGAGGTTTGAATGGAAAGATGCAGAAGTACATGGGCAACTCTGAGAAGAACACCTTCCATGCATTTGTGAGTGACTGTCTGACACAAGAGAACAACAACAACATCTATGCTGCAAGTAAGACTAAGAAGAGGGCCTTTGAGGGAGGCTCGAATTAGGCAAGAGGTTCCCCTGCATATCGTCCAAACTATCATCCACCAGTTCCTGGTGCGAGGTTTGGGCCACCCAAGAAGAAGTTTGTTAGCTCTGCACCTCATACACAGAAGGCCTACATCACTCCAGCTCAGAAGGGAAAAGCAACTCAGGGTGTGAGTTACCGTCCTCCTGGAAATTTGTGCTTCAATTGTGGGAAGACAGGGCACTTTGCAAGGTCTTGCCCCCAGCCAAAGAGGAACTATCCTAACAAGACAGGCCAAGCTCACTTCACATCTGCTGAAGAGATTCCTGAGGGTGAACCTGTGACCGCTGGTACGTGTCTTGTCAACAATCATAGTGCTGTCGTTTTGTTTGATTCCGGATCATCTCATTCTTTCATGAGCAAAGCATTTGCACTAAAGCATAATCAAGTGATATCTGAGTTGGGTTATGGGTATTGAATTAGCTCAGCAGGAGCCGATCAGCTCACTAGACAAGTAGTCAGAGATGTGCACATAAAGATTGGAGACCTGGACATTATAACTCATCTCATAGTTTTGCCCGGGTTGAGTTTGGATGTTATTTTAGGAATGAGTTGGATGAAATTGTGGGGAGTAATCATAGATACAACTAATAGGGCTCTTTTGCTAAAAGATCAACGTGATGGTAGGGAGCACCATGTTATCCTGCCACAGAGACCTAATCTAGATCAAGTATCAGTTTCTCTTCAAGTTACAAGGATCTCTGATATTCCTATAGTGTGTGAATTCCCGGACGTCTTTCCGGAGGAATTGCCGGGTCTTCCACCCGACAGGGATGTCGAGTTTGCTATTGAGTTAGTACCAGGTACAACACCCATATCAAGAAGACCATATAGAATGCCACCTAATGAGTTAGTAGAACTTAAAGTGCAGTTGCAAGAGTTGCTAGATAAGGGTTTGATTCGACCAAGTTCTTCCCCGTGGGGATGTCCCGCACTGTTTGTGAAGAAGAAGGACAAATCTTTGCGCATGTGTGTGGACTATAGGCCACTCAATGCGGTAACCATAAAGAACAAATATCCTTTGCCTCGCATTGATATTTTGTTCGATCAGTTATCCAAGGCCAAGGTATTCTCCAAGATTGACCTTCGATCAGGGTATCATCAGATCAAGATAAGACCGCAAGATATACCAAAGACCGCTTTTTCTACAAGATATGGTTTGTATGAGTATCTTGTCATGTCCTTCGGCTTGACAAATGCTCCTGCACATTTCATGTACCTGATGAATTCGGTATTCATGCCCGGACAAATTCGTGGTCGTGTTTATCGATGACATCTTGGTATATTCTGAGAATGAACAAGATCATGAGGGCCATCTACGAGTTGTTCTTAGCAGGTTGAGAGAGCACAAGTTGTACGCCAAATTTAGCAAGTGTGAATTTTGGTTAACCAAGGTACCTTTCCTCGGACACATCTTATCCGCGGAAGGCATCTCGGTAGACCCCAGCAAGGTACAAGAGGTTATGGAATGGAAGGCATTGACTTCTGTCACGGAAGTTTGGAGTTTTCTTGGATTGGCCGGGTATTACCGTCGATTTATCCCCGACTTTTCTAAGATTGCTAAGCCTATGACGAGATTGTTACAAAAGGATGAGAAGTTTGTGTGGTCGCTGGAGTGTGAAGCAGCTTTTCATACTTTGCGAGAGTTGCTAACCACAGCTCCTATGCTCGCACAACCAGACATAGAGAAACATTTTGATGTGTTTTGTGACGCATCTGGTACAGGTTTGGGTTGCGTACTTATGCAAGAAGGAAGGGTGATTGCTTATGCATCGCGTCAGTTAAGGAAACATGAACTTAACTACCCCACACATGACTTAGAATTGGCAGCTGTAGTTCATGCTTTGAAGTTGTGGCGCCACTATCTTTTGGGTAATGTGTGTCATATCTACACCGATCACAAGAGTTTGAAGTACATCTTTACACACCTGAAGTTGAACATGAGACAAAGGAGGTGGTTAGAGTTGATCAAGGACTATAACTTGGAAGTGCATTATCATCCGGGAAAGGCTAATGTGGTTGCAGATGCCTTGAGCCGGAAAGCACATTGCAATTTTGTACAGCCGTTGTTGGAAGAAGGCTTTAATCTTATGCACCCAACGGTTCTACATAATATTGTGATTAGTAGTTCACTTGAAAGTCGTATTATTGAAGGGCAGAAAACCGATAGGGGTATATATTTCATCAAAGAGAAGATAAAAACCGAACCTAGCCCACATTTTAGAGTCGATGAGAATGGTGTGTTATGGTTTGATGATCAGCTAGTGGTGTCAAAAGATAGAGAGCTTAGAGATCAGATCTTATCAGAAGCACATTCTTCCAAGCTATCTATCCATCCTGGAAGTAGCAAAATGTATCAGGACTTAAGGCCGCACTATTGGTGAACCAAGATGAAGAAAGAAATTGCAGCTTTTGTGGCAAGGTGTGACAATTGTTGTAGAGTCAAGGCGATTCATTTGAAACCTGCAAGACTCTTACAACTGTTGTCTGTTCCTAGTTGGAAGTGGGATGAAATAAGTATGGACTTTATAGTTGGACTTCCACGTACTCCGAAGGGTTTCGACTCTATATGGGTAGTTGTGGACCGCCTGACTAAGTCCGCTCATTTTATTCCAGTCAAGACCACTTATCGACCACATGGGTATGCAGAGATCTATCTTGCTCAGATAGTACGTTTGCATGGGATTCCTACAAAGATAGGGTTAGATCGAGGATCACAATGGACCAATCGTTTTTGGGGACGTTTACACAAGGACTTTGGTACTACTTTGGTTCGCAGTTCTGCGTACCATCCTTAGAGTACAGGTCAGACGGAACGGGTAAATCAAATTCTTAAAGATATGCTAAGGGCATGTGTGTTATCGTCCAAGGGTTCATGGGAAAGTTGGCTACCTTTAGCAGAATTCTCATACAACAATAGCTACCAAGCAAGTATCAAGATGGCACCTTTTGAAGTTTTGTATGGCAGAAGGTGTAGAACACCATTGAATTGGGTTGAATCAGGAGAAAGGAGATACTATGGGATTGACTTTGTCAAGGAAGCAGAAAAGAAGGTTCATATAATTCAACGACACATGGAAGCAGCTCAATCAAGACAAAAGAGTTATGTTGACAAAAGAAGGAAACCTCTTTCATTTAACGTTGGTGACTATGTCTATTTGAAGGTATCACCAATGAAAGGAGTGCAACGCTTTGGTGTGAAGCGTAAGTTAGCACCCCGGTTCATAGGTCCTTATCGTATTACAGAAAGAAAAGGTCCTGTAGCTTATGAGTTAGACCTACCTGAAGAGATGAGAGCGATTTTCAATGTCTTCCATGTCTCCCAACTGAAGAAATGTTTGAGAGTTCCTGAAGAGCATATACAAGTTGCCCAAATCCCATTGCAATCCGATCTAACCTATGAAGAAGTACCAACTCAAGTTGTGGATGTTAAGGAAAGAGTTACCCGCAACAAGGTAGTCAAGTTGTATAAGGTGTTGTGGAGCAACCTTGGGGAGAATGATGCCACTTGGGAAGCCGAGGATTATCTTCGTGAAGTTTACCCCGCTTTTTATAAACGATGGTAAGAACTTGCAAATCTCGGGACGAGATTTTCGTAAGGGGGGAAGGGCTGTAACACCCCGGTGTTAAGCTTAGCATAACATGTGCATTTCATTAGCATAATCATCATTAACACATAAGCATTCATGCATGTCAATTGGAGCATATCATTTCGTGTTCGGATTGTTCGAATTTTGCCCTACCATGCTCTTGATGATGTGTTAATACAAGTGAATGCCATGTTTGATTACTAAACATACCTAGACATGTTTAGGATGCATAATGGACCAATGTTTATGTTAAACACTTTGGCTAATTGTGTTTAGTTAGGGTTGTTTGACTTGGTTTGACCTACATGAGTCATTTTCTTAGTTCCTTCAAAAGTCATAGCAAACGTGTGTGAATGCATGTTAGTGCACCCAAAAGGAAAAGTGTGTCAAATTTGTTGTAGAACAATTGTTATGTGGAGCTCAATCCATGAAAATGGTCGGAGCTTGGTCAAAAAGTTGAAACAGTTTGAAATTGCATTTGAATTTGCTTTATTTGTTTGACCCTTTTGAGTGACTTTGATTGGGATGACGATAGTTCAAAATCTAGGCGAAAAGAAACTTGCTTCATATGAAATGTTCAGAATTTTGTGCTCTACAATTTTGCTATACAAAGTTTTTGCAAATTCGGCGCGGTTTTTGGCGGTGAGGGCAAAAAAGAAAGAAGGATGGGGAGAAATGGGGGCTGCCCCGCGGCACCGCCTTCCTTCCCCAACCCGGCGCGACGCGGCGACGTGGCGTCCGTGACGTCGCCGATGTCGACATCCTCCACCCGAGCCCCACCGTCCAAAGCGCCTTTAAGCCGCGCCCGATCCGCGTCCCCTGCCCTTACGCGCCCAAACGCCATCCTGTCCCCCCTCCTTTCGTCTCCCACGGCCAGGCAAGCGAGGCGCCGCCATCGTCGTTCCCGCGTCGCCGCCGCGGAACTCCGCCCGCCGTCGCTCCTCCGCCCGCCAAAACTAGCACCGCGCCTTCACCACCGTTCCCGACCTTGTGCTCACGCTCATTGCAGCCATCGTGCAAGGGTAAGGCCGTAGTCGCGTGTTTCCGTTCGCCCGATCCGCCGCCGCCATGGCCGCCGCCCGTCGAAAGCCGTCGCCGTCGGCGCCCGCGGTCGCCGTTTCTTCTAGCTAGTGTCCGTTTGCGTTCTTGCCTCGTGGTTTTCTAGCTAGGGTTAAAGCAGTTCGAGCAATGTCGCAACGTGTTGTCCGCCAACGCCCGTCGCCGCCGCCGAGCTCACCGCCGCCGCCATGGGCGCTAGCGCGGCCGAGGGGGCCGACCGTTGTTTGGGTCGATTAGGTTAGGGTTTTCGGTCATCTCGTCGAGGCGAGCTCATGCTCGCGCCCGCTTGCGCCGCCTATGCCCTAGAACAGCGAGACCGCCCGAAGCCCGCGCCGCCGCTTGCCGCCGTCGCCGTCACGCATGCTACGGTCCGTTTTAGTTCGCACCAAAGGGTACCATTGCGTAGATATCATTGTTGCGACTCAAATGATGTACTTGGTTGGCGGATTAGTCGCCGCCGGCGAGGGGCGCCGTCGAAAGCAGCGGTGCCCTGCCTGCAGGTCGCCGACACGCGGGGCCAGCAGGCGGCAGTTTTTCTTTTCGTTTTTACGTTTCCGGTTTGCTTTAAATGCTTGCAAACTTCGTATAGGCCATGTTTTAGCTCCGTTTTTCGATGCAACAAATTTTGTTGGGTTTCTTGTGAGTTGATCTATGGTATAAAAGTGTGATATCTCAGTTTCAGTGGTTTTGTATTTTTATTTATTTATTGATTTAATTGCTTGAAGATAGGATAAATGCATATATGATTATATTGATGTGATAAAATTGTGGTTCCAAAGTGCATTTAGACCTTATTTGGCATTCTCTATGCAGGGAAAATTAGTGTTGCCCTATGTTCTGTGGTAGAAGTGTCACTTTTGACTTATGTGCCATTTATATTGTTTTCTTGGAAAAATCATAATAAATTAATTACTGTGAATTTGGCCTTGGGAATTTTTAGATATGATTGTGTTATTGCAATGTAGCTAGGAGCGCAGGTGGATTTTTGAGTTTACACTTTTCATAGTGCAAAGTATTTTCATGCCTAGTTATTGTTGATAGCTTGTCATTTTTGTGTAGCATGATAGGTGTATCCTTTTGCTATGAAATTTTGATGACAACATGTTGTTAGTGTGAGGAAGCTTCTGTAATTTTTTACAGAATTTTGTATGATAGTTGGCTGTACAAGTATTTTTAGGTTGGATGATGAAGTGATTGTTTATGCATGATGACCATACGGTAAAAATAAAAGAAATTATGTTCTCTTGCTCTTTTTTTTCTACCTAGAACCTGATGGTGAAGTTAATTTAATAGGTTTGTGCATCCTCATGTGTAGTTGGAGTTGGTTAGGCATAGTTGAGCCCTTTTGTGCCTTTTTGTTTGATGTGTTTGATTAGCAACTATCATCTCATGTGAGTTAGTTTATCTTTTCTCTTAATAAGTGACATGGTTGAGGAGGTAATAGCTTGGTTTACCTGCTGTCCTACTTTGGTAGGATTTACATGTTAGTGTGACATGTTGTACTGGTTGTTTGCTTGTAATGTCTAGTTGGAACAGATCTGCTTGCTTGCTGTTTTTCATAGTCCAGATGGCAGAATCGGTTGAAGTGATATGAAGTGGAGTTATAGATAATTTGATAAGCTTTCCATAGAGTCCAAGTTTGCTGCATTTGAGTTAGTGGAACAAAAGTTACGCTCGTTTTACTGCTGCTGATCCGTAGTGGGCAGATTTGATGCATGTGTGTATGTGTAGGTTGTGTGTGTGTGTGTATCCTTCTATAGCGGAAGAGATATGCACTTACTCAGTCAAGTACTTATAATCTTCATCACATACGCATCATGACATTTCATTTCCTCATACATTACTTAGTCTCATATGTGAATTGCATGGACATTCATCTCAGGATCGATCGAGGAGCTAGAGCAGTTCGAGGAGCAGCAGGAAGGGGAGCTACACCACCTGGAGGTCCAGTCCGAAGGAGTTCCGTAAGAAGCCGAACAGGTCGCAGAGCTTCCCGAGTGCCCGGAGCACGTCCCGCCTCGTTCTCGAAAGGCAAGCCCCGGTGCATGCTGACTTTCCTATGCTTCAATTAAAATATACCTTGTGTCTATTTCATGTTTGATGCATTAAGTATAGGAATTGTTTTGCTACCGTTGTTGCATATATTATATCCTTGTTCCACTTTTATACATATCCTTACCCTGATTAAGTCTAGGTTCGAGTCTTGCTTAGCTATGCTTAGTCACGGTAAATGCAAGTGATTTCCGGTCACTTGTCACTAGGTGGAAAGTGTTGGTCACGGTTGGCTATATTTGCTATCGTGGAAAATAACCAAGTGTTGAGATATAAAGATGAGACCGGGCGGGATAGTCGTATTCCGTGCGTGTCGATTAAGGACTGTTACGTGTTGGACATCGGTCGTACTTTTGAATGACTCCTAGCACTTAGCTGGCCGACCTGAGGTTGTCGACCGCGAAAGCCAAGTAGTTCTGCGTCGGGCCGGGACGTGGCCGGTTGGTGCGCCTCATGGAGGAAGTAAGGATGTGTGGGGACACGAGTTGACCGTGGGCAAGCTGGGCTTGAGCTACCTGGCAATTCGGTTGGTTCCTGATGAGACGGCCCCCGCCAAGCCCGCGAGATGAGTCCTGAACAGTACCAAAGGTGACCTAAGCGACCCCGACGGGGAAGTGTGGTTGGTGTTTAGGAACTTTTCCCCAGCTAGGTAGTAATCGATTCGAATCGCCATCTCTCCTGACAGTGAGAAACCGACTGTTCTTCCCTCACTGTAGCTTCATGATGATAGAAGGATAATAATGGTTATAAAAGTTTGACAAAGAAATGCGATACTGTTTATACATGTTATATATTGCTTGATTAGTAATATACAAGTGTTTGTTTAGCATAGGTGCAAACCTAATATTAATGAACTTTAATTTGCTGCTAGAGGGATTAAAATATGGTTTAGCAAATGCTTAGGCCTTTTCCGCAAGAGTCAAGTCTAGCCAGCTACACCAAGAAAGCCTTGCATAATCCTTGAGAGTCTCTTATTTTATTTATGTCGGGTAAGTCTAGCTGATTACATTCTCTTACTCAGGGTTTCATTCCCATTGTTGCAGATGGTCAAGTTTATCATGGTTATTGCAAGAACTGTCTGTATCCAGCTGCTGGAGAAGAGTAAAAGCCGCGGGCAAGGCTATCCATATTCCCTTTCTTTTGCTTTTGTGGGAATGACTTAGCATGGCACTGTATTTGAACTAAACTTAGTGTGCGTGCTTTCAAAACTATTTGCTTCCGCTACTAAATTTCGAACTTGGTTTGTAATAACTATTTGAACTCCGATGTATGAGATGTTGAACTTTATGTAACTTGTGGATGATAATCGTTGAATCCCAACGGTCCTGCTGTATTTGTGGAAATGTTTGAAATCCTTCGAGATTTCACGGACTACCGGGTTTATATGTGCTTAATCATGGAAGTGAGACTACCTCGGTGGCCACTTTTATGCTTAATTACCTATAAATTGGGTGGTTCTATTACAATCTGGACGTCATTTAGCACCGAAATTACGTTTCATGAGCCTGTTGGATCCGTACTAAATTTTACGGTTCTTACATGGATGGATCACTGTTGACACCTGTTATAGCCTAATATTACTAGTCAACTAAACATGAAATAAGGGCATAAAATGAATATCAACATAAGTCTAGGGGTCCAACTAACATATTTCCACGAGTTTTGGTATTCTATGACTTTGCAGGGACTGAACAGATAAAAGCAGATAAGAACGGTGAGAAACGTAAGAGTTTACATCCCATACGATGACAAGACTTAACCGTGAAGTAACTCAACCCAAAATGTGGACTAAAACACTCTAGAAGATACTAGAAGACACCAGGAGAAGGGAGATCACGTGGTGATCTTGACCCCTGGCGATCACCAGGATCATCCATGGCGACCGCCAGGTGGGTCCCACCTATCGGCCTCAGATTTCTATGTCAGTTTACCACCGACCTTGAGGTTGTATCTACACCGTTATTGAAGGTCGGTTTGATCCAAGGGTCCCTGTTCATCGCCGAGGGCTATATAAGAAGACCACCTGACCCCAAGGCAAAACCCTAATTCATTCTATTCATTATCTCTCAGTTGTAGAGGTATCCCAATGTAAGGATCACCTCTCTCTCAGGGATTAGTGAATTAGAAGTAGATTAGCCATGTAATTAGAAGTAGATTAGATCTAGATTAGATCTAATCAAGAGTAAGTTCAAGAGAGATTAGATTTGTAGTACCCCAAGAGAGTGACTAGATCTAGTCTTGAGAGCTAAAGAGTGGGTAGAGGAGAAGAAGGGGAAGCACCGGACCTGTCGGTGACTCCTCTACGCTTGTACCTCTGGGATCAAAGGCCTCATGGCACCTGATCCTGAGACTTCTATGGTGGATCAACTTCTTGTTTGAGTAAGTAATTGTCCTTATTGTTCTTATTGTTCATAACTCTTATTTGAGTACTTTAATCTGTGGGAATCTATAGATTAGAGGGGTAGCTTAGGTTTAAGCATGGTGCTTAGACTGAGGTTGCTTATGAATGCACCCTACCTTTCGAAGCGTGGTAGTTCGTGGTAGTGACAGTACCATTGATTCCTTTGGAGTCCACATCCCGTTGGATAGGCCAAGCAGGACCATGTTACTGGAGGATTGCACGTTTTGTCCCTGCTTTCCTTTGAGTATGTCCCCTTAAGACAATATTAACAACGCTTACAAGGATAAGAACTAGACAACCGTAGGAGTCTCCTTACCTCTTTATCCTCTCAAGTCGTTGATTGCTGCTCAACGATTAGTTATATGCCTCAGTTATCCTCACATCATTCTCCCTGTGGATTCGATATTAAAACCCTCTCCCGGTGAAGAGCTCACCGGTATCCGTTCGCTTGCGGATTATACATAAATATTTCTGTAGGCTTATCAAATACCAACAAGCATTTCTGGCGCCATTGCTGGGGAGAATGGTTGCTGAGAAAACATTGAGTATAACTAATCTTGTACAATAATTTAGTGTAGTCTTTCTTTTTATATTTTCTCTTATTTTTATATCTTTTTGGGATCCTCAGATTCCACACCTATCCTTATGCTGCACCCATAAGCACAAGTTCAGGCCACTAGAATCTTTAGAATCTATCCTATCACTTGGCTATGAGCTATGCCTACGGTTGATCAAAATGATCATGAAACAACCCATTATAGGAGAGAATTCTGCAGTTAACCTCGGGCCAAATCCTATCCTTTGAAAAGGATAATGTATTTGGGTCTCATCCTAGAAAAGTTGTTCGCATGACCATCATGCGGTTTTTACGGAGGAACTTTTCTCTTTTCTAAAGCAAGGTTTGTCTTGACAAACTCAGTGGGTGTGATCTTTTTCCTAGAATTTTTATGAACACCCAAAGGAAGAAAAGGAATCATCTTCTAGACCAAAGAACAAGTTTTGATAGCCAGATCATAATCACTCCAATCCCTAGATTTAGCTACCAATCCTAAATCATCAATACTCCAAAACCTTTCAAGTGAAGAAGTAATTCTACCCTTGAATCTTTTATAATGATGACTTTGGGAGACAAACTTCTAGCTTCACAGGAGACCTTTGAGTGCCTATAAACCAAATCCTCTTAAAGAAGAGTCTCTTAGAAAGCGTGCTTATTCTTACAAAGGACATTGGGAACCCAAGGATGGCATATCTAATGACGCCATAGAAGGAGAGCAAAATTACCTAGAATCCATTCATGTCTTCTCCCCTTCTATTTTAGATTAAATAACTTATCCAAACCCATCTTCAACCTCATCCTTGAACCCAATGAATCCTCTAGTGTTCTTTTTCTGGAATCTACCTACGATCTTAGAAATCCCAAGTATAGACATCATGAAGGATCTAAGGAAGACCAGAAAAAGCATTATCATTAGATGGAGAACATCCATGAGCATAGGAGTTACATCCTAAATATTCTATCCAATTCTTGCCCATGAGAGCAAACTCCTGAATTAATTGCCATCTCTAATCTAGCCACTTATAAGATCTCAAACCCCCTTGAGATAATTGTTCATAAGGATTTAGAAAGGGTAGTTGTTGATCTTATTGGCTTGAAAGTTGAGATTGGTGATGTAAGGGAAAACCTATTTATTATCTTGAATCATATTTGAAGGTTTCCCAAGGACAAGCTTTTTGTCCTAAAAACAAGCACTCTAGGGGAAGTAATATAAGTATAGATCTTTTGCTATAACACCCCCCTATGTAGTGAGCATAAAGATATAATTATGAAAATATTTCTTCGGGTATTTTTGTTACTAACCATTTCAGGTCAAGAGCAAAGAAGAACGAAGGATGACAATGTAAAGGTATGTCCAACCAATTATCATGCAACATTAAATCACTCTCATTGATTATAAAATAATTCTTGCCATGTTGCTACCTTATCTTGGTTGTCTCCACCTTTAAAACATGCTCAAGTTGCTACACTATTTCATCTCCATTTGAGTAAATCCCTATAATGCCTTCACGCTACCCTTTGTTTACCATAGTATGCTTTAGTTTGGAACTACTTCTATAGGGTATTTTCAAAGGCTTTTAAATTAAGCATGGTGCTTAGGTTAAGTAGCCTTCCTTAATCAGATTAGACATGGAGTCTAGTTTGGTTATTGAACTAAAATATTACTTGTGTAGACATTGGTATATTTTGTTAGACTAACCCCTGCAGAAAGAAAAGATCTCAAACAAGCTTGGGGGAAGTGCTGAGATAAACTCACATTAGAGATGAAGCAAGAGAAAAAAGAGGAGTGCCACAAATAAAGTCTATAAACAAAAGCACTCGCTCAAGGATGAACTCAAGGGTGATTGACACATGGAAGAGGAAGACCAACTCCACCAAGGATAATCCAATCGTGCTCTTCCTCCTCACATACGCCCATCACTCCACATGCCGGTTTGCAATCTCTCTATTCACTATTGCTCTTTTCTACAAGTTCGAATGATTTCGTTGCATGAAAATCAAACCTAAAATAGAACAAAATCATTCCTTTAGAAAAGCAAAGTGAATACTAAAAGATGATATAAAAGATCTATGCTAAAATTTCCAATCAAACTTTTTGTAGCATAGAAAGTGACCTTTAGCCCCAGAAACAACACTATCCTCGGTACTACTTGTATATTTCTTCGGGTATGTGTTGTTCACTAACGACGCAGGAATAAAACCATGAGAGGAGCAAAAAGGTCCTAGCACAATTCAAGGGACAAGAAAGAAAAGGATGATGCATTAAAGGAGACAAGTTAGGAACAAGATACACAAGAGGACAAATAAGGAAAGCTTCAAGAAGAAGGAAAGAACCATCACAAGGTGTTACGGTGCCGTCACACTCTAATAAAAGGTAACATCTTGAGGTAAGCTATCATTGACTAAGCTTTTCCCTAATTATGGCATGCTCATAAATAAAGAATCAAACATGTTGGAGTCAAAACCTAACCTTATCCATCCCGCTTAGCTTCACATGTTTAGTTCTTCCTAAAAACCACTCTCCTGATCTCATAGTCCCCAATGTAAATTAAAATATTGCTCATCCTGCTTCGGAAGATAGTTATAATAATTAAAACCATTGATGCTCAATCTTGTGATCTTATCACCCTCATCATAAGTAAATGAAACAATTAAACATTAACTCGCCTTGTTTAATGTGCCTAAGGTTAGAGAAGAACGAATAAAGTTTTGGTTCTGTTGGTGTTTTTCCACCAACAGGACCCATGCACTTGATCTCTACCTTGTCTTTACAAGTAGGACATACTTTAAGTACAATATGGAGGAGTATGTCACTCTCCCAAGATTTTACGAGGAAATGTCCCGAATCCACAAAGTACGCCAAGACTAAACAAGATGTTGCCTGTTTCCACTGTCAAAGCTTCACTTCAAACCATGGGACAAGCAAGCAACATGGGTGATGCCATCCTCGAGAGATCATTATCTCGTGAGACGCAGCCACTAAGATCGATGATGCACTTGAGGAGTGAGTAAGGTAAGAAGTCTTGTTCGAGGACTTAAAACACCTAACCCTCGCCTAAGGTAAGATCGGTAGTTATCCATATTAAACACATAGCATATTTTATTTCCTTGCATTGCATAATCATTTTCCTTTAGCATATTTAAATTTCTACATTAGCATTGCATTAAAAATTCTCAAACCCCATGTGAATAATCTTGTGGCGTGTAACAACCCATAAGGATATTCACCGTGGTGGCATAAAAATAATTATGCATTCATCTAGTTGCATTTGCATCATAGTTCTTTGTATGCATATAAATATATAAAACTCCAAAAACATTTAGAAGAGAAATCTTGCTGAAGCCTATCTGGAATAATCATGATCCATCTTGAAAATTTCTAGACACATGAGGCTTATGTGGCCGACCACTAACGCTTAATCTGTTCCATAAAGCTTTGTTGTCTATTTGAGTTCAGCAGGATTTTAAGGGAGAGAGATATGATAGGCCGACTTCATCGTCACCATCTACCTCAACTTCCACATCAACAAATCCGACACTTCAATCTAGCTTGGGGGAGAGCACCCCCGCTTATCACGATAAGTATCCCTACTATGTTATTATTAGCTAGTATTTTGGTTTGCTTAGTTTGTTAAGAGTCTAGCTCATAAAATCGTTAAAAGAGTCTTTAGTAGAGTGTGATCTTTAGGTTTGGGAATAAATAAATAAGTTTAGAGAGTGTACAAGAAGTTGTTTCCGCCAAGATAAAATGAACCCTAAAATTTACAGACTTGGAGATGATGAATAGTTGTTCGTCGTAATTCCTTTTCAATACCTAGCTTTCAAGCTTAATTTCTCTTGAGCCTTAAATGCAAGAACTGCTTTGACTTGAGACTTACTTTGAACCCGAGACCTCGTGGGTTGCAAATTGCTTGCTCTAAAGTCTAGGTAATTGACGGATATGATATATGAGAGTCTGAGCTGCTGTTGATCTTACTCCTAGTGATACTAGATTTCTGGAGATTTATTTTGAAACTTTAAAAGTGTACATGATAAGTTCCTGTGTGATAGAGTGTTGAACCTCTTACCATAGCCATATATACATGCTCCCTGGATTAGGAAAACCCTTTTGACATATATATAGGCTGCTTGCTTTGCATTGAGTTTGTTCAATCTTTGTCGACCCTTAGAAACTTGTCATGCTGATCATGTACACTCCACCACCATTCCATCTCATTCCACTCCACTCGACTTCATTCATGCATATGCTATTTCCATCCCGAAGTACGCATCCACCATATATACACCCATTATACATACACCACTATTCATTCACTATAGCCACCCAAAAATGTTCTACTCCTATCTTGGGAGGGAGCAACCAAAAAAGTATTCCCTATACCCATCCACACATTTTCTAGCCAATGTCTTACAGAAGCTCCATTACTTTTATTTATCTCTCAAAAGTTATTGCAAAAGAGATTTGGGTTGTGCTTAAAAAAAAGAGAGAAAGATAAAGTAAAAGGGGAGATGAAAAATGGACAAGTGTCCTACAGGCAAGTAGAGCCTACCTCCCTAAGAAAAGAAGAAAGAATAAAGGAGAGTTAAAAAAATGGACAAGTGTCCACTGAAAACAATGGGTACTTAGATACTCGCCTCTCCATAAAAAAAGAAAGAAAAAGATACAACCCAAGTTCTCCAAAAAGTTTCCAAAATTCCAAAGAGAGATGATTCCTCAAGGAGCAAAAGTAGAATTAGGCTTTCCCCTCACTCATTCATTCCACCTTATTATATCCCCTACCATCATACCTACCACCATATTCATTTCCACTATACACATGCACTACTTGATCCGTGTGACTTGTGATTTTGGATCCATTGCTTGAACTTACAATATATGTGTAGTAAGTAGATGTAGTTTTTCTCCCACCTATGAGCTCCAGATATAAGCCTTAGATATAGGGTGAGAGAGAAGAAGGCATAGTGTCCTACTACCTTAGTCCAAAAATACTACATATTATGAGAGAAAGGCAAAACAACCTTGTTGCCTTAGTGAGGATCCACAAATACCACAATTGAGAGACTTGAGAGAGTCATACAAGGAACTTTGAGTTTTATTTCAAAAACTTGCAAAAACTCCAGAATGACGGTTGAACAAAGAGTTTGAGATATGGTGCTTGACTTGATTGTTCTATCTTTCAATTACCCAAGATCCCAAAAAAAAGCTATAAGCTCCATGATTAAAGGTAATATGGGTAAGTTGAAGGTTGAACAACTTATTCTTATCTGGAGGAGAAATTTTGTTTGAAAGCATGTGTACTTTTGAGGCGTGAAAGCGTTGTAGCAACTCCTGATCCATTGCTAAGTTTGGCTTTGCTAGGGACTAGCAAAGGGTAAGCTTGGGGGAGCTTGTTGACACCTGTTATAGCCTAATATTACTAGTCAACTAAACATGAAATAAGGGCATAAAATGAATATCAACATAAGTCTAGGGTCCAACTAACATATTTCCACGAAGTTTTGGTATTCTATGACTTTGCGGGACTGAATGTATAAAAAGCGTATAAGAACGGTGAGAAACATAAGAGTTTATCAGTGGCGAGAACCGCCCAATTTAAACTAATTATAAACTTACTCGCCTACCATTAGGCACTAAGTAAGTGATAACCAATTTAAATTCGGTAGTCCTGTCGAGTACACCCCACGGAGAACTCGAATAACCACATTTTTCATCGGGATCATAAACAAGTGAATAAAGCTTACAACATTCTTAACCATTTTATACATCACAATATTATAAAATCAGAGTTAAAATAGATCTCATAGATGCAGCGGAAGAAAGATAAATTTATAAACAAGCAGCGGGATTTAACAATTTTGAATATTGAAGTAGAAGTAGATGTTTAGGAATAAAACTTCTATAAGTGCGTCGACAGGGAAGCCTCACTGAGCCCACCAGGAGGTATCCACACATAGCACAGTTAGCTCCAACATCCGTCTGATACCTGCAATAGGGGGAATAAAACCCTGAGTACACAATGTACTCCGCAAGACTTACCCGACTAGGTGGGAGTAGTCTCCCCGACTCTCAAGGATATGCCGGGGCTATTTGGCTAGTCTGTTTAGTTGTTTTGTCAAAAGCATTTCTAAGAGTGCATCCTTATACTTTTAGCAGTAGCATTAAGTTCATTACTTAGCCATTCTAGATATGCACCTAAACTACTTTCAAGCATGTGGTAAGCAATCAGAATATTTTTCATCATCTAGCAAAAGCCTCATCATCATCTCCATGTTCCAGTTGTATTAACTATGATGGCAGTGATACGACAAGTGGTATCCATATCCGAGGAGGGCGGCGATTGCAATCGATGTACATCCAGCTGGGCAATCCCAAACACACGCCTGCACTTCTTGAAGGAGCAAGTACTAGGCCACCGTTCCCATCGTACAACCAAAGCCCGACATGACCTGACCATCCCCGGGGAACCCACCCTATGAGGCCCGCCCCGCAACTCGGCGACGGGTTTCCCCCTCACAAGTTTGGTATATGGCCATTCCCCGTCCCAAAACCGCCACTAGAATGGCCAGAGAAACAAGTCGGTGATCGTTTTGCGCACCTTAGTTGTATGACAGTACTTAGCTTCACGGTCAACTATAACTCAGGCCCCTGTTATGTGTTTGGTACCTTCAAACTTGCCATATGGCCACCAACGAACAGTCCTTAATCGACACAGGTAGAACTAATGCAACAAGAGCCTCGCTCCGTCGCTATAACCAATAAATCCAAATAAAGTCCACAGTCCTGCCTGGCCTCCAATTATTTTCCAGGATCTCAAGTCCATGTGATAGTAGTAACATGATATAACCATCACCTATCTCTCGCGAGTGACCGTCCATCACTTGACTTCTACCGTAAGCCCTATAGCATGGCATACTACACGATTCCTGTCATACTAGTAGGACTCATAGGGTAGAATATTTATGCAGGTGGTTTTCAAAGCAACTCCTATAACTTAATGCTCAAACACATAATAATAAGTGCTTAAAAATAGGGGTTATGCACCGGGGCTTGCCTGGGTAACTTGTATTATACAAAGTTAGTATTTCTTCGTCTTCCGGACATGATCAACCGTCATCTTTAGGACTGGCTAGCATTTCACCATCTTCCCACTTGACGCCAACACCCTTCAGTTGATGCGTCGATCGTCGTTCCTAAATGATATGCAAATGCAATGTATGCTTCAGTCAACATACACACATACACTCGTTTCATTCATTTATTTATACGTACCAGTGAGAGCTACCACCACATGCTAAGCGAGCCACTATTACTCAAAGTTCATAACATTTAGCTTGGTAGCACGTAAACATGTAGCATATAAAAACATTCATTAACCTTAATCTAATAAACATCCAGTATATAAAAGCTTGACTGCATGCAACATAGAATTAAAACGATAAAGCATGTGACATCATGAAATCTATATATATTAACAGCTTCTCTACCATGACAAAATTGATGATTCATAGGGCATACAAACAGGTATGAAATATAGAGGGCACGCACTTTGCATTCCTTCCATTTTAACTATTTTATTAAAAGCATTAAACAACCTAATACAAGATAATTTAATAAATCATAAATACATAACATCTGAGCACGAAAATTTTACCACAGCACAAACATATCGACATTAGCCTACCATATAAATTTCACTACATTTGATGAAGAAAACATGCTCTAATAAATTATCAACATAAAGACTAGATTACACATGCATAAAAATTATACTAAAGCACATGATATTATATATCTAAAGCATAAAGCTACTCACAAGGATTCCAAAACATCTTCATTTTCCTTTTATGATTTTTCTACTATTTACTATGAATTATCAAAGTCAGCTCATATACACACACGTAAAAGAAAAAGACAACAGGAAAAGAAAAATACATCTTGCATCAGGACCCCTAAACTTTCTCCAAACTGGAACAGGTCATCCCACCTTTTTCATGTGTCTTGCACTTTCTCAACTGCACCCAAGAAAGAGCTTCTATTCTCATTTTCTGGTCCTCCTTCTTCCTCTCCACGTACAGAGCGCAGGGGACGGAACAGGCCTGCTCTATTTGGCCAGCGTGGGAGTGCAACGGCGGCAAGGGTCCGCGCTCGAGGGTGTTTGGTCCAGCGCGCACCCGCAGAGGGACGCGACTCAGCCCGAGCTGGCCCGTGGCGCACTGGCTGCAGCGTACGCCCGTGGCACTAGCGGCGTCGGCGGGTTGGCCGCGGTGCTGCGGCATGTTGGGCGGCCGGGTAAGGTCGCTGATGGGTGGCACGAATGGTGGTAGGGTGGAGGCCTCAAGGATGGCTGGTTGCAGAGGGAAGCCGGCTGCTCGAGCTGGAGCTTAGCGCGGCCGGCCATGGCGAACAGCAGAGCGAGCGCGTGCGATGGAGAGGACAAGAGAGAGGGCGAGCAGGAGCTGGCGAAAAAGGAAGGGAGCAGTGCACCACCACGCAAGCAGGGCATGGGCAGCCATGGTGCGCACTGTGCACGCACAGGCACGGCGAGGACAAACCAGGGCGTGATCAACAGCGTTCAGACTATTTTGGAATCTCTTCGTGAATGTCTAGAACCCTTTCAACTAGCTCTGATCCGAGTGCTCCGATTGAGAAATTTATTTTCAGAGCAACCAACATATCTCGTGTCTAAACCAGACCTCCGGTGCAAACCAAAGCTCCAGTAATGGCTCTCCAAATTTTTGAATAAAAGCTGAAACATCGTAACTTTAAACTCGAATTCCACTTTCGACGATCGTGGTATTTCGGAAAACTTATCCAAGGGCTATTCATCCCAATAAATCTTTATTCTCACATCCTTTTTCCAATTATGCTCACTTTACCAATTGCTCCAAAATATCCCGGACGAGTTAGCACAGCTTAAAATAATTAATTATGAAGTAACACCAGAGTGTTATAATAATTAATTATCATGTAACACGGGGTGTTACAATCCTTCCCCCTTATAAGAATCTCATCCCGAGATTCAGGGTGAAAAGTCCTTTTAAGGGTGAGGGATGCGATGCACAACTAGCTCTGCTTGAAACCATAACGAGAATTTTGCTCCATTCATCGAAACATGTTCTTGCAAAACTTAGTTTCTGCGAGGTTACAAAAATTAGGACAACTTTCCAATCTTTCATCTCATATTTGGAGTTGCACCTTCTCTTTTATCTCTTCTTTAAAATCGTCCTCTTTGAGATCATATAAGAAGGAGCTCTACTACATCCATCTCGACACAGATCCCGTGACAGAACACCGAAAGATTTTTCAACGGAGGTTTCATGGCCAGAGACACATGAGTGTAATCTCAGTAATGGATCATGGTCAAAAACCTCGATACCTGCGCAAGATGCCAAGCAAAGACAACCATGTGGCAAAATGTTCCACAGAGGGCCCTCGGTTTTCGTCAGCACACCATAGGTCATCAACCATGGTATCATTACCGAACATACAACCAAATGTGGTGATCAAAAATAGCAAGAGAATGAAATAGGTAGAAGAGTTAAGCAAACAAGGGATTCTTTCCAAGGATCGAAAGACAAAAGAAACAAGTCAAGGATGACTTAGGTGTTCTGTTAGGGAACCCGAAAATCGCTGATTAGCAGTGCTCGCATCTTCTCTAACCATTGTTTTCCATCATGCGATTCAATATGTATTGCCATTGGTAAACCACTCGATGATTGTCTTGAGAGCTTCAGGTGACGTAGAGAGAAGGCTTAGACAAGTCCAACAAGATCTCATGGGGGTTTTCATCGCAACATCAAGCCAACACAACAAATGCACAAACATATTTCCACGAGTTTTGGTATTCTATGACTTTGCAGGGACTGAACAGATAAAAGCAGGTAAGAACGGTGAGAAATGTAAGAGTTTACATCCCATACGATGACAAGACTTAACCGTGAAGTAACTCAACCCAAAATGTGGACTAAAACACTCTAGAAGATACCGAAGACACCAGAGAAGGGAGATCACATTGTGATCTTGACCCCCCGGCGATCGCCAGATCATCCATGGCGACCGCCAGGTGGGTCCCACCTGTCGGCCTCAGATTTCTATGTCAGTTTACCACCGACCTTGAGGTTGTATCTACACCGTTATTGAAGGTCCATTTGATCCAAGGGTCCCTGTTTATCGCCGAGGGCTATATAAGAAGACCACCTGACCCAGGGCAAAACCCTAATTCATTCTATTCATTATCTCTCAGTTGTAGAGGTATCCCAATGTAAGGATCACCTCTCTCTCAGGGATTAGTGAATTAGAAGTAGATTAGCCATGTAATTAGAAGTAGATTAGATCTAGATTAGATCTAATCAAGAGTAAGAGTCAAGAGAGATTAGATCTGTAGTACCCCAAGAGAGTGACTAGATCTAGTCTTGAGAGCTAAAGAGTGGGTAGAGGAGAAGAAGGGGAAGCACCGGACCTGTCGGTGACTCCTCTACGCTTGTACCTCTAGGATCAAAGGCCTCATGGCACCTGATCCTAAGACTTCTATGGTGGATCAACTTCTTGTTTGAGTAAGTAATTGTCCTTATTGTTCTTATTGTTCATAACTCTTATTTGAGTACTTTAATTTGTGGGAATCTATAGATTAGAGGGGTAGCTTAGGTTTAAGCGTGGTGCTTAGACTGAGGTTGCTTATGAATGCACCCTACCTTCCGAAGCGTGGTAGTTCGTGGTAGTGACAGTACCATTGATTCCTTTGGAGTCCACATCCCGTTGGATAGGCCAAGTAGGACCATGTTACTGGAGGATTGCACGTTTCGTCCCTGCTTTCCTTTGAGTACGTCCCCTTAAGACAATATTAACAACGCTTACAAGGATAAGAACTAGACAACCGTAGGAATCTCCTTACCTCTTTATCCTCTCAAGTCCTTGATTGTGCCTTTAGTTATATGCCTCGCTTATCCTCACATCATTCTCCCCGATTCGATCCCTCTCCCGGTGAAGTGCTCACCTAGATCCGACGGATTATACATAAATATTTCTCAGGGGCTTATCAAATACCAACAATCACCTCCTAAGACCGATTGATAGAGCATGAGGAATCGGTGTCCCTCATCATAGGACCATATTTCAGAGCTGATCCATCCGTTTCGAGGTCGCTTTCGCTACCATCCCGGACGTCCCTTCAGCAAATAAATTGCGTTCCTTAAACGTGTAGGATCCGCGAGAAATATTACGGTTCTAAAATGTATGGATCATCTCCTCGAGCCCGATTGATAGAGCATGAGGACTCGGTGACCCTTAACATAGGACCATTTTTAGAGGTGATCCATCCGCTTTTGAGGCCGCTCCAACGCCATCCGACATCATTTAGCACCGAAATTACGCTTTCATGAGCCCGTAGGGATCCCTACTAAATTTTACGGTTCTTACATGGATGGATCACCTCCTAAGACCGATTGATAGAGCATGAGGAATCGGTGTCCCTCGTCATAGGACCATATTTCAAAGCTGATCCATCCGTTTCGAGGTCGCTTCGCTACCATCCGGACGTCCCTCATAGCGAAATTATGCCCTTCCTTAAACATGTAGGATCCGCAAAGAAAATATTACGGTTCTAAAATGTATGGATCATCTCCCCGAGCCCGATTGATAGAGCATGAGGACTCGGTGTCCCTTGATATAGGACCATCTTTAGGAGGTGATCCATCCGCTTTTGAGGCCGCTCCAACGCCATCTCCGACGCCATCATTTAGCACCGAAATTACGCTTTCATGAGCCCGTAGGATCCGTACTAAATTTTACGGTTCTTACACGGATGGATCACCTCCTAAGACCGATTGATAGAGCATGACGAATCAGTGTCCCTCATCATAGGACCATATTTGAAGCCGATCCATCCGTTTCGAGGTCATTTCGCTACCATCCGGATGTCCTTCATAAATAAAATTATGTTCCTCAAACGTGTAGGATCCGCAAGAAATATTACGGTTCTAAAATGTATGGATCATCTCCTAAGCCCGATTGATAGAGCATGAGGACTCGGTGTCCCTTGACATAGGACCATCTTTAGGAGGTCATCCATCCCTTTTGAGGCCGTTCTAATGCCATCTGACGCCGCTAGCACCGAAATTACGCTTTCATGAGCCCGGCTAGGATCCGTACTAAATTTTATGGTTCTTACATGGATGGATCACCTCCTAAGACCGATTGATAATGAGGAATCGGTGTCCCTCATCATAGGACCATATTTCGGAGCTGATCCATCCGTTTTGAGGTTGTTTCGCTACCATCCGGACGTCCTTTCTGCAGCGAAATTGCGTTCCTTGAACGTGTAGGATCCGCAAAGAAATATTACGGTTCTAAAATGTATGGATCATCTCCTGAGCCTGATTGTTAGAGCATGAGGACTCGGTGTCCCTTGACATAGGACCATCTTTAGGAGGTGATCCATCCGCTTTGAGGCCGCTCCAACGCCATCCGGACGTCATTTAGCACCGAAATTACGTTTCATGAGCCTCAGAGGATCCCTACTAAATTTTACGGTTCTTACATGGATGGATCACCTCCTAAGACCGATTGATAGAGCATGAGGAATCGGTGTCCCACGTCATAGGACCACATTTCAAAGCTAATCCATCCGTTTCGAGGTCGTTTCGCTACCATCCGACGCCCTTCTCGCAAATAAAAATTGCATTCCTTAAACGTGTAGGATCCGCAGTAAATATTACGGTTCTAAAATGTATGGATCATCTCCCGAGACCAATTGATACAAAGATGAGGACTCGGTGTACCTTGACAAAGGACCATCTTTAGAGCTGATCCATCCGTTTCGAGGTCGTTTCGCTACCATCCCGGACGCCCTTCTCGCGAAATTGCGTTCCTTAAACGTGTAGGATCCGCAAAGAAATATTACGGTTCTAAAATGTATAGATCATCTCCTGAGCCCGATTGAGAGAGCATGAGGACTCGGTGTCCCTTGACATAGGACCATCTTTAGGAGGTGATCCATCCGTTTTGAGGCCGTTCCAACGCCATCCGGACGCCATTTAGCACCGAAATTATGTTTCATGAGCCTCAGTAGGGATCCATACTAAATTTTACGGTTCTTACATGGATGGATCGCCTCCTAAGACCGATTGATAGAGCATGAGGAATCGGTGTCCCTCGTCATAGGACCATATTTCGGAGCTGATCCATCCGTTTCGAGGTCGCTTTAAGCTACCATCCCGACGTCCCTTCTCGCGCTGAAATTGCTTTCCTTAAACGTGTAGGATCCGCAAAGAAATATTACGGTTCTAAAATGTATGGATCATCTCCCGAGCCCAATTGATAGAGCATGAGGACTCGGTGTCCCTTGACATAGGACCATCTTTAGAGGTGATCCATCCGCTTTTGAGGCCGCTCCAACGCCATCCGACGCCATTTAGCACCGAAATTACGCTTTCATGAGCCCTCGTAGGATCCGTACTAAATTTTACGGTTCTTACATGGATGGATCACCTCCTAAGACCGATTGATAGAGCATAACGAATCGGTGTCCCTCATCATAGGACCATATTTCGAGCTGATCCATCCGTTTCGAGGTCGTTTTCGCTACCATCCGGACGCCCTTCAGAGAGCGAAATTGTGTTCCTTAAACGTTTAGGATCCGCGATTAAATATTACGGTTCTAAAATGTATGGATCATCTCCCCGAGCCCGATTGATAGAGCATGAGGACTCGGTGTCCCTTGACATAGGACCATCTTTAGGAGGTGATCCATCCGTTTTGAGGCCGTTCCAATGCCATCCGGGCGCCATTTAGCACCGAAATTATGTTTCATGAGCCTGTAGGATCCGTACTAAATTTTACGGGATGGATCACCTCCTAAGACCGATTGGATGGATCACCATCGGACCATATTTGGCTGATCCATCCGTTTCGAGACGTTTCGATTGATAGAGTATGAGGAATCGGTTCTAAAATGTGGATCCCTTTGTCATGAGGACTACATATCTTTAGGAGGTGATCCATCCGTTTTGAGGCCGTTCCATCCGGGCGTCATTTAGCACCGAAATTACGTTTTCGTGAGCTGTCCGTACTAAATTTTACGGTTCTTACATGGATGGATCACCTCCTAAGACCGATTGATAGAGCATAACTCGGTGTCCCTCATCATAGGACCATATTTCGAGCTGATCCATCCGTTTCGAGGTCGTTTAAACCATCCCGACGTCCTTCGCGAAGTGATCCCTTAAACGTGTAGGATCCGCATAAATATTACGGTTCTAAAATGTATGGATCATCTCCCGAGCCCGATTGATAGAACATGAGGACTCGGTGTCCCTTGACATAGGACCATCTTTAGGAGGTGATCCATCCGTTTTGAAGCCGTTCCAACGCCATCCGGACGTCATTTAGCACCGAAATTACGCTTTCCCGAGCCTCGTAGGATCCGTACTAAATTTGACGGTTCTTACATGGATGGATCACCTCCTAAGACCGATTGATAGAGCATGAGGAATCGGTGTCCCTTGTCATAGGACCATATTTCGGAGCTGCTCCATCCGTTTCGAGGTCGTTTTCGCTACCATCCGGACGCCCTTCAGCGTGAATTATGCGTTCCTTAAACGTGTAGGATCCGCAGTAAATATTACGGTTCTAAAATGTATGGATCATCTCCTGAGCCCGATTGATAGAACATGAGGACTCGGTGTCCCTTGACATAGGACCATCTTTAGGAGGTGATCCATCCGTTTTGAGGCCGTTCCAACGCCATCTGGACGTCATTTAGCACCGAAATTACGTTTCATGAGCCTGTAGGATCCGTACTAAATTTTACGGTTCTTACATGGATGGATCACCTCCTAAGACCGATTGATAGAGCATGACGAATCGGTGTCCCTCGTCATAGGACCATATTTCGAAGCTGATCCATCCGTTCTGAGGTCGTTTCGCTACCATCCGGACGTCCTTCTGCAGCGAAATTGCGTTCCTTAAACGTGTAGGATCCGCAGTAAATATTACGGTTCTAAAATGTATGGATCATCTCCTGAGCCTGATTGATAGAGCATGAGGACTCGGTGTCCCTTGACATAGGACCATCTTTAGGAGGTGATCCATCCGTTTTGAGGCCGTTCCAACGCCATCTGGACGTCATTTAAATTTCTAGAGAATAGAGAGAGACGTTTTTTATTCTTTAAGCAAGCAAATCTAGTCTAGAGACAGAAGCTTGTGTCATCAGTGTCTGCATACTACTAGTACTCTACAGAAATCTAACATAATAAGATTATAAAAGGTGGCAAACCAAACAGTCTACTACTGATCAGCTCTTATACAAGGCAAATTTAAATTTCTTCTGCCAAAAACTAGCAAATTTTAATGGAGGAGAGGATTGGAGGCTCAGTCAGTGATCAGACCATCAGAATTCAGACCCCAAGATCCAGCATTGTGCATGTTCCTCTGAGCCCAGCCAACACGACACTGTTCGTGAAGCTACTTTACATGATCCAAATCTTCAGTGTTTGCTAATAGCATAAAACTGAACCAGATCCTAAACTTCCCTACAGAAAATCGTCCTCTCATCTAAGCAGCTCCCAAGGTTGAAGTTGAACACACAAGCATTTGCTCAACCAGCGCCTCTTCCCCGGTCCTTTTCCTTTCATCACTCAGCCTCTTCAGCTTCGGCAGCAGCAATCTCTGAATCCAAGAGAGAGATGAACTGCTGGCTGACATGCTTGGCAACAGATATCATATCGAAGATGACGCTTGGCTCCAGCCCTGCACCTCCCCTCTTTGTAAGCCCACATATCTGGCCATGCCTGTTGACTGATACCGACACTGCAGAACTCATCTGGGATTCTTCCTCTGAGTTGGCGTCAACGATATAGTGCCGACCCACCTGATATATGAAACATGTACAGGGTGCTGAATTTTATGTGAAACATAGATACTGCAGGAGAAAAGCATAAACAGGCACAGAATAAAGGCTAAAAGAGTTGGTAAGAAACACATTACCTTGGTTAATGTAATAATAACAGGCACACTAGAGGTGTCGAACTGCAGAAATTCCTCATCACTTACATCAACTTCAGGCTCCTCGCCTGTTGCAGCACTAACCGAACACATTAACTTTTGGTATACCTGTATCACTCAAAGCAACCTGCATGTACATAGAATGTTAGCACCCTACAGATGTACTGATTGCACTGAATTGTGTCAAACTGTCAACTAATGCACTTGCTATCAGGCAGTACAACAACGCATAACACGGAAATAAACAATAAAGTAAGAACACTGGAAAGTGGAAACTGCTAAAGAATGACCAGTCATGGAAAAGAAAACTCAAAGCTGTTCAAGATTTACAAATTAACTCCAATTTTATGGCTGATTTATTGTTGCAATCATGTTTTGCGGTTTTCATTCAGAAAAAAAAAAACTTTATCTCAAATAGAATCATCTGATGATATGCCAAGGGTTATCATGTCAATTGACCATACTCTTAATATAAAAGTGGGGATACACAGAGCAATGCATCAGTGAATTTTGGGGGTAGTAGCTCATTCATCTAGTCAGCTCACTAGGTATTGTTAATCTAGCACAGATAAAATGTAATCTTCTTACAAAAGGGCGCGGGGGTAGGAAAAAGAAGTTAAATCTAAAGAAAGGTTCAGGTTACACCCATCATCTGCTGAAAAGTGTCACTTTCACCGTTAACTAAAACTAGGCACTAGTTCCTAACTTCCAAAGTCAGAAGGGATCACCAGATCAGAGAACCTATGTAAGAATTTAAAAATAATGATGTGGACACATTAGTTGGCCATGTCTATTGGATTCAGAAACCAGTGTGGCAAAGCGAACAAGCATGGGCGGAGGAAGATCAGATTAGGAGGGAGGAGATTTAGCTTAGTTTGTTAATTTGTTATGGTATGTTAGCAGATGCCTGGATATAAAGGCTTCCATATTCATCTAATCATGAACAAATAAACCCCTCCATTGCAGTGTGAGTTGTCCTGAACCGTAGTGAGGATCTCTTCCTTGCCCCTGCGATCACAGCAGCTCCTCGCAGAGTCCACCTTGCTGTCCCCTGCACTCCTGTCCATGTTCACATCAACTGCTTCTTCCCCCCCCCCCCCCCCCCCCTCTTGCGCACTCCTCGCCGGTAGCACCATATCAGATAACAAAATGGGAATTGGTACATATGAATATATGATATTCCCTATTACAGAGTTCTTAAGGGTGAAGTGCTTTTGGATAGCAGAGAGCATAAGATGGAGTTATATGCTTATACCAAAACCGAAACATAAATTCAAGGAAATGAGACGGTGCATGCAGATTCCATTTGAAGGAAACACCATTTTATAAGTGAAGGAAAACATCAGCTTAAACAACTGCATGGCGCTCAATATTTTTTTTTTCGAACAAAGCATGGCGCTCAATATGCCCGCTGACTATCTTCAGAAAGTTTGTTCTTTACACTCTACATATTTGACCTAGTTCACTGGTTAATAAGGCTGACGATAAAAACATTTAACTAGCAGGTGGTCATGTTTTCGAATTATTCAAAAAGTAAATCAACAGACAGAACTTTGACAAAGCTTGGTACTCAGTGGCAGTTTAACACCGGGATGTATAGATCAATTTGTGTTCCTTTGCTTGGAGACACTCTTTCAAGTTTGTCAGTCGTTGAATGAAATTATTTGAAACCATGCATAACATTTATCAAATCATGTTAAGGTAATTGATGTGCATCATGGAAGAACCTCCATCTAGTGATAGAGTAAAGAAAATTACAGCATTAGTTATGTTATTCAATTTGTAATGTTTTCCATATCAGATGCACTGATAGTTGTCTATGAGGACATAAATGACACGTTTCCACCAATACATTTGTAAAGTGGAAAGTCTAGGTTCCATTCAAACACTTGCAAGAAAATATGAAATTTAAAACTGAGCAATACAAGTCAAAAGTCACCTTTATTGCAGCAGCTAGCGCATCTAGCAAATTACCATCAGAACTGACCACAAGCCCATCAATGTACAGATCCCAGCAGACCTTTCCCTCAACAACAATTAGGGACGACAGATCAATTGCAGCACCTGTAAAGGAGAATGTTATTACTTGACACTGACAGATGCACTATCAATTCAATGCAGTATAGTCAATTACATGGCAAGAAAATATTGTTGGCATAAGTTTGAATTGAACGAAAACTGTATACAAGCAAACATATGGATAACAACACGAGAATCAATTTCTCATTAAATATTTCTTCACTATAACTGACAATAAGATCAAAGAAGAAGAGCTACACGTGGTTAACACACTAATCTCTAAATGAAATCTCCCCCATAACCTGGAAATTTGAAGAACAGTCACAGATATGAAAGTTCAGCAACTACAGCGCACTAAAATCACCTTTATATGAAATGTAGGATGACTGGCAGAAATCATTTCATGCATTTATTTTTTCTGTATACATCGTCCATAATAACACTTACAACATTGCTATGTACTACACCTGCAACTAAATAGGCATGGCAACGGCAATCACAGTACCGATATGTGATGCCACTCTAGTTGGTGTATCTAAGCAACATGCTTAACACCGTACATCCAAATTGCTAGGTATAATTCACTGGTCACCAAAAGCTTTACCTAAGGAAGGTACATCTAATTAATTGTATTACCACTCTTAGGTAGTTATAACTGATGATACAAAGAAACAATGAAGATATTAGGAGTATCAAACTAAAGGAGATTAACGGCAATCACGGTACTGATATGTGATGCCACTCTAGTTGGTGCATCTAAGAAACATGCTTAACACCGTACATCCAAATTGCTAGGTATAATTCAATGGTCACCAAAAGCTTAACCTAAGGAAAGTACATCTATTAATTGTATTACCAATCTTAGCGACACAAATAATGATGTCACCCATGTCCAAATAGTAGTTATAACTGATGTGATGATACAGAGAAACAATGAAGATATTAGGAGTATCAAACTAAAGGAGATCAGTGTACACAGACCATATAGGGATTTTAAGGAGGCAATAAAATTATATCTTACCAGCACCGGTTTTACCACCTAGCAAGCATCTTTGCAAGGAAACAGAGAGCTCAGCAGACAATTCTTCAGAACCTCTAGAAAAAATCCAAATAAAGGAAATAAGATATGCATACCAAAGTAAAACTACAGAATTTTCAAATAGAATGACATCTGGAAAGGAACAAAACAAAGTTTTCCTTTCTATATGTATTCCTTTCTAGCAGCATTGTTTTACCAGGCAATCGGTAACCAATGTGCAAAGGAAAATACGGTTTTTCTACTAACTGGAATCAAATGAGCACATCTAGAAAAAAGAACATATCTGCAGAAGCACTTGTAAATAATAAAGGCCTCTTGTAATAAAATATAAAGTAACTTCTATCAGAAAACAATTAGAGACATGCTCGTTTATTGCTTCTTTGTATTCAACGTCACATCATTAGCATTCAAACATAAAATTTCAGCAAAGCCTATGCATAGCTCCATAGAAGATCTAAAAGAGTTTGAATAAAGTCCAGAGTCCAGACCACAGTGCCAAACATTGGGTACATGATGAACACAAGTAATTAACAGACTGATGGTTATTTTCATTTAATCTAGTCACAGCAAACCACCAACCTCAAACATAGGCTCAGCGGTTGGACTACAGTCAACAAATATGGAAACTTTTCCTTTGTCAGGGTGAAGAATGCTTGGTTTTCCAAGTTGAGCCTGCAGATGCCAAGCCATCAAAAAAAAAAGAAAGTCAAATAAAATGACGCCATGGAAGAGTTACAACACACTAATTGTAACGAGTTTATTTAATCAAGTTTATCTAAGTAGTAACAATAATCAACAGACAGATAGACACCAACTTGTTGACTCTCTAGCGTAATGTTTACTGTCACTCAGAACAGATCAAACAAAACTAGCATTGTGATTTCAGGGTTCACAGCGTTACACAATAAAACTGAATTAAAGCAATAGCTTTGCAACATAGGTGCCCAATGCTTAATAACACTCAATAACTGACAACCTCAGTGTCTTAGGAACATCAGAGTTGCCTGGTAGGAATTTTGAAGCTAAGTCGAGAATAGAAGATGGCGTAAAGAGGATTGAACTAGACATGTAAAAACATTTGCCTTGCCCTCTGCCCCTATTTGCAGCACAATGATAATGAGGACTGTCTCTTACCTTGACACTAGCGATTATTTCAGTGGCCACCAATCTAACACGCGCTGAACCATTCGCCTGTAACAATCACCAATCCAAAGTAACATAAACCCGCAGGGGCGTTCCATAAAAGGAGGAAATGAGAAAGGCATGCGGATGCGTCGCCCAAACAAACGCACCTGTGGGATGACTCCGGTTTGAACGGAGAGGGCCCGGAACTGCAGTCGCTTACGTCCATCAGTGCGAAGGTCCTGAGCAATGCCGCCGCGGATGGAGTGCTTCTCCCCTTCAGAAAGACCCACCATCGTCCTGGACACAGCGGGACAGAAACGAACACAATCGGTCTCAGCGGCATTTGAGCGGAAAGTCTCAATGACACTTGGTCGAACACCTTGACTGCTACTCAGTTAACTAGATGGGATCGCATCGCATCGCACCGTACCGCACCGCAGTACAATAGAGCCATAAGGGAAGAGAAGGGTGCATGTACTGTACATATGTAGTGCGTGGGTACTCGTCGCCGGCAAAGCGGCCACACCTGGCCTAGGGCGACAGCGCGCGCAAGCGAAATGAACAGGAGAAGGCAGGAGGGGCAGGAAGGGGGTGAATGTGAACGCAGAGGCAGAGGGCCTCCGATTTTTGTTGCAAAATTTTGAATTTGCCACCCTGCCGAACAGAAACGGTCACTTGCCATCCTTTTACCAAAAAAAAAAAAAAAACGAGCACTCATTAGCAAGGAGTACTTCGCAGGATTACAAATGGGTCGCCTAATTTTCATCCAAATTTGCCCATTGTATCCATTAATTACACAGTTTTTTTAAAAAAGACATTTACAGCGAGCTGAGATTGTAAGGTTACGATACAATAACTAAAAGGTCATTACACAGTTTTTTTTTTTTTTTTTTAAAAAGGAATTTATATTGAGGTGAAATCGTAATATTACATTAGAATAACCAAATGTGTGAGACAAAATCGTGTCTCCTGCTGCGTCACAGCTTCTTTTCAAAAAGCATTGAAATGCATCATCAGGTATTCATAAAATCTGTTGATTGGTGACGAAGAAGAAAGAAACAAGTGCAGTTATAAACCAATTATATTATATAATAACATACCACGAGGACCTAGAATCATGATAGTCCAAAGCTGTACATACTTCAACCAAGGCACAAGGTACTAGCAGCACCCTGCCAACAACCTGCCAACAAGGCTAAGACACAGAACACCCAGCTTCAGAACTACACCAACATGGTGATCTAATTGAATCATGTTGAACAAACTTCATCACCAGAATAGAAAGTTCACAAAGAACAAAATTTTGTCCAAGAACATCTTGTAACCATGGAAGCATTTGATTATTCTAAGTATAGATGTGTGATCCAGCAAGAATCCATTATTGCAAGGCCAGGCTTAACAGCAATAGCGCAAGGTCAGGAGTAGCCCTGCACCCGATTCTTATACACACATACAGATAGGCTCCAGAACCGGTCTACACGGTCAGTTCCGTCCTGGAGACAAGAATGCCATCCGTATCAGCGTAGAGCCACTTGCCGTCGCAAATCCTGGTTCCAGCAATGTTGACGGGGACATGCTTCTCCCCCATCCCCTTCTTGTTTGCCTTCATAGGGTGCGAGCTCAGAGCTCGCACTCCAATGTCGCAGCCATTGATCTCATCAACATCCCTGATGCAGCCATTGACCAGAATACCTGCCCACCCATTGTTCTGTGCCTGCTGGACGGGGTTGCCGCCAAGTATGGCACAGCGCATGCTCCCACCACCATCAACCACAAGGACCCTCCCCTGGCCTTTCTCCTCGAGGAACTCACGGATCAGAACATTGTCCTCATACACCTTCAGTGTGACAATAGGGCCAGCGAAAACTTGGCGCCTTCCGTAGATTTGGAAGATGGGCTGGAGAGCACGGAGCTCGCCGTTTTGAATCAAATGAGGATTAGCATCGCATACTTCAGCGGTGGCCAACGGCAAGGCAGCCATATTTTAGTTTCACTCCTGCTGTCATGAGAAGACAGGAAAATAAAATGCTAAGCGAAATGAATCAGCAGAAGCAAACCTATGGAAAGCAATAGCAGACATTCCCCAAAGAAAAAAAGAACTTTTGAATTGAACATATGTAGAAGCAAGATAGCAATACGACGGTGTCCTGAAATTGAATAACAGGAGTATAATGAACAGCAGGAGATAGATTCCCCGTCACTCGCCTACTAAAATGAACATATTTTAGTTTCCTATTGTTACTGCTCCGATGGATCAGTGAGCATCAACAACCCGGAGAAACATAAGACACTCAGTCTTGGATGAGAAACATCAACCACCATAGTAAGCCTTGTTTAATTGAAAGGTCCATCTAGACATGTCTGTCTGACTATTTGCAGGCAGGCACCAGCACAAGAAGTTTTCACTAGCACTTGAGTAGGCTCTACTATCATACTATGTATCTATCAACCTTTGGGTGACATTTACATACAGAGGTGAGGCTGAGTTGCTGGGTTCATGAAGCTGGAGCCCCCAACCAAAGGCAAACAAGGCAGTCCAAAAGCTCGGAGCTCTGAATTGAACAAGTAGGTAATTTAGTAACAGGAGGCTAAAGCTAGAGTGGTGGATGGTGATTTTGTGAAACCGAAATTATAATAGTAACAAGGAAATGTATAGGCCAGTTTGTAAAAAATCATTCATAAACTGTTGCATGCATTAGTTAGCGGAGGGAAAATTGCTAGTATCTTGGATCTGTATCAAGGGCGGGCGAGCGGGCGGGCGGGCGCGTCTAATAAACTCTACTCTAAACAAGGCAAGGAAGGAGGGACAGTGATAGCGATGGGATAGGGATGAGGACGAGTCGACTCACCCACAAACGGATCGGATCGGAAGGGGAGCGGATCAGAGCGGCAGCAATGGAGTGCGGTGGAGACGTGGGGTGGAGGATCGGCCGGATCCGGGCAGGCGGCGGCGGCGGCAGGAGAGCAGAGCACGCCAGACGCCAGGGAGTCCCACACAGGAAGAAGCAGAGAGAGGGGGATTGATTTGGAGGGGATGTGGGGTCAGGGTGTCAGAAGTCGACATCACCACTCGGTGCGATGCGACCGACACCGCCGCCGCATCCCATTCGTTGCCACATCACTTGACACATCCTCACAAATGATTTGGCGTGCCAAATCACTACTACTCCATTTTTCTTACATTATTTTCTGATGATGAACCTTGTCCCTTTCTAAAAACCATTACTAGTATTCTCTGAGTAAACAAGCTAAACTTAAATAATAAAAGGTACTGTAAGTATGTATTTGTTTAGAAAGAACTCCAATCCACCCCTATTTCAAGCCCTTTAACATATTTTAGGGGTTTGATAAAAAATCAACCCAATGTATGTAAAATTTTAAAAAACCCCAAATTTAAAGCTTGCTTTCCCCTGTTCCCGTGGGTCCCACCTTTTCTCCTCGTCGCCCGGGACTCAAGGCCGACATCACGCATCGTCGCCATGAGTAGGGAAAAAAACATTTCTGTGGATTACATGTATATATTTGTTTCCACCACCACCGCGATCCCCATATATAAAGGAGGCCTCCACGTCGAACCGAAAATGAACAAAACATGTCCGCCGGCGGGAGCATCGGGAGCACGCGGCGGCATGTTTCCTCGAGGTGTGGCTTGCTACGAGGGCGGCAGTGCGGTACTAAAATGGATGGCGCGCGAGGCAACGTCTTCAGTTGCGGCCTCCGCGTCTCGGTGTTCCTGGCGTTCCAGCGCTTGGCAGCGGCGTCGCGACACACGGCGGCGCGAGGCTTCGTTCGCGGCTACGGCGAGTGTGGCGGCGTTCTTGGCCACGGTGGGTGCTGCCGTGTGCGCGCGGTTGTTCCGGCGTAGCGGCGGGGAGCAGCGCGACGGCGCAGTGTCCGGCGAGCGAGGCGTGCACGGCGGCTCGCGGCGGTGAGATGCAGCAACCTCGGTGGCGTGGTGCGCGCAGCACGGCAACCACGACCGCTCGTCTGCTCCTCACTGCTCACCATCCGGCCAGTACCCGCCGGCGCTGAGCACCAAGGCCCCACGATGCGGTCCGCCAGAGAAGGCTTCGACGTGGGCAGAGCAGGCTTCGACTTGGAGGCACGCCAGATATTTTCGTTGACAACCGGGTCCCAGTAGATTTAGGGGCTTGGTTATTTTTTCCATTGTAGTCGAGAGTAAATTTCAATTTTTTTTCAGTCACCTGCAAATAAAATTTTAAGGTCCCCAATTTAGGGTCTTTCCACTGAGTTGTCACGTAAAACGTATGTAATTGCTTAACGATCCATGAGTAGGGAAAAAAAAACATTTCTAATTACATGTATATATTTGTTTCCATCATATATAAAGGCTACTGGAACCAAAATGAACAAACATGTCGAAGAAACACGCTACTAAAATTAGCTTTGCATTCTTCTGGATGAAAGTAACCTTCAGCTAGACAGGGTCAAGCACGCTCCATATTCTTCGATCACATTTATTTATGGGAACGTTTCGTGGAAACCAGACATCTCGTGTAAACTATAGAAACCTCTATTTGAGCCACCGGATCCTAATCTCACGGCTAGAATCGGATGTCTGGCATTTTTATTTCAAAAAAACCGCCCGCCTGGCCACTCCTTGTCTCGGTTGTTTTGAAAAATCCCACCACTGACCGGCACTGATCAGAAGCAACCGCACGAGCTTTCTTTTGGGGCCTCTGTAGCAACGCATGCCGCCCGGCTTCTGTCCCGCCGCGCGCCATGGACTCCAACGAAGACGCCGCAGCACCCGAGATGCCGCGTGAGCGCCCGCCACCGACGCCGCCGCCATCTTCACCGCGATGGAGTCCGACGGCCTTATCGCCATGGAAACTCCCATCACAGCCCGGCCTGGATCTCCATCCGAGGGCCGATAGAGAGGCGGGAAATTTTAGCACTTCAACCCTCCCACCATTAGCTTTGCTAATCACATTTTTTCTAAAAGCCCCCTCCAAACGACACAGGACCCCACGGCGTCGCTCCGTTACGATCACCCCTTAAACTTTGAACACGACCTCATTGTCCTATGTTTGAAGTGTGTTTGAAGATGCTTTTTATTCATTGTTTCACTAAAGAAAAGGGTAAATACTTACCAATTTTTGTAAACCAAAGAAAATGTTTGTACGCTCATAATTTTTTTCAAAAGTAAGGTAGATTGGGATACACCAAATCCAAATAAAATTTCTACATCTCAAGAAAATATCTCTAGATGCTTAAAATAAATTTAGATACAGAGAAATGGAAAAGACATCTAGAAAATCCTAAAAACATTCTAGTTGGACTGAACCAGCAAAGTCGAAGCCCTGGTCTGAACAACAATAACCGAATAAACAATTGGACCTGCAGCCACCGAACCGAACGTCTCGCGCTGGACTCCCGCCCGCACCTGAATCGGAATCGGAGCTGCTGGAGGCAAAAAATCTTTTCTTCCTATTTCCGTTCCCTCCTCCATCCTTCTTCGAAGCGAAATATAACTATTTACCATCATAACGGATGGTCACTCTCCAGAAAGCACCCTAGTGGTTGCCACTAATATTTTAACACCCTCCCACCTGAAACCCATACATTTTAGCACTTTCGCTGATTTGGCACGCCGCATCACGAAACGGGGAGTTGAGAAGACCTATACCCCGAAATGCTCCTAGCATAGGAGCCTATGGTTCCATTCTTGTTATTGCTGGAGGTACACATACCTCTTCTCGGTGTGGTGGAGCGATATACGAAAAATAGATGCTAAACCTGCAATGTCCCATAACGGGGCTTCTTCAATCATGGTACACATACCACGGTAGTAGTTGCGGAATAAATCTCTATCTCTACTACATCTCTATCTCTACTCTCTACTACATATAATGCACCAAAAAAACTTTCCTAAAGCCACACAACAAAGTGTTCCCTACAGTCATTATCTCTCCTAATCTTCTCTAAGTGTACCCAACAAAATGTACCACAAAGATAATCAACATTTCAAATGAATGGTCTAGATCTATTCTAATCCCTTCTTTCTCTCACTCACCCACATCCAAGGGCCAAAATTGCTGGGATCAACGCTCATCTACCACCATCCCGCTCGGCGCGCGCGACTCTAATCTCTCGGGCGACCTTCCGTCTCCTGTCATGCACACTTCCCCACACGCGCCCCTCCGCCTCCATCGCGCCCGTACTACACCTGCTGCCAGCCACAGGGAGCGCCGCCTTTCCACAGGAGAGTGCCACCGCATGGACCACCCGCTGCGCCGCTGCTCCGCCTGGAGGTACGCCTGGAGGTCCGCCTGATCCACCCGCTGCGCCGCCGCCCGTCCACTGGAGGTACGCCTCGTCCACCCGCTGCGACCCAGCCGGCAAGCTGCTGCAGCCTATTGCGCTTCTCCCCCCCCACCAGCAGGTGGTCCCGCAGGCCACGCGCTCCTCCCTCCTGGAAGCTAGTTCCGCCGGCGACGCTCCTCCCCGCCGGGAACGTCCTCCCGCCGCCCAGTCCTCTCCCCGACCTGAGCAACTGGAAACCATCGGTGAGAAGCACATGAGGTAGGGTTTCAATCATCCATGAGAAGGAGAACGAAAAACGGCGGCGGCGTGTCGGCCGAGGAGAGACCGACAGGTGCCCAATATGCCTCCCTGTATGGTTCAGAGGCCGAGGGGTGCCTAGGCACCCCAAAAATTCAAAAATCACTTATAAAAATAGATTTTCACCATTGTTTTAGATTAAATGTTCATATCTATAAGAGCAAGGCACCCCCAACTATTTTGCTCTAGCTATGTTTTTGTTGTTGTTGTTAGGAAACATGTGAATGATGTTTTTTTAATATGATTCATGCAGCTAAAGTGGATCTGCACCTCCAGAGGCCAATATGTTTCAGGTTTGGGTTCTCTTTTGATCCTCTTCTCGAGTTGTTAGCTTTACCTCTTAACCATTGCCCTACTCCACCTTGTTCATGCAGATTCGTGAGCAACTAGACACACTGCTACCTACCAGAGATCACTGCGGTTTCTGCCATCTAGCAACTGGCCTGTTCTACCAATTTGACCAATTTTTTTGTATGCACTCATACTAGCTTGATTGTTTCTTCGTTTTCACTTTTCATGAGTAGGCATTTTGGCAGCATTTGTGGTTCCATGTAAGTGGAGCAGTGGAGATCTACAATGAATATCGAGCTGCTCTTAATATATTGTACTACTGTAGTGTAAAATTGGATCAATTTGACATGGGTTGCCAGTTTAGTGCCCGTTGGAAATACTTTGGTGTTGCCCAATTGAATAGAAAGCACATATTCGGAGAGAACTTCACATCATTATTAACATGTTAGCTGTGCATAAAACGTCGAATAGTTATGTTGTCTGTGAATTTGTTGTTTAATGGCCAAATAATATCGATTTTGTCAGACTTTAACCCCTTCACTAAACAAGCATGAAAGAAAAATTTCAGCAAAGTCAGTACTTTAACCCCTTCATGAGCTCATATACTCTGCTCATACTCAAAGTTTCTTCCTTGAACACAGGCCTGAAAGGTGAAGATGGGCAGAGCAATGGAGTTTCATTGGATGACTGGTGTTTGGTGGTCGGTGTTGAAGATCACATGAGAATCCTTGTGTTAATTGCATTGCTGATACAATTCGATTTGGATCACCACCACATGCTGACATGGTGCGCTGAACTTCATGGACACCTAAATAACTCTTAGGTGAGATGCCCCCTGCCTCTGTCACCTGTTTAACTTTATTCTAATATTTTTGGACCAAAGATCTTTATTCTAATATAAATATGACAAATTTTGGCCATGTAGATCAAGAGTAGCACATGAGATACAAGTATAGTACTATACTGGTTTTCGTTCTTACTTGGTACTTTTGCATGTCCGTCAACACTCACTCTCAATCTCTAATCTCTACATATAATGCACTAAAAAATATGCCTAAAGCCACACAGCAAACTATCCTATATGTGAGCTTACCTGTTTGTATATTCTCCTGTTGGTAAAGAACAAGGTAAAAAAAAGTGTACCGCTATTCACTTTTAGACTACATATGTTTCCTATTTTTGACTTTGGATTAGCAGTTAGTGAACTGCTATAGTACTCATTGCAGGAAATTGAGAAGGTTGCTGAAAGAGATCTTATACTGAACTTATTCTTATGGTCATATAGAATTGACTTGATGTTGCTTGACGTGACTGAATTATATGGACACGCATAGGCTAAGAGAAGTTGAACCAGCAATTAACTTATTCTTTGACTTGCATGTTAAAGAGAAAGAAATCGTGGATATGTTTGATTCAACAGGATTTGACGGTAGGTATGTCTTTCCTTTTATTTAAAATCAGTGACATTGTGTTCTGATCTTGGTTTGGCCGCTCCATGAGATTGCTGCGCAGCAGACTTGTCCTGCCGACCTCGACAGCAAATGCGTGCTGCATCTGATGATTGGCAGGGGGAGTTCTTCCTTGGCGTCCTGAAAATCAAGTATAAGATGAGGCCTTAAAAACCCCAGATTGTGATGTCGTGGTGATACGTTGTTTTGTTCATATATATCTGATGCCCAGCAGCTCGTCATGTTCATCTCTGTATGGTAAAACTGCATGATTAGGAAAGAGTTTATCCTGAATCCGAGTCGCCCTAAATGCAAGGTACTAACCTGAACCTGAATTAGAAATTAATGTTTCTGATAGTTGTTGGAAACTTCACTGATTAGTTTATATTTTTTTTTTTTTCTCACTCTGGATCTGTGTAGTTCCACAATTCTGATAAAGTTTATTACAATATTGGTAGACTGTTCTTTTGAATCTGGACAAATTCATGATTATGTAACAAATAAACAAGAAAAACTTTGATTCCAAAGTAGAGTCTGACAGTAAGCTTTGATTCTGCAGACATTCTGAGAATTGCGTAACTGCATAACCTTAACAGGGAGTTCCATTTGGGGGTCACCACAAATTATTTGCAAGAGGGGTTCAGTCGAAGAACATAGGTTATGCTTCAACAAAGAGTAGAAGGTGAGTTCCTAACTTTTTTTCCCCTTGAATAACTCCCAGCAATTTGTTGCTATCAAATATTACTGCTATGAGTAGAACCATGACTATTGTTTACACAAATTACCACCCAGCAGATATGTAAATAGTGTTCCTACAGGGCTGAAATTTTGTTTGCCCAATTTTGGATGTTTCTGAAAAAAATATTATGTGCTATGTATATATATATGTTGAACAGCCCTCTAGGCGATGATAGATTATAAATACGATTCATGAACCTATTTAAAGGACCACTTAAGTTATATTGGCCTCACAAAGTTTGGTTATTCTATAAAAAAATAGAACACTTAGGTTACTTTGGATTGGACATTTCTATTTTTGAAAATTGTCTCATAGACCATAAGCATAAAGTTTGTTTAAGTGATTCGCAAGGATGCTGCATGTCATATCTCACTCCAACCTTAAGCTTTGCTAATGCTATCCTTCATCATGCAGTAAGCTGTTAAGCAACGGCACTGGATCTGGCAGCATGCACACATGTATGGCCCACAAGTGAAGTGATGTTGAGGGTGAAGACTCTTTCTGAATAAACCACTGCCGAAACAGCAAGGTATTGCGGTCAGAGCCGTATCATTTTTCACCAAAGCATATCGTCATGTCCTTAAAATACTACAGCTTTTTGAATTTTAGTAAACCATCATAATGTTGGCTGACAGTGG